>VXBA01002587.1:1358952-1375910 GCA_013399895.1 Serilophus lunatus | reverse complement strand
ACACACACACACACACACACCCCGACAGCTTTCTTTTTGAGGAAAACTGAATTTTAATCGGGTAAGTGAGGTTTCGCTCTTACACCTCCTTTCAAAAGCCCTCTTTAAACGGCCACAACAGCCACCACAATTTTAAGCGTTGCCATTGCTATCATCCTTGAAATTACATACATTTGATTTTGGTTACTAGCTAAGAAACTTTGAACTGATTTCACTCATATTTAATTTTAAATAGCCACCTATCATACCTGTTCTTTCATCTTGGCATTTACCAACTCACCACCCAGACTTCATCTACTCCCTTTACCCTAATACTTTTTTTTGCCATGTCTATATCACAGTTAAAACAACAAATAAGCTCAAAAAGGCATGCAGCCATTTGCAAATGCAGCCATTATTATCATCTTAACATATGTGGTTTTGTGGAATATATTTAACTCCAGTATACTGGGACAATACTGTTACTGGTAGTGAGTACAGTCAATCTAGAAACACTGTAAGGCTCTACAGAGTTTGCTGACTTATTATGCACCAATCTAGTCATATCTCAGACTTGCTCATTCCATCTTTGCATTTGTGCTTTCTTCTTCCTACACACCAAAGGCTTCTCTTCTTTCTTCAAACAAATATAAACCAACAGACAGTTGAATTTTTAATACTCACCCTTCTCTTCTGCCAGTTGTTTCCTTTAAAATAGAGATGTATGATTCTCTTTATGATACATGTTTACAGTATTATCATGCTTACAGTAGTATCGCTAAAGTGAAGACTAATTTATCTCTTTATCTTTTATTGTTTAAGTCTTAAGGGAAAAACAATTTTTTTTTTATTTCTCACGTTTCAGCATACGCCGACTATGTAGTTACAGAAACTCACACAAACTCTGCAACATTCTGATGTTACCACTTACAACCAAAGAGGGAAGAGTTGCTTAGAGCAACCACATACATACACTTGCAAATGTCTGGCAAAATGAAATGGCTTGTGAAGTAGACATTCTGCATCTCCAATAAAATTATACTCTTTATGTAACATATAACCTTTCTATCCCATTGAAGAGACTCAACAATTCTCTACAAGCAAACAAAAGAACCATGATATTTAGTATTTCAGCTAAATGAAAAGCACAACTTCAAATTAAAACCTTTACAACGAAATAAGTGATACTATACTTCCATGTAAAAGCCAGAGATTTGTGTAGAAAAATAGACCTACAAAGTCTATCCATATGTTTTTGTTCTATTTGGCTTATATCTCATAGGCACTAAGATTATTCTACTGCAATACATATTATTTGAACACTGTATGAGGAATGCAAAGAACAAATTGCTAGTCTTAAATGTTTTAGTAAAATTCATTGAGCTTGCAATATGCATATCCATCTTTATGCATATCCATTCTTTAAGAATCTTAGATTATTATTATGTAATTTTAACTTCTTATAAAGTATACTGAAATGCCTGTAGCAACACTAACCTTTTGCATTTTTGGTGTCAGTAGATTTACAAAAACACTTGGTGTTCCTTGACATAGTTCTTCATAACTCTGGACAAGACCCTGTTAATTATTACAAAAGGTAGTATTGAGCGCAATATTTCAAATGTTTCTTTACTGAAGCAAAATTTTGATTTTATTGATTTGATTGTTTTTATTTTTACAATAAAATCATCAGAAAAAACATCAGCACAAGAAGCTATTTGTAAACAATTGTAGAATTTTATACAGACATTACATACCCATGAACATAATTTCTGGGGAGTAATGAATTTATATCCTGCTATACAAGGAAGAATGAAAGCCACCTTCAGACAACACTATCTTAATGCACAAAGCCAGACTAAGTATGAACTTTTGTAGAGTTAAGATAGCTTGAGTTATAATGCCTGTAACTAGCAAAACCCTCTTGAAATTGAATATCATGTGCTTTAGATACTTACATTCACATATGAACTCAATTTTAAAATTTCATCTTATGACATGCATACACACAGAGAAATATTGCACAGTACACCTCAACCCCAAGATATAGAATTCTCATAACACTGCAGTAGCAAATACTGCAATAAGTATCAGAAATGTGACTGAAAAATTATTCAAAACCTGAAAAATTATTCATGTTTTTTTTGGCTCACCATCTTCCAACAGATTCCAGACTAACTACAATCCTTCCTTTTCAAAAACTCTATAAAGCCTTGTTTTACTGATTTTCAGACAGGCAATGCTTTTTTGTGTAGCTTTAAATATTTAATCACCTGAGTATATTTAAGATGCCATAGGATACTTAACTATATACTAGCCCATACAGCAGTTAGCGAAGGGGTTTCAAATGAGATCACTGATGTCCACCTGTGCATTGCACAAATTCACCTTAAATTACCCCATATCCAGCTTTAATCTTTATTTAACTATAAATAAAATACTGTGATTAAACAGTTGTGGGTTGTTTTTTTTTTAACAGCAATCATGATACTTTTCAAGTTTACCTCTAAGCGCAGCCTTTTCGACTTCAGTTTATTTTCTATCATTACTATCTTTACTGCTTGCTCTGGTACTTCCAGACCCAACTTTATCATACATTTGGTCTCTCGCACAATTTCTAGAATTTGGGGATCAAAATTAACCAGGAACCTCTTAGATTTAGGATGACGCACAAATATTGTGGCTTGTAAGGCTGAAAAAAAAAATGTAATACCAGTTTCTAAGACAAACAATCATTTCTGTTCTATACATTATTATGGAACCCAGACTTCTAATGTTACTATATATAAGTATGGTTACTTGTGAAATAATTTCACAAGATTTCACAAATTGTTTCCAGATAAAGAAAATATACAATTGACCTCCACTATATTAGCTTTCTGCATTTCTCATCATAAAATAAACAAGTCTCAGATCCAGTCTTATTTGTGGCATATTTTTTTCTGAGCTCATTTAGAAAATTATGAAATTAATTCTCAAAGGACCTGGAAACACAATACTTGAACATAAAATATTTCAAGGCATAAAGTAATACTTGTCCTTAGAGAGACTGGGATAATACAACTGTATAAATTATTGTACTGGAAAGAAAACAGGAAGAATTATTAAATAGTACACATAAAGAATTTAAATACCAAAATTATTTGTCCCTTAAATGTGTCACTACTGTTTGCAGTCATTTGTCAAACAGTGTACCAAATCTGCAATCGCCTGCATCCAAACCAAGTTTCAAGGTCAGTAAGGTAATGAGGTTGTATTATAAAGCCTACTTGTTGGATCAAGACTAGCTTGCATGTTTTAGGGGCAAATAAGCCTTAAAAAATTATCTGATATATGTTAACTCAGGATTCAGTAACAGTTTAAAGATGCCAAGTACATATTTAATTACTTACCGTACTGTAATTGTGACATTTCCTTCATCCATGCATTATGATAGACTACCTCAAATTCCACCAATACATATGCAAGTTTGTTGTATGACTGAACAACTGCTTTACCTTCTGGACTTGCCAAGATATTTGAATTTTTCTATTAAAACACAGTACATTCAAATTAAAACTACATTAAAAACCTCCTATACGATTTGGGTTTTTCTCAATTTAACTATTGACAATACATAATCTAAGTTAATACTATGAATTATACTTAACAGAGTTCTCAAAAACTGTATCTAGTGTTTATGATTCAAATTTATAGGGCAATAAAGTCAGTAAGAACTTGTAGGGAATAAATACTAAATATTTAGCACCAGTAAGAGCAATTACTTTATTGTATTGTGATAAATACATGCAATTCACAGCAAAATGGATGCTCAGTTCTACTCAAAATTGAATAACCAGGAACTTACTGTAAAGGTTACCTTTTTTTAATCAGTAAAGACATTTATGTCCATTTTCTTTGGAACAGATTTAGATGATTCATATTTATATGTAGATCTCTTCCAAATGAAATATGCTGCTGTATTCTACTCTAATATTACATCTTGGATCTACAGCAATGGTTACTGCAGAACAGTATTCACATACAAATAAACATGTTGTCTAGCATATAACAAGAGACATCATTACAGTCAGAAACTTTATAATCATTCTATTAAAGACAGTTCACTGTTACACAAAACACCTAATTTATCCTCACATCAACTTACATGGAAATAGTTGATTGGTTCATTTATCCTTCTGAATAGCTGTCTCACCCATAGTATCTTTCCTGCAATAGGTGGCATGTTTCGAGCCAGAGGAGGGTCATTTTTCTGACTTTGGTAAAGCTATGGCACCAACAACAAACATATGGATTAAAAAAAAATCTTTTGAAATGGTAAATTGTTAAACTGTTTTTCCTGGTACTGCAATTTCTTCCTCCTCCCAAACAGATTAAATTTGTGTGGAGTCACACAGCAGTTCATGAAGAGAACAATATATTTCTTCCCTAAATTACTATGATTCACATTGATATCACTGCCAGTAATGCCTTCTGTCTTCACTATCTCATGTGGATTTTTAGCTATGCTTCCCTATGACAGAGCCCTAGGTACACCAAAAGGCAGTGCAAACCTAGGAGCTGAGCAGTCAGTATTCAAGTCCAAGCCTGACAGGTGCAGCTATGTGGCTTTGGAGTCATCCGCTGTGAAAGTAAGTTGTTTAAGGAAGTGTTGTTGGGAGAGCCCTTGTGGGGCTTTTCCTCCTTTGCTTGTTGGCCTCAGGAAAGGACTAGGTGTCCTAGGTTGAAGTATATTCTATTACCATCTCTGTTATCATCTGTTAATGGGCCATCAATGCCTCACCCATGACTCAGAGATAGCTCCTTCCTGGACTATCTGCTGTTAATGGGCCCATCAGGCCTTATCACACGACTCACCATCCCATTGTGAGATGTTTTGCCCAGAGGGAGGAGACAACAATTCCATCCTGGATATAAGCTGAGACTCTGAACACCACAGGAGCGCTTACCTACTGGACTCCCAGAGGACAAGAGCTACCATTGGACTTTCTCACCCCTTTCCTTTTCATAGGATCACTGCTTCAGCGGAACTGCTTTGCTTGGACTGCTATTACCATAGAGTGTCAGGGTGTATCTGACTTTGTCAGTGTTCTTGTACTTCTGCATTTATTTATTTCTTTTAATTTTTTTTTTTCTCTATTAAATTATAATTCTGACTTGCGATCTCCCACTGGTTTGATTTCAAACTAGTACACTAGGCTATATTGTTAACTGAGAGTTTTACCTGAATAGAAATGTTACCATTGTTCTTCGGTCACATGCGTCTGATTCTTAGCTAACATTTCAGGAGTTGGACTCAATGGTTCTTGTGGCTCCTTTGCAAATCAAGATATTCTAGTATTCTATGATACATACTTTTCTACTAATTTCTAATTCATATGCATAAAGATACTTCTAGATAAACAGCCCACACTTCTATGTGCTTCTTATCTGTGCCCAAGATGAGGAAAAAAAATGATTCCTGCTCACTGAGTGGCTGCATTAGAGTGAAAAAAGTTGGCCTAAAATGATCACTTATGAACTTTTCCTTGACAAATTATTCAGTCACTTACGAACCAGTACTGCAGTGGGAGCAACTTTTTATTTGAAATAACTTGCACGGTAAAGATAAAAATCAGTCCAATAATACCTAATAAATAGCTAGAACTAGTCACTATAATCGAAACGCATTTTCAACAGAAGAAAGAGGTATTTGCATCTACCCAAATTCTGGCATGAAAACTCATGCTGCGGCAACACAGACTCTGTGATGACACAACTCTTCACTTACTGGCATGTCTTCTTAACTGTGTCCTGTACTGTCCCAACAAAAGAAAACCAAGTAGGTTCATGGTGAATTTAAGAGAGGAACTGACCTGGATGAAACCCTCTCAGAAAACGTTTTGGGTTTTTTGTTTGTTGGGTCCCTGCCCCCCCCCACCCGTGAACAAACTGCAAGTACAAACAGAACAAACAGTAGGCTACGTGATTTTTTGAGCAGGTCATGCCGCTAAAAGATGTTCATCAAACTGAGATGGTAACTAGAGGTTCAGGAAGTGTTATCTAAGTTGTATAGGTAGGGAAAGAATGCTGGAAAAAGTAGGTCAGAGCAGCTTTGCTAGAACAGTTTGAAGTCACTGTTTGGAGGAATTATTTTCCAATAAGTGCAGAGTTATACATACTTAGCTCCTCATGTAAACTTGTGTCATTGATCTTACAAAAATGTAAACAGCAAAAGATTTCCATCAGTCTGGTTTTCCAGACACACTTTATACTCATTGAAGCAAATGGCCATTTGGAGGGAATTAAATCTTCAGGTTACTATGTAAAATAGATGAGATTAACTGACTTTAGAATAATTCTTTCTTGAGTAGAAAGTTTGGATATCTAGTTCTGATGTAGATGTTTATTTTACACACAAATAAAGTCAGGTTAGATGAATACTCCTCTCAAAGTTTACAATCAAGTGATGTAAACAGTACTCAGAAGTTAATTGTTATTTATACTACAGTCATGGTGCACCACATAAACCATAAAAAATTACTTTAAACTGAATTTATGTTCATTATAACTTCATTTTATATGTATTTTATACTGTCAAAGCATTCGACTACAGCCACTTACAAACGTAAATTGTAGAGAGGCCTCATATAATAAAAAATCTGAAATGTACTTGCAAGTAATGTACACTGACAGTAGAGAACCTACTTTTTAAAATTTAATTGATGAAATAATAAGGTAAAATATTTTGGTTTAAAAAAAGTAAAATTGTGATGACATTTGCCTTTAAGAGTATGTTATTGTATTGCCCATACACTAGGGTTTATTTTCAGTAACAAAAAAATAGAAGTATGATAAACTGAGTTTTGATAGTCAATTAGTGAAACAGGCAGAAATAGAAATTCATATCCAAATATTCGTTCCTATTTTAACATGATGCTTACAATTTATTAAAAATAAGTAAAATACCTTTTTAATAGCTTCAAGTTCTGCTGCATAATGTTGAAGAATAGAACGAGCTGTATGCATTATTTCTTCTTGAAGGCATGGCATATTCAGATTTTGAAACCTGTATTAAAAATTAGTACCCAAAAATTACATTTCTAAAATCCAAATATATGTTTTAAATTTATTTTTGGGTATATGAATATTATATAAAGTGAAAGAAGCACAAATCTAGGAAATGTTTCTGAATATGGAATGCTTTTTTGCTTTGAGCAAGTTTAAACAAGTTGAAAATTTCTGCTCTGGTATTTTTGTTGTTGTTGCTGTTGTATCTTTTTTTAGCTTTTTCTTTAGTATCCTGTCATATAAGCAAAATAATCTAATGAAATTAAGAAACAGAATATATTGATTCACATAGGGGCACTAACATACATATTTTGTGATGATTAAGTGTTCAGAACATCCGTAATGAAAAGTCCTCTATTAAGCCCTTAGCTCCAAAATTAGTTGTGTTAAACTCTGTTAATCAGTAATTTGAAGCTACTTTGAAATATTTTAAAACATAGTTGCCATTACCTTTGAAGTAACTGAAGTGAGTTCTGTGAAGATAAAATTCTCCCAAAACAGTTACGCATAAATGTCTGCATCTGTGTCTAAAGAATATATGATTTAGTATGGTTTTTCTGGTTATAGAATACTATTTTCATGCCTGATATTTTCTTATCATAGTAGAACTTGCAATTGTTACTGCTTAAAGCACAAAATCGTAGCCTTCACCAGCCCACGCTTAATATAATTAAAGAATACCTAGTTTAAGTCAAATAATCTCTTAAAACGCCATACAATTGTATGAACTAAATCAGTTGCAGCTTTGTTCTGCCTGAAATCTAACCATGTATCTCCAGGCTAAGGAATAACCTCCACGCAGATGATACTCTCAGGTCCTGTAATGTTTTCATTTTGGCTGCAGAGTGACAATCATCAGTGAGGACTGTTTGATATATTTTACATCCTTCTTCAAAAGTAGGAGAAAGAATGATAGAAGCCTCCCTCCAGACAAACACAAATTCTTATGTCTTTTGGAAGAACAACAACGTAGCCTACTCACAATCCAGTTTCACTGGCACTCAGTTTGATACTAAGTAGTGATGAACTTCCTAGAGATGAACTAGTAGATTATACGTAGCAATAGTACTTACCTCTAAATGTTCAACTTCTGCCATGAATTTGCCAAAATCCACATCAAATTCTGCGTTTTGTGGATCAAGGATGTCATATTGTTTCCTTTGAAATGTGTGGAAGATATTTCTGAATTTTACTGCTATAGTATCTATACCTTCAATTGCACACAGACTCAGTGCACAAAAAGTTTCATCTGTAGCTATGATCTCTGTAATCTGAAATACAGACATGATATTCATGGTCATAAAAAATTGTTACTTCCTCTACAAACTAAAACTAGACTAAAATAAAATGAACAACAGCCACTTCTCTAACTACTACGTTCACCAATGTGTTGTTCCTGAGCTTGAGTCATGTACCTTGAATAAAGCATCATTCATTCAGTTTTCAATCTCAGTTCTCACCACAATCCAACACAAAGTAAAATAATCATTGTTTTTCTTTATGTTAGAGGGCTTCTTTTTAATATTTGACTGCTAGATTCAATAGGGTAATAAAGAAAAAAGTTAAAACATGAGATATGCATACCAATAAAAAAAAAGTATTTCAAATAATAAAACCTCCAACACATTTATATCGTGTGTTGAAAAAATACATTGAAACTCACAGATGAGTGATGATTGGCACTCATGACCTTGTGATGACTGCCCCATTATTATCCCTCATTTGACCTTATTCTTCACCTGAAAGCACCTACTATCTTTTCCATGCAAACTCCATCAATGCTGTTTGTGCTACCAAGCTGAATGTTAAGACCACACCAAACAGCAGAATCACCTGAAAAACCGTATTTAGCAGCAAAAGGAGTTTTTAATGTCTTAGGACACCATTCAAAAAGCAAAAGCCTCCCACAATATTGAACTCAGTCTAGATAATTATGTAATTTCTCTCCACAGTTAACAGAGTTAAATTGTCAAGTTTGGAAGGCAATTGCAAGGTAATTGCCAAAGTTACAATAGTTACAAACTCCTTTACAGGATCATTAAGAGTATGTATGCAGACAAGTCTGCTTTGTAAACTCTTCTTTGGGGAGGTGCTTCTTCTTTACCAATAATAATAGCACAAAATATACTCACTTTTTCTAACCTCCTACAAAAAGCTTCAGATTTTCCAAAAATGTACAGTTCTGATACTTCAAATGCCTTTTCTCCTCGAGCTTCCAAAATCTCTTCCTTTGTGTCACGGAAGCATTTCTGATATTCTTCCAACAGACATATACAGTTCTAAAAAATGAATGAGTAAGGACCAAAGTCATGATGCTATGCTTATATGTGAGGAACTAGAGAACTCAAAGCTACCATCATTACAAAGTGATTAATCATCACTGAATCCAGTTTCAGTCAACAGGCAGTAATGACTTACATACAGTTTCTTTCAGTATTTTTAGTAAATGTTTGCAACATATGAGCATACAATAAATAGTACAGTACAGTCAAAGATGTAATACTGGGAAAGGAGTCACCAAAAAAAGGAACAAGAAAGTTTCAGTTCCTATTGAAGTAAGTATTGGTTTTGAGGCTAGTGAAGAGCAGATAAAAACTCCTGCTCTAGAGGAGACATTTGGAGATGTCCAAATTAATAGAATAAGAAAAGCAATTATTTTCATTAAGAATGGTCAGATTGTTCTCTTGATAAAGACAGAATTTGGCAAAACAGAGTAGACTGTTTGGAACTCTCAGAGGACTTAAAAGAAACTGGCTATAAAAATGTATGTTGACAAGTCTGAATTAAAGGGATATTGAAGAATAAGTTGATTATTGTGAAGACCAGCCTCTGAGATGAGGCAACTGAGATTCTCATTTATAGATCCTTTGGGGTAGAGTGAAACAACAGTGAATTACTAGTGCAAACATGAGGCAGGTTTATTTTGAAAACATTTTTGTTGCAGTGGAAAGGAGGTATGTTGCCTTTCTGGTTCCTTTCTATAAGAATATCATGACAAAAACACAACAATACACTAAGACTTTATCAGATGTAAAAACTATGACTGATAAAGTCTATAACCAGTGGAATACAAACTTTTCTACTAGTTCTTGGAAAACAGAAAGCGAACTGGAAGTCACCAGGCTGTCTGTATATAACAGCTGGCTATGAATTACAGGAAATGAAAAAAGTCTTTATTGAAAGCAATGTTCAAATCTTCCAAAAATACTAGATACTAGAATGAAAACTGAGTAACATGATTAGAAAATAGGTTTATATTTTTCTCATTGAATAATGAGGGCTTGTCAGCTGTACAACAGCCACAAGACAGTTTCAGTGAAATAGATGAATTATTAGAATAGTATCATCCTGTTAGTTAGAAGAGATATATTTAAATACACTTTCTTTTTTACCACTGGACTTAATTTTTAAAGAACTAGAACATTCTATTTCTTTTTGGAATTGATTCCTTTTTTGGGTAAGATAGGAACTCAGTAGCTGAGGTCATATAAAGGAGAATGTGGAAATGAAGCCAGCATTGGCAACGAGTAACTACATAGCTGCACATGTTGTGCCATGGCATACTGCATGCACCTAAGTGGTTCTTAGTAGGTCACCATGAAGAAGAGATAAAGAAGAGAAAGACTGTCTTAGCACTGAACTTTCATGATATGCCAAAGAAGTCTTGCATTGGAAGGAACTACTGCAACAAGCTTGTGGTCTATTCAGATACCAGGTTCCCTACAGTAGAGGAAGATGGCACCATATCAAAGGTATTTCCCACTTCCATATTTGCTCTTCCTCAAGAGGGAAGAAAGTGGATTATGTAGGACAGAAAAATTCCATGGTTTTGAATGGCACATACAGTGAAGACGCCAATTCCAAGTTCTGCGACAATTCACACTGACAAAGATGAGGCCATTCTAATTTCAAGAAAGTCAGAGGACTAATAATTGGGAAAACATTCAAAGCATCATGAAATAATGGATTAAAGAGTGTGAAGCACTTCATATATATTGATATGGACTTCCTTGTGATATCAATACATAAACCATAGGTTTGATAAGTAAATAATAGAACACCAAGCAAACCTTAATTTTTTCAGTTATTGTTGATGTCTCCTGCTCCCAGACTCCATTCAAGCCACCATCTGTAATATATGCTCTGCATGTTGTAACCATTTGATTTGTAACCTAGGGCAGACAATATAACAAAATAGATGTCAAGCTTAACAGGAAATTTCACAAAAATCTAACAAAATTCCCACATGCATGTATTAGTACTATCAGATTTTGAACAAATTTCACCGGTGGGAACAATAGTGACTAAATAATATATGCAATGTAGATAACAAACACCCTACAAAAACTCTGAGAACACTCCCAAAAGGGCATTTAAGTCCCAGGATGTACTTGTAAGTCCTGTAAGTTCAGCAATACATATACATACACACATAATGTCAACAATCATAATTCAAGAACAAAAGTAATCTATTTATCTCCAACTATTCTTTACTTATATTGTCATCTTTACACTTTGCAGTACACGCATCCTTATTCAAAGATGGCCCTTTAAGAATTTTCTATCCTAGCAGTATGTCTTTACCTTGCTTTCCCATGGCTATAAAAAGGAGAAGCCGTTCTTCCACTTCTGAACCACAAAAATCCAAAGTTGGCAAGGACAAAAAGAGAAAGAGGAGTACGTGCAGATATAGAAGACATATCACAGAGAACAGCTACAGATAGATTTGCTTTTTTGTCCATTAAATAATATGAACAATTCGAGAGTTCCCCTAACTCTAAATTAATGCAAAACAGGTCTTAAGAATCCCTAATGGAATAAAGACTGAAAACTGCCACACAAAAGGCAGCCTCAAACTAATAAAATGACTAATGAAGTTGTAGACAGGACATCCAATTTCAGATCTGATGATCATTAAGTGGAAACTAACACTAATGGGGACCTTGAACTGTTGGACTAAAAGAGATTTTTCCCTCCTATTTCTTGGAACAGCTCTCGATGGCCAGTTTGTTATCAGTATTTGTAGTGAAATGCTCACTCCCTTAGACCATTAAATAATAGACACTAGCAAGTGTCAATACACATACATGTAAAAGATCATTATATGACAGGCGATATATACCTAACCTATGATATATGGAAAATAGCCCCAGCCATGAATAAATATAGCCTCAAAAAAGCACATATTTCTTAATAAACCAGTTCAAAGTGTACTGCAACAAAACTTTAAACTAAATCTCGTGGTGTTCAAAAAAATTATGTAACAAGGGTCTACTGTGAATTTCCCCAGTGTGCTTACTGGAGGTGTGTATATTAGTTATAAAGGATTACTTTGTTATAAAGCCATTACACAAAACAGCTTTTCATGCAATGAATACCCGAATTCTGTAAAAGACATGAGTATAAACACATAGCCTGTCTTAGTTTTCTCTTTAAACTTGAAATTTTTCAAGTATAACTTTGGAAATCAGGAACCTTTTGTCATTCACACATTTTGGATGAATAGCCTAATCAGACTGATGGGCACCTGCCAAATTAGGTCTTCAAGGCTGATAATGAAAGAACCTTTGTGGACCCTGTTATTTATGAAACAACTGAGCAGATTAATTCAGAGCAGAAGGTTAATCAAGCACATAACAAAAAAAATTAACACTGCTATACTAAGAATAACAACAAAGGTCCTTCCAGAAGACGTCTGTAATATGAGTTTAACCCTCTTCCGATCAACAGAGATCTCTTCCTTTCTCATGCAGGCTCCCACTATTTATTATAATTTTTTAACAAATCTTCTACTTGTTTAAACAAAATACATTATTTCTGAAAAATTACATTAATTCTGAAAAATTACATAATTTTTATAATTAATATTTTGCTTAGTATATTTACCTTTCTAAGTAATGATGTCATTCTCTCAGAAGTATTGTAATATCTTGAAAAACGGTGAATCATTTGTACAGCCTTTATCAGGTTTGGTATTCCATGTGTCATTGGTACCTTAAAGCAGATTTTTAAGAAAAATGTTACTTTGCATTCTTAGCAACTATATTTCTATTCTATTGAGAAATTCTAAATTACACTTTTCTTTAAATCACAGGAATGAATCTATAAATTCTGTACCATCTTAACAAAAGGTTTCTTGTAAAAAAGAATCTAACCATGCTCAAAAATATTTGAAACCTCAACTAATAAGAACAATAAAAATATTTGATCTGCTGGTAAGAAATCGGATTTAAAGCATTATAAGATAATAATTATATGTTCTCTTGAAAACTTAAATTGAACAATGATTCAAAAGTACAAGTTACATTTTTTGGCACAATAGGAAGCATTTTTCTGGCAGTTGACAGCAGTTGTCTCTGATGACTCTTTCTGTTTTCCTTCAAGTAGAGCTGCTAAATATACTTATGCAATTTCTATGTGGCAACAATCTCTTCATAAAATATTTCATCCTGACATTTCATACAACTCATTAAATAATTGTCACAATATCAGTTTCACTAGCAAATGGCTAATTCATTCAAACATATGAAACACCTAAATCACATATTTTCAGAAATCAGTGTTTGTTATTAATATCATACTGTAGTATCCCAAATACTTTGTTAATCACTTCCAAAGTATTTCAGACAAGAAAAAGAAAAGGAGGAAAAAAGGTAAGAAAAGATAATACATTAACATTATCAGAAGCTTGTCAATTTGCAATCCATAATATCTATCAAAAGTAATTTTGGCTGTCACCCCACAATGAAAATCCAAGCTCTCAGAACTACCTTGGGTCTGTAAACACAAACTGTCGATAGACATAGCAGGTATTTGCATTTAGCAAGAGTGTGAAAGAAATGCTATATGGTAAAAAAACAACCATCTGTGTCCACATTTTTCATCGCCTCCTCCCTCTAAATGGAACCAGATTCTGAGTCTACTGGCTTTATTTTTCAATCCTCGACAAAAAATAAAACCTCGAATACTGGACTGTATAGAAATTTCTCTGGTTCAAAGCCCCAAGTTAGATGTTCAGTCTGAATTTTCATGTACTAACCCACTTCAGCTACAAATGTCATCATGTGATACTGGATATGCATTAAATGCCTTATTTTATATGCACACAGAGTATCCTATTAAATCGGCATGTAGTTCATTCCTCATTCACTAATACATAAAACATTATTCCATATCAGATATTAAATACAACTCAATACAGAATGAAGTTCTTATTAAAACAGGGTATATTTAGCTTATATATTCCTTGTTTTTAAGATGAATACCATAGAAAATCCAACTTAAATTAACCTGATCTCTGGAACACTTTCAGAGAGCTTAAACAGAAATTCAGATGTATATAAATTGTTACAAATAAAACAAAGGACAATAGTTAAATACTCTGTATCAGTAAAATTATCATCTTTTCAATTGGTTTCCACCCACAAATGTCTTTGTTTATGATAAAAAGAATTGTATCTTCATAATGCCTACGAAGTAGCTCATCTTCATAGCCTGGTGTCTGGCACCCTCTAGTGATACCTTGAAGAGCTCAAGATAAATAGCTTAACAATACTATTTATCATACTTGTCTCTTATAATATTCCATGCAATATCAGCTCTATGCCATATATTAACACAGTCTTTTTGCTTCCTCTCAGTTAAAACTTTGTAGTAGGATCCTAGGCTGCCAGAGATTCAAAAGAAAAACAACACTTCCTGACAGAGGATGGGAGGCACACAGGACCAAAACATGAAGGACTTCAAAACAAAACAGCGGTATTTTCCTAGTGTATTTCCTCCTTTCACCCTATTCTGCAACAATTATTAGGAAAATACACCTGTTATTAATTATTCTTACACCAAATAACTAATACCTTAAACAAGGCAAGGGCTGAACAGCGTACATTTATGACCAATTATTTAAATTCTGACTAGCTGATAGTTCTGCAAATAGAAGCAGCTAATACTGTATTTGATATCAAAATATTTTTCTACCCATTTAGAATCTCATTCAGTTTCATTATCCTCTACATAACTGAAATTTTGGTACTTTAGTTTCAGCTAGGTGATCGCCCATTGACACATATGGAATTTTCAGTGGAAGACATATTTTGATATTCTTCCAGGTACAAATATGTACCTTGTTTAATTGTTTTTAAAAATAATATTGGCAGCAGGACCGACTTAATAGGCAATCATATGTATATTAAATACATATTTTAAGATTCTGTATTTTATGTAATATATAACATACTAATGCTTCAACATTTCAAAAATCGAACTGTTAATCAGAATAAAATAATTCTAAGCAAATATAAGGAATATTTATTTTGCTATGGACAATCTATGTAAATGCCTAAACTATGCTTAAAGAATGATGAAAGGCATACTTACAATATCAGTGTCGTAAAGCGGCTGACAAACTTTTTCAAGTGTGCTTAAGTACTTCACATTATCCTTTGATTCATTTGCTGCTTCTGTGATTCTGACATCTAACTCTTGCCATGTCTGGTGGGAAAACAGTACTGTAAAAAGTCTTACATGGTGAACTATTTCTTTAACTAGCACTTATTTGCCAGAAGTTAACTTTGGTAAATGAATTTTTAGTAGGTGTTGTCAAAGGAAGCAATAAAAGTTATTTTATAATATTTATTATAGGTATCATATAGTTTATTATCACTTTTAGCTCTGAAATGTCTTGTACTTTGTCTTAATACATTAAGCACAACTCCACCATACTTGCATTATCCTCTTTATTTCTCCTCAGACAAGCAAAAACCATAAGCTTTGCCTACTACAGCAAAAAAAAAAAAAAAAAAAAAAGAAATTACCCTTAGTAGTTTAGAATGTCCAACTTTCAGAACATTAATGACAGCTTTACAGTTTTCTCCTTTGAGCTGCTCAATAATAAAGTTCAATTTAGCAGACATATATTTCCAGTTCTCCAGTTCAGTCAGTGGACCTGAATCACTAGTTTCTCTCCTTATCTGCTTGCTCTCCATCAGAACCTGCAACCAATTTGAAGGCAAAAAAAGAAGTCAAATGTTTACTAGAGAGAATAGACGCATCATTATATAGAAGAAACACTCTTGTGGATATCCACTTAAAAAGGAACAAACTAGCAGTTACTGACACATGAAAATGGTTCCACTTGGAAAGGCATCCTAAGTCTGAATTGCACTTAATCATATTCTTAAACTGAAGTTAAGGCAATTAATGCATACATTCAATCGTTGTCAAACTGGGTAGACATGAGCATATATTTATATTTCTCTCTTTAATCACGTTCTATGGATTTAAATGCACCAAATGTAACTTCAAGTACTACTTTAATAAGAATATTAAATATCAGTCATAAATGTACCCATTTGTGTGTTGATAAATGTGCAGACAGCTCTTTGTACAGGTCTGTTACATTTTTATTCTTGTGAGCTAAACACACTAAACATATTATGTCTTACAAGTTGATAATGTCCCAGTCTACACAGATTCTGTATTTTGACAAAGGATTCGGTGTTTTTAATGGCAGCCTCAGACATTAATTTCTTGAATAACTGAGCCCTGACCACACAATCCTTACAAAGGATAAAAAATGCCCTGCTGGGTAGTATCTCACACCACAAGTGACAGCACAAACTTAACAGGTGTAGTGGTTTAACCCAGGCTGGGTGCCAGGGTCTCACTACAGCCACCTTCTCACTCCCCCTTGCCCAACTATAGAGGAGAGAGAGAATATAACGAGAGGTTTCGTTATTCATGATAAGGACTATAACAGATTCTTTCTTAATCACCGTCACAGGCAAAACAAGACTCCATGTGGGAATAATAATCAAATTTATTACTAACAAGATCAGAGCTAAGAGAGAGAGATTAAAAGACACCTTTTACCCCCCACCCCCCTCCTTCTTACATCCAACCTATTCTCCCGCAGCGGTCAAGGGAAAAAG
>VXBA01002587.1:1347813-1358780 GCA_013399895.1 Serilophus lunatus | reverse complement strand
CCTGTGGTCCTCCATGGGCTGCAGGGGCACAGCTGCTTCACCATGGTCTTCCCCATGGGCTGCAGCTGGATCTCAGCTCCGGCGCCAGGAGCATCTCCTCCCCCTCCTTCTCCACTGACCTTGGTGTCTGCGTTGTTGCTCACAGGCTCTCACCCTGCTCCTCTCCGGCAGCCATCTTCATTTCCCAACTACTTTTTTTTTTTCTTCCTTCTTAAATATGTTATCACAGAGGCGTTCTGCCAACTACTGATTGGCCCGGCCTTGGCCAGCAGCGGGCCCAGCCTGGACATGGGGAAACTTCCAGTAGCTTCTCGAAGAAGCCTCTCCCTCAGCCCCCCCCACTGCCACCAAAACCTGGCCACAGAAAAACCAATACAACAGGTAATGTACACTTAGGTATGTTCTATATGCACATGTGATCCTCACCAGTGTTTTTACTCCTACATCCTTCTCTTCTTACTGTCAGTGTCTTAACTGTTCAGAAACTCTTATCATTGCTAGACTGTAAGTTCCTAATGATGAGGACTATATGCCTAACTTCATTTGTGCATTCAAGCAAAGCACTTGTCTTAACCAGGGTGGAGATGGCAGCTGAAGTCTTTGATTATCTACAGATAAATCTCATATATCATTTATAAACATGCATCCATATTCTTGCTGAATTGACACATTAGAACAACAACTTACATGTTCAATTTGTCTATACCAAATCATAAGTACTTCCTCTAGCTGCTGAACCATATCATAATTTTCAGCTGCTGCAGTTATTTTCTCAAAGGACTGAAGTTCCGAAAAATTTATATTATCTACTTTTTTCAACTCAACAGTTCCTTCAATGCTTACTGTAGTACCTGAAAAAAGGCAATTACAATATAAAACAAATTGAGATTTTAAAATAAATTTCTGCAAGTCTAAGCAATTTAAATTTGAAAATACATATGTCCACAGTCAGTATTGTTTCAATATGATAGCCACTCTCCCGCACTCACATAAAGCAGGAAATTCTGATTTTAAATCATGCTTAAAAGTGACATGTCACTATATTCTCAAGAAAAAAATATACACAAGTATTTACAATGCAAGTAATTGATAGTTTCATTTTTCCTTGCAGAATGTGACGTGCTCCTTATCTATGTGGAAATCTTTAAGTACATTCCTCTAGCATGTTTCCCAAATGCAATGCTTACCTTCTAAAAATGAAAGGTATCTGTTAATTGTTTCCACAAAATTCTGTTTGTCTTTTGTATCCCGCTTGGTCTGACTTAAAGCACCCCAATTACTCGTTGCAAGGATAGCAGGGAGAAAAGCCTTTTCTATCAGATCCTTAATACCACGTAAGAGTCCTTCAGTGCAATCAAAAACACCGAAGAAGATGTCCTGCATGGTAACAAAATGATTGTTAGTAATGAAGTAATTTACACTAGAAACAGTATTATAAGTTCAGTATATTTTTTTAAAAGCACTCAATATGCCAAATAAAACTTAAGGAGAGAAAATCTTTAAGAAATACACCTACAATGTGCCCACAAGATAGTGTTTTCATTGGAAAAGGAAAGGCAACAATGATTTAATCTGGTTTTAAAAGGCTGTCAGGTTATGCTTTTGTAACTTCTGTTATTTCCCTATCATACAGAAGGCTCAGAAATTTTTTAATAGTAGATAAACGTCTCCACCTAGAATTAGGTAATAATTAATAAATTAAAGTAGCAAAAAACACTCTGAACATCCATATCTGACATTATATCAAAAGCAACTATTTCAATGAATGTATACTACTTTGGATCAAATGCCATTTTTTTGTACTCTCCAAAACTAAACTTTACAAGTTCTGACTCCTTTCAATGTTCCAGTATTTCAAATGACCTTCAAATAAGCAAGAATTAACATACTTCATTCTACAAACATCCTAGAACATGCACTTCCTTCCCCAAACACTTCAGTATTTGGAATGAATTTGGAAGGAATTTGATGCGAAAGTAATATTTGTGACCAATATTGAGACTCCTGATAAAGACACATCTTGTATCTTACTTCTAATAGTGTTTTTCCTCTTTCACTTTCTTAGCTCTTACAAGGAAAGGAATATTTTGATATAAAATATAAAAATTTCTGTTTGAAGAATTTGAAATAATATTAATTATAAGGCACATATGTAAAACTGTTTCTTTGCAATTTAAAGTCCCTCAAACCTCACCTGAGTTTAAGGTGTGTAGTTATAAACAAGAATGAAGCCCACATTTATGTAAGAATTTGTCTTGTAAAGCAGAAAAACTCATGCTACATCATCTACGTAGGGTAAAGGTGCATTTTGCACATTCAAAGACACATAGAACAGAAAGGTACAGGTAAACTTTTTCTCCCCTGGTATTTGCAATAAAGTCTTCTCATGTCCTTGTAAGTTCAGGTATTTTCATCACAACTAAAACTTATTTAGTGGCTTTAACCTCTTCAAAAACATCAAGAGGAATAAGAAAATAATCTAAATGTTCACTTTTTTAACAAGAATCCTGTAAGGCATCAAATTCACAAGATATCCTGAGTATTTGATGAGCAATACAGCTACTCATTCTCCACTCAAAATAGAGAGCAAAGTGCATAATATCCAAAAAAACTTAATATTCAAAAAAACCTGCAGTACCAGTAACTTTAGTTATGTGACAACAGTTAAAAAAAAATATGAAACAGAAAAGAGCTAATTTAATAGCGTTTAGTTTTCAAAATATATGACAGAATACCTCATGCATAGTTTTTTCACTTATGGAGCTATCATTCTTAAAACGAATAAAATATAAACACAGTCCTGTGATTTTTTCTGGTATCTTGTCCACATAAAATTGCAGCATTTTACTTCCTTTAGCAGCACCTGGAATTGTCCGACCACACTCTGAAAAACGAATTTCATAATGTCACTTTTTTTAAAAGTGAGGATATTATAAAATCAATAGAGGGAAATAAAATTGAACATATAAATCATTTATTTTCTTCTTTCGTAAGGGAACAAAAACCAGGAGAATTTGTGCCTGTAATTAGAGATGTGATTGTGACTATTAGAAATGTACACCAAATATATACTGTATATCTTACAAAGCCACTTTGGTTCATTGATACTGCACTGAAAAGGTAATTTGCTCAGGCTTATCATTATGGAACAATTTGCTGGTGATAAGGTATTTTGTTTATTTGCATTCATCCTATCAAAAAAGATGGCAGGTTTGAGTGAGAAAACAGAGAGTAGGAGATAACCTCAGGTCCTCTATGGATATAATCCTATGCAATTTGATATTTAATATAAATAGGTAAGGGAACAGTACGTGCAGTGAATAGTGAATAGAGATATTAAATTCCCATGCTCTACCAAGTGCGTGAAAACTGAAAAAATCCACATCTTTGTAATAAATAAAAATACAGACAAGCCTTATGAAAGTGTTTTCTAATGAACTGAAACTCCCATATGAACAAGTTCCAACTGTTTTAATATTTCAAGAGAAGTTTTTATAGCCTTCCACCCAAAATCTGTTAAAATTGAGAATTTTTTTCTAAAAAATTTGACTTAAAGCAAGCATTTTATATATGAATTTTCAGTCCTTAGAACGAAAGGTTCGAAAATTCTGAGCATAAAAAATAGATTTTTTTCTGTGAAACATCTATCAAAATGAACAATAAAATGCACTATTACATCTGGTTGCATTAATATTGCTAATCATTTACCTATTCCTGGTGCATCTCCTTCTTGATAGAAAATTTTCAATGCTTTTCTTCCTCCCTTGGCAAAAAAAGAATCAAAGGCTTCCAACTGTTAAGTCAAACAGTAAATATTTGTTACTCAAAATATTTTTATGTGCCTTTAAGATATGCAAAAAAAATTTGACCATGCTACTTTTTTGAAGTTTTGTTCCATGTAATGTTTATCCTCAAATATAGTGAGGAGATACAAAACATAATAGATATTTCAAGTATTACCTTCAAGTACTGAACTACACACAGGTGGCTCAGCTCCTGGTAACTGTGCATCAAACATTTACGGTCTTGTCCAGTAACAGAGATATTGGAGGATACTCTGCCACTCACAGAGATCTGTATCAACTCAAAGTCACTGGCCAAAGAAAATTAGAAACATACACAGCACACGTGTGTGACTTGACATACCCTGGTGTTGCTACTCTTCCCCTTGATGTAAAATATTAATTCATATAAGAAGCGTGACCATTCTGGAGACATGAATTGGCCACATTGGCTCCAAAACTTTTTCATGGTGACAAAGATTTTGCTGACCTCTGCAAGGACAATGAGATCACATCTGAGGGAGACCATGCTGCCTCATTAGCTTGCTGTACCTGTCCATAAACTGACTACCCTAAAATACTACAGGATTTCTATTTTGATTTTGTAATGTTATAAAAGTTGCTTTGGATAGTAAGAATGCAAAGCTTTGAAACAAATAATGTTTTTGTATAGATTGTCATTCCGAAGAACATGCCTGAAATTACAGCTAGGATTTCCAAAAACTGTCCTAGAAAATTCATGTGTCCTGGTAAAATGAGGATATGGGATTTAACAAGAGGTGAACAAAGCACTGAAAAGCCCTGAAAGAAGGCACAGAGGAGATTGGAGGATACTGACAGATCCCGTCAAGATCCAGCTTCTTTCACAATCTGTGGAGGTGTCTGCAAGAACAGCTAACTCGGCAAGATGTGGCTGGGCATTCAAACTCTCCAAATAAAGGGTTCAACCTCGGTAATGAGACCTCCTCTTTCCTCCCCATCAAAAAAAGGTCAGAAATTTAGCAAGCAAGTAAAGGACAAAGGATGCACTTCTAGATGTGGTGTATTTCTTACAGTACGTGTTTTTTTTCCCACAGAATAAACAAATATAAAGCCTGGATCAGAACAGTGATAGGAAAAACAAGTGACACCCAGGAGGACAGAATTTAAATCCACTCATGTGAGAAGACAACACTGTGTGAAAATAAAAAAGTAAATGCATTTCACTGTAGTTAACAGCCACTAGTGAATCAAATGGTTAAAACTGAGAAAAATACATTAAAAAATCTATCTCCAAAATAGAAAGAGAAAAAGAAAATTGTTAAAATACTGAAAGCACACTGACAAGAAACAGGAAAAAAACTCACTACTACAAAAAGCACTTCAGCTTGTGAGAAAGATAAAGGCAAATAGTAGCTTCGGGGTTGTATGGTTCTACACCCAAGGTAAGACATGAGCTGTCCCTGCAGCTACTGATTCTGCAAAGAGCTTCTGGTTCAAGTCCATGTGGTACACACACTGACTGGCTAAGGCTTTAAAGGGTAAAACCTAACTCACGGGTGTCAAAGACATGATATGTATATGGGAATTTACTAAATGACAATTTGTTAAAGGTCAGTGTTGATGCAGATCCAACAGCCTAAACTGCTTATGAATAAAGTAAAACTGGAAGCAGGAAAATTTCCAACCATAAGAAGTTTTCAGATGGTCCTGGTGACAGCAAAAAAAACCACAAACGAAACGAAACAAACAAATAAAAAAAAAATCAAACATACAAAAAAAACAACCCACAACCCCCCTCCCCCAAAAAAACCCAAAACCAAACCAACCCAAAACAGCAAATCAAAACTGTCGCAATTTCTCGAGTGTCTGGATTAGTCAAACTCAGGGTAAAACAAGTTTCGCATGCAGTCCAGATGACTTAAAACGATATACCATCTAATGCTTGTAAAAAAAGGACAACACTTAAAGCACCTCTAGTTGTGTAAGCAGGAAACAAAAGAACAGCAGGACTGTTCAAGTATGTTTTATGGTATAAATTCCGGTAAACAAACAAAAACCTACCGAATTTGGATTGTGACTAAATTTTGTTTGTAACTGGACAACTGAAGTTCCAACAATTAATTCGCTTGATCAAAGGAGGCATTATCTAGCTGGATTTTAAATGCTAAGTCAAATCTCTCTAACAGACAAAAATAACATCATGCAATCAGAGAACTCAAGGGTCATATCTTTCCAAAATAGCTATACTGAGTTTTAATAATCTATTAAACCTACATTTTAACTGGCTGCTCCTATTTGTTCAATCACTGAAACGTTATAAAAGACAACACTAAACATACACAAAGAATGATAGGTTTGGGATCTACTTATCTACAAGCCCACTTAATCTTGTTTTTAAACATTTAAAAATAAACAAAGCACTCAAAACTCAAAAGATTTAGTGGGTCTTTCCAAATGTCATTATAGCATTTAAATGCTGCAGGATTAATAATCTTTCTCATTGCTAATGGAAGTCTTAATTTTCAAAATGTTTCCATGAAGTTACACATTTTTGCAGAATCTTTGGAATGTCAGTGACAACTTGCTTAACAAATAAAAATGAACTTCACGAGAACATAATAATGTCAGGCTGAAATGAATGAAACTACTTGTTAGTGGACAATAAACTCTTTGGCCACAATGACAGCAGTATTTATATTTTCTTGAAATAATAAAGATGAAAAAGCCATGATCAAAACCCGTGGAGATATTTGCAAATCTGCTCAGGAAGCTAAGGAACTTCAGCTGAAAGAGACAGGTATCCTTTTAGATGGGTTGTGTGCCTCAGCAATACATTCTGGCAGAAACAATTAAAATTATAGACAACAATTAATATCAAAGTGATAATCTGCTACATAGTTTACCAAATAATTTAAATCAACAAGTATAGAGAACAGACTCACCGAAGGGACATCCAAAATCATTTCTTCCACAGTTTGTATGTCTAAACCTAGCCTGGCACTGAGGACTTCAAAGATGTATTTATATAAAGCATTAATTTTCGCTCTTCGGTTATCTCTTGCTTTTTTAAATTGAGCCTAAAACATTAAACACATCTTTCAAAGTAAAACACACAGTGATCACAACAATGCTTGTAACTAGTGCTGAAAACTGCTGTCTTATATTAATTGATTACATAAATCTCTACTCTTTAAAAATCAGTTTAAATTTTCAGGGGCTAATAGAAGAACAAATTATCAAGAATTATTTTAAGATATAAAGTCAACTCAGGATATGCCAAGGAAAAACACACATTAAAAATACTACAGCTAGATTTTAAGATATTTCTATGAAATATTAACTGGTTTTATTTTTCATGATCAAAATTTCAATCTATTATATTAATACAGAAAAGTCAAAACATCCATGTAAAATAAAGTATCTAGAATGGGTAGGAACTAATGTTGCAGGAACTAAGCTGAGCAGAGCGTTGCTTTAATCTAAATTATTCAGTTTATATCTCCTTCTTCCTTCCTCTATTACTTTAAAATAAAATCTTAGAATATTCCAAACATCGAAATTAAAGTCTCTCTTTCTACCTGAAATAATTTAGTAAAAGAACTGAATATAACCAAAAAAAGAAATTAAAAAAAAATTAATAATCTGAGAAAATAACCAAAAATTTATAACCTGTTTTGCTGTGACACTTCTCAAGCTTGGAGCTCTGCTAGGGCGGTAAAACTTAGATAAACTTTGGCTTCCAAAGGATAGAGACCCTTGTGAAGAGAAAGTGCTTGCTCTCTGTTGAGCACGATGAGTAGTGTCTGTTCCAACAGTAGCAGCCACAGAACCAGTGCGATTACGCCCAGCATCTTCTCCCGTCTTTGAACTTTCGTTACTTTTTTGTACCCCCTCCATTCTGAAATCTGGAATTTGCAAAAAAAATTCCAACAAACAGCAAGCCAAGAAGACTGGAGTATCTCAAAACTGACTTCCCAGATATATAAATCTAATAGTCTCATCAACTCCTCTTCTAGTTCTTACCAGACATTTAAATACATTTTATGATAGGTTACAAATTTCAAGCTGAAGATTGAAAACATATTTTAAAAACAATTTATCATATATTTATGTTTTGTGGAGTGAAAGTATCTGCCTACATAACAAATAAGTTTTAAAATAATAATACTTTCAGTGCATATCTAATTACTAAGAAGTAGAAATGGCTTAGGATACAAATGATTTGTTTTTATTTTAGTTTCTAAAATATATACACAGGTTCAGCAACTGATCTTACAAAAAGATTTGTAAACTCAGAAATCACTATTCTACATAGTGTACTATTACAATAAGGATTAAAATAAATATGAAAAACTTCTCGAGTAGTTTTTATGAGGCCTTAGGAAAGCTGACCAGAGGTATAACAGTGTCATACACTCTCTTAGACACTGTTGCCTGATTCAAGAAATCAACAATCAAAGGTGAGGCTGACCTGAAAAGCAAAACCTGGTAGTACATTTTTAGCTCCTTATTTTTGCCCAAGTAATAGGCCACAAAGTGGCCCCTTTTCTATGGTCTTCAGCATGCAATCACCAGCTGTAGAAAATGTTTGTCTCTTTTGGAGTAGAGGAAAAAAAGATCTACTAAAACAACTTAGGAAAGACAGCTAAAGAAAAATAAAATTTGAATTAATTACATTCCTTTTTCTTCATGTTTCTGTGACAGACCTGGTCATCTACAAGGTTAACGGGGGTACTTTCCTCCTTGATTATTCCACTCAGGCAGAATACGTTGGATGTTAATTTCCCTACCCCTAAAGCCCAGGATGAGACAGTGGTGTTCTCACAGGTTTCTTTAAAAAAACCTCCCAAAGACTACATTGCATACTGCCATCCTCTCCGGCTCTTCAAAATCTGTACTCCAGATGTCTGGTGACTCAGTTTAGATTTTCACACTTTTCAAAAACCTGCATAAGCTCCAGGTGCCCACCTCCCCTTGCTGAAACCGCGGCTGTGCTTTTGTGCCAAAATCCCCTTTCCTCCACTCCAGGGTGCCCACAGCCTTGTCTACAACACCTATTCATTCAGGGAAAGTAGGTCTAGCTTCTAGCATTCATCTTAGGAGGGTTGAAGGAGGATGAAACGAGGGAGGAAAGAAGTAGAGGATTCCCAAGCACAGAGCATGGACAACACAGCCTTTTGCGTCTCTCCTGAAAAGCTGAGGTGCCTTAGCAGCCACTTCAACTTTGGCAGAGAGATCCAGGCGAAGAGCCTCACCGACCTGTCCGGAGCGATGCCTCCTCAAAGGGCTGGGAGCGACGGAGCAGCTTCAGGGTGGGCTTCTCTCCGCGGTCGGGGCGGGTCGGGACGGGACCGGACGGGCGGCCCAACGCTCCCGGCCCCGCCGACGGGCGGCCCAACGCTCCGGGCGCGGTACGGCGGAGCCGGGGCGCGATGGGGAGCGGTCGGGGCGGTCCCGTAACAGCTGCGGGGGCTCGAGCCAGCGGCTCCAACCCCCGCCCGGCAGCCGCTGCCGCTCGCGGGGCCAGAATTCTGCCCCCGAGAAGTTGAACTGTCGCTCTACCGCAAAGGTCTCGTGTACCTGGGTCCCGTCCCGTGGGTTGCCCCTGCCGAGGGTGGTGGCGTGGTTAAATGCGCCATTGGAAGTTACTGGAGTAGGGCAGGTGGGAAACTGCAGTGCAAGCGCTTTCCTGTCCATTATCAAAAGTGTATTTTTTAATTTCTACACCTCCCCCCGAGTATTCAATCCTGATTTTCATGCTGAGTTTTTGAGAGAAATACTATTCTTCTTTCTTAGGCCTGAAATGATTGCTTATACTAAAGGTCACCCCATAACTCAGAAGGTTGGTAAGTGCTACTCTGAATCTTCTCCCAGTGCCTGGAGGCAAAAGCAGAAACCAACCTTATCAATACCAAATCACAGAATCAGAATCGATAAGGTTGGAAGGGACCACAGTTGGTCATATGGCCCAACTTCCCTGCTCAAGCAGTGTCATCCTAGAGCACAGGGCACAGGATTGGATCCAAATGGTTCTTGAATGTCTCCAGTGAAGGAGACTCCATCACCTCTCTGGATAGCCTGTTCCAGTGCATGGTCACCTGCACAGTAAAGAAGTTGTTCCTCATGTTCAGGCGGAACTTCGTGTGCATCAGTTTCTGCCTGTTTCCACTTGTCCTATTACTTGCCACCACGGTGAAGAGCTTCACTCCACCCTCTTGTCACTCTTCCTTTTGATATTTTAATTAACAATTAAAACACTAATAAGGCAGCATATTATACAATGAGGTAACATAATTGAGCAAACTTTGTGTATGTTCATGAACAGGGCCAGGATTCACAAACAGCCTGATATCACCAGGATTTACAAAAGCAGCATCATTGATGGAGATGGGTTACGGGGCATGTGGCTCCCAGGGCTGACGTGGTACCCTCGGCCTGCCGGTGGCAGCATGGGGGATCTGCACTTCCATTCCACACTCCAGCTAAGTAATGCCACAGTCAGGGAGGCTCCTTCCAGTTGGTCTTTATGTTGTCTTGAACCCGGGCTTGTTACCTGGTGTGCAGCACCAATTCACACACTGAGACGAGGCATTTCTGATTTTTATTGTGGTTTGCAAAAAGTAGGGAGCGGGATCATAACCCACAAAAGGTTGGCACTCTGATCGTCAAAAGGCATCAGTATTCAATGGTTAAATAACTTTTCTATTAATTATACTTAACCCCCTATTTGTTAGTTGTAGCTCTCTCTTCTCACACTGCAGGTGCAGTTCTTCCATTTGAGCCTGGGGCCCGTTTTGAGTAGGTGGTCAATGAGCCGGTGGTCGTGATTGCCCATGGCCGGAATTACCTTTCTCCCAGTTACTGGTCAGTTTTGCCAACTTCATTCCTGGTGGCTACCGCCCAGCCAACCGGTTAATTTGGGGATTCTCTTCTCCTTTCTGTAAAACAAAAGATTAGCCATGCACACGACGTTCGCAATGCAATTGCTTAATCACAACTGTCCAGCTACAGCTACTGATTGCCAACTAAAAAAAAAAACAAACCAAAACGCAAAGTTTGATTCAAATCTCAAGAGGCTCGATATCACTTGCGGAACGAGGGGGCAGAACCCGACCGGCCCGAACTCCCCGGCAGCGGGGCGGGGCTCAGCACAGCACCGCCTTATCCCGCCTCCTCCTCCTCCTCCTCCTCCTCCTCCTCCTC
>VXBA01002587.1:1337133-1347769 GCA_013399895.1 Serilophus lunatus | reverse complement strand
GCCCCGAGGGGCCGCCCCCCGCCGAGCTCAGCGGGCTCACGGACGAGGCGGCCTACGGTGCCTGCTCGGAGCCGGATGCCAGCACCAAGGTGCGGGGGATGGGGGTGGCGGGGGCGCCCGGGGCTGCAGGTGCCCGCCCTTCCCGACCCTTCTCCGGCCCCCGCCCCGCTCGCTGCCGGGCGGACGTGCGGTGCCCGGGCGGCCGCATGGGGCCGGGCAGGGGGGCCGGCGGGGGCTCGGCTCGGGGCGGCGGNGCATGGGGCCGGGCAGGGGGGCCGGCGGTGGCTCGGCTCGGTGCGGAGCGGAGCCGCCCGGGGGTCGGGCAGCCCAGCGCGGTGTCAGGGTCGTGGCGAAGGGCGGGTGGTCCCTAAGAGCCCTCGGCCGGGATGCGGCGGCCAGCGTTTCAAAAACACACCAAAATCCCCCAAAACATCCCAACACTTTTTGTTTTTTTTATTATGAGACGTTTGTAATTGCATTTCAGATGTTTTACATACGCCTTTTTTTCCCCCTCATTACCTCTGTTTACTGCCCTACCGTTCGCTTTTTATCCGCTTAGTCGTTCATGAGCCGCTGCTGTTTGAAGGTACCCTGTGGCTTTAAGAAAATACCCTTACGGAGCTGCAGGCCGGTTTTGCTGCCAAGATACCACCAGGCTTGACAGAAATCCAACACCTGTGCAATTAAATAATAAAAAGAATGAGTTCAGGAGTTTAAATTGACTTAATTTTGTGTCAGCAGTGTGGCCTAATATTGAATATTCAGGTATTCTTGTATGTGAAGTTGTTCATGTGTTCTACAGCCCCATAAAATAAAAACAAATATAAGAAGGATAGCCTTTTTTGATATCACTGATAATACATATTGAATGATACCAGTCATGGGTTTGTTTATCTGTTGGAAACGTTATGTTACAAAAGCATATTTATTAACACAAATCTGTATGTGTGGGATCAGGGCAAGTTTTATTTACACTTAATATAGTTCTGTATTTGTTACTGCTGAACCTGCTGCTTTTAGATTCATTACTAAAAGGCATCTTTATTAACACACATAATTCTATTGTGGTTGATGTGTAAACAATAAACATTTCTTCTCCCCAGGATTTTATATTTCAGCAGACAATGTTAAGAGTAAAGGATCCTAAGAAGTCACTGGATTTTTATACAAGGATTCTTGGAATGACGTGAGTGGAAGTTATATGCCCCAATAAGACTGTGTTTTCCCGATTTTGTGTTTTTATTATTATTATTTATTTTGATGTAATTATACTAATTGGTCTAACTACATAAACAATGCTGGCCCATTAGCTGATGCTCAGTTGGATGGACTGGCAGAGTTTCTGGGGACTCCCACAGCCTAAGCTACAAATGAATTAATGTTGGCCTTGACTAGAAATTTCTTTTTTTCTTAAATAGGTCAGTAATTATCAGTGTACAACCTGCTTACTTCCTGCTCACTGAGCCTGCAACTAACTGGCAACTGTTACGACAGTGCTTATGATCAGGAGTCACTGCTGTAAATCTTGAAATTAAGTTTTCTACTAGTTCTCAGAGGCGGCTCTTGACCACCTCTAGTCATAAAAGAGGGTGGAGACAAGGTCCAAACTTGGAGAAGGCTTTTGGCAAGCAGATGCTGTGCAGTAGCCTAATGCGTTCATGCTGAGCCTCTTTTTGCATGCTTGGCATTTGATGTGACTTATTTCAGAACAAAATTCCACTACATTCTTAAACATCTTGAAATCAGTCCAGACTAAAGAAAAATAAACTTTCACTTTAATGAAAACCTGTGGAAATAAAAATTAAGTACCTTGTAAGCTAAAAAAGAGATTAGATTCATTTCGTTTGCCTACTCGTTCAAGTTAAATGTTGTGCATAAAAATATATTCCTCAAGTATTTTTTGTTAATTAAATTGAATTTTGTTAATTAAATTAATGTGAAATTGATTTATCATTATAAGTAGCTATTGAAATTGTAAGCATATTTCATCTAAAGGTGTATTTGCTATCTTCTTAAACTTTGGTGCCAGTGAGCTCCTCAGAATGAGTAAGTTTCAAAGTAAATCTTGTTATTCCTTGGTAAAATTTTAAAGTGATTAAAGATCTTCCTGTGGAAATACAGAAAAGCAAGAGTGGCAACCTCAAGGCGTGAGCCTTTGTACTGACTTTGCTATTCAGTTACTGGTAGTTTGGCTTTTAAACATCTCATTCCTCTAATTTTTGTAGGTTTGTAATGTGTTGTGTGGTGATTTTGTTTGATAGTTTAAAATGTAGCTATTTTAAGTTGTGGATTACACAAAGGCAAAAAACACAGAAAAAAATTCTTCCATAGGAGAGGATCTCAGTTCACTTGCAAGCTAGCTGGTTACTCTTTTAAGGTATTATTTCAAAATAATTTTTCCCATTTAGACTGCTTCAAAAATTTGACTTTCCTACTATGAAGTTCTCACTCTATTTCCTGGGCTACGAAGATAAAAATGAAATCCCGAAAGACAAAACTGAGAGAACAGCTTGGACCTTCTCTAGAAAAGCTACACTTGAACTGACACAGTAAGTATTTATATGGTGAGAAGAGACATTTAGCTAACAGTGATCAAACAGAATTGGATAAGTGTAAATCCTGTTGGATTGAATAAAAATATTAATCATTCCTGTGGATACACCTTCACTATGGCATAGCCTTAAAATAGGATACACCTTCACTATGGCATAGCCTTAAAATATGGCTGAGATTGGAAACTCGGAAAGGTTAACCTTTCTGTTTTCAAAGGTCTTTCAAACTGCTAGATGAACAGTGGTACGTAAATAATAAATAGTGCTTGCCATATTTTATATGCATGCCATCTGGGTAGGTAATTTTGGAAACCTCAATGTGGTTAGACCTTACTTTGGATCCCCAGAGCATCTTAATAATGGATAACTATTGCTTTTTGAATCTAATTAAAAGAAGTATTAAGTCAAAACATACATGTCCTGTAAGCAGGATAATTTGGTTAATGCTACTAATCACTGTAATTGTGCAGAAAGAATGTGCAAAATCCCCCACTGTCTGACTTAGCTCCAGGACCTGCTACCCTCACTTTTTGTTACTCAGTGGTGGGTAGATAAACTGAGTTGTGCAGCAAAACCTTCTCTCCAGTCTGAATGAGACCAGAGAATTTATGATTTATTCAAATGTGGAACCTGAACACTGGTGAAGGACTGTGAACATGACTGGATTAGCCCCAAGCCTATCCCAAGAACTCATGACTAGGGAAAATCTTGATAGATTATTGACTGCAGCCAATAGCTGAAATTCCCTGGTTTCTTAGGACAAGCAACATGCCATCCTGAGGAAAATGGTTAATTTCAATGCCTTTCTTCAATATATGATAATTACTTCTTACAGCAACTGGGGCACTGAAAATGATGAAAATCAGTCTTACCACAATGGCAATTCAGATCCCCGAGGATTTGGTAGGTGTTTAGTTTTGTCTTTATAGTTTTTAAGCTTTGGTTTATGGTGATTGCATTTTTTCTCTCCTGTGTTGGGGGAAAATGGAATTTCAAGTGTTTTGGAGCAAACGTCTGCATCAATTTTATGCCAAGATTATTGAGTAAGTATATGCTGTAGGGGTTTTTTAAATGAGAATTAGTAGAGAAAATATTTTAAACTTTTTTGGATAAAAAAACTTTTCTAGTAGGTTACTTTGAAAAAATCAAACTAACTCTAGGAAAGAGGGGAACTTGGATCCCATCCTCTCTCTCTCTTCTTTCAGCAGGCATGCTGTGAAAGATGGTAAAAATAAGTGAACAAACACGTTTCAGAGTAACAAGTTACAGTTAGTCTATAAAGACTCTAATCATTGGAAAGAAAACATGCTAATTGTAACTACTGAATGAAGAACAGCAACTGTGTATTAGATTATCATGTTGTTTAAACTGATTTACATTTGGATTTCTAATTCTTAAGCCACTGGTTACCCAGTTTAAACTAGAAGGACAATGCTTGTCTGTAGCCCTGAGGATATTATTTGTGTTGCTTGATTTGATACTCTTGAGTGCTTGAAAGGTCACTGCTTGTGAAATGTTTCACACTCGGTCTAGCCACTTGACATTTAAAGCTTGTGAATGGATTTGTGTGCTCAGGCTTTGCAGAGTGCTGGTATCAGTCTCTGCAAATACAGCATTAATGATAAACCCCTTGTTTTGTTGAACTGAGCAAATGCAACAAAATCCTGGTATGTAGCTGTGCTTCAAAAAAGGAAATAGAGATAAAACAGTTTGACTGAAAATTTTTTTTCCTACTCTAGATAATATTCTTTTCTAAACAACATGAGATTTCAAGTTCTTATTTTAAGTCATTGTCAAAAGACTATTCTCTGAAGGAGGTTAATGTTAATACCCGAAATGCTCTTCTTTCTGGAAGCAATGATTTTCTTCTATACAGTCATATCTTATGTGAACTACAGCGTGTAAATGTTTTGCACAAGATGAAATACTGAGCAAACTTTGTCCTACAACACCCAGCAATACTTATAATCTACTTTACTCTTTTTGCCTTGTTGCACAGGACACATTGGAATTGCTGTCCCTGATGTCCATAAAGCTTGTAAGAGGTTTGAAGAACTAGGAGTGAAATTTGTGAAGAAGCCAGATGATGGTAAGTCTTGATCAGAAAAGACAGGTTTTTTACTTATTTTTAATATATTCTGTCTAGCAGATCTTTGTGGAAAGTTGGGCAGTATGTTTCTAGTAGTTGCCACTGCTTAGAAGGTTCTAGAACCAGTTCCCCCTGCACCTCCTAATAGGGTGGGCAAAACTGGCAACAGATCCATCTCAGTCTGTCATCAGTCTGCTCCGTGCCTTCTGTATGCAGCCTGACCTTCAGTAAATCCATGTCCTCTGTTGATGTCATAGTTTACAGGTCATGTATTATTACAGAATTTACTGTAACATGGATCAAATTCACACAGCACATCTCTCTTTGGTTCTTATCACATGAAAATAAGATGAGTCAGAAGACATAACTTTAAGGAAAAGTTGAGTAATTCTTGACTTTGCTGGCTTTTTTTTTTTTTTTTGAAATCCACCTAATACCACCTACTAGTTACTGTATTTTTAACTATTCTATCAGCTTTGGTAGAAATAGCCTAGTGAGTCTATATCATAATTGACTTGCATAACTTCTAGTAGAAAATGGAGAATACATAAGGAAAGAAAGGCTATTTTGATGTAGACTAAAATGCAGAAATGAGTGGTGAGAAGTCTGGAATTTTTCAACTGGGCTCTCTTCCATGAAAGTCTCATGAGATTTTTAGGGCCGATGCATTCCAAAACGGTCATTTAATACTAGTAATTGAAAAGAGACTTAAGTAATTTTCTTCTTATACACTGTGTCCTCAGCTGAAGCAAATAAATGTAGTGTAGCTGTAAACTTAACTTGAATGCAGATTTCCTGGTTTAAGACTTGAACTTGGTATTTTTAACATTTTAGAATTTCTGAGCCCATGAAACCCTGAGAGACTTGAAGTCAGAGCTGGGGACTTTGAGCTGTGGAGTAATATGGAATGAAAGAATGTAGGACAGGAGGCTTAGACTGTACATGGAATAAATCACAGGAGAGAATTCTTCAAGCAATCAAAGTGCAGGGTTAGAGCTAAAGCTTTTCTTTAGAACTAAGAAAATTGTTGCACTAAATGCCAAGGAAGATGAAGTAGTTTAGGGTTGAAGAGCAGGCTGGGAGATCCAGTGTGGGATTTTTTTCTAACATTGATCAAACATGTACTATTCTCTGTTGGTTTTGTGACTAGAATATATTAAGAGCTGGGTCAGTTCTGTTACAGTAAATACCCTAACAGAGCAAGTGTAACTAAAAGTGTGTGGTTAACAATTTTAAGATAACATGTCAAGCTGTGCTGTCCTAGCTGTGCAACTCGTTGAAGACAACTTTTGTTTTAATCTGTAATTTTTTTTATATGGAGTGAAATTTAAAATATTCCTGTTTTACATTTCTCTGTTTTATGAAGTGATGGGTAAGTGTACTGCAAACCACATCAGGGGATAAAAACATTAATGTAAAATTTCAGTGTGGATTCAGGAATGATGGGAGATGACCAGGGCAGAGGAACATGGGATTTTATACCAGCAAAGCCAGAAAATATGCCAAAACATCTTGGAACACAAAAGTATTTTTTCTCAATTTAAGGGATGAACACTTACAGGAGAATGTGCAAAAAAACTTCAGTCATAAAAAGATGGAATTCCAAAGTGACTTTAAATTACAGCTTTGTTGAGAGTAAGATTGATAGTTTAGCATAAAAAGATCCTAATGCTGATTAAAAACATCTGATTGTTTTTTAGAATTATCTGTCTGAACTAATTCTCATGCAAAAGGAAAAAAGGGAAAATATTTTTCAAAGTAGTCATGTTTGACACTAAGAACCAGTCATGTAGTCTTAACTTTGTCTTCTTTTTTTTTTTTCTCTCTAATAGGTAAAATGAAAGGACTTGCATTTGTTCAGGATCCTGATGGCTACTGGATTGAAATTTTGAATCCTAAGCACATGGTGACTCTCACTTAATTCTAATGAAGTGTACTATATGAGATGCCCACTTTCAGTCCCCTGGAGAAAATCTGTAAGAGTGTCTGTGAAATTCTTACTTAACAGAGAGGAATCAGTCATGTTCAGTGTTTCCTCTAAAACTATCCCCAGGGATCTCACTGTACTTGGATTCCTTTTTTCTTGTCCTGTGATGCCACCAACAATTTGGGTTCCATTTAGGAATACTGAACGATTTTCTGGAAGAGCACTTACACAGATTCTCATGTTGAACATGGATTATTTTAATATTTCACTAAACACTGTCAAAAGATACAGGATCAGAAACTCACTGTGTCTCACTCTGTTTAGATTTAAACTAACAACAAAATGATGAGCTTCAACAAGGAAGAATAAAAAAAACAAGAACTTTTTTTTTGAAGTAAAAAGATCCTGAAGACTTCATGCCCGCCCGATCTTGTATACTAGAAAATAAAATGTCAGACTAACTTTGACATGAGTGGTAGCATGTTTATCAAAGTCCTCATCTTAGTCTTTAAGGAGCAGCCTTAAGTAGTCTTACAGAAAGGAGCTTTGTGGAGGCAATAAATCAGTGCAGCAGAAAGAATCCAGTCTTTCGGCTCCCGATGGCTGATTTGCAGCCAAGATCAGAGGTCTCATAGTTCCTAACTCGCAGTGACCCTTCTCGTCTCTTTCAACACTATGGAGAACTTACTTAGACTTGTATTGAAACAAAAATTATGGCACTATGTTTAACTTAAATGCTCTGTACATTCTGCATTAGGAAATTAATAAAAAGAGCCTCTGAAACAACAATTTCCTACTACTACTCGTTTTGATTTGCCCTCTCAAAATGTGTGATGGTATGCATCTGTAAACAGCAGGAGAACATAACATTTACATGTGTTACACAAATGATTTGATTTTATGCTTATAAGCAGTGTAGATGATGAGAGTTTTTGAAATCCTGTTCTTCTTACTGTGGTTTGAGTAGCACTTAACTCCTTCAGTTATGTGACTATTGATATTATAATGGCATTGAAACTCACAGTAAAGCACTGGGGGAAAGTACAGAATTATTTTAAAGCACTGTGATCCATTGATTTGCGGATTGTTGGATTCTGGATGACTGAAAGGCTCTTTGGTTTGGTTTGTAGATTCTTTTTTGAGATGAGATCTGGTGATAAAAGATTAATTGGGAGTAACATTGTGAAGATAACTGTGACTCGATTAGCAGGATCTTTTAGTAGTTTAACTTGCAGAGTTAACAACTCAATAACTCTGGCTTAAAAATTAAAATAGAAATGTAGAAAGTATTGCATTTGATTTCTACTATACTAATGTACATGTTAATGATTTAGGTCAGCAACACTCCTTGTCTGAAATATCTTTAATTTCATCTGCCACACCTTAATAAGTACCATATATAAACTCAGGAGTTTGACAGAACTCTACATCTGTATCTTAGGTGTTGGAAAAAGGAACATTAAAAACTATTGCTCTACTTTATACCCCTCTACAGATGTACAAGCACTCATAAATTCATTGAAAGGTAGACATGGCAACTCAAAAGAAAATACTTTTTTCAGTTTTCTGTTGTGTGAAGTAATCCTGATATTTTAAGTTACCATTTGTATGATATTTTCTGTCTGGCCTCTACAGTATCTACAGATACTGTGCTTTAGGTAGTGCCTTATCAGTGCCATTTATATTCCAGAGATTCTTTCTCTTTTTGAATATTTGCCAAGTTGCTCTTCTTCTGTGCCAGTAAATGCTGTTGGTTCATAGTTACATTCACTATTGCTACCCACCTGTGCTTCCAGAACTAATACTTAGCCCATTCCATCTTGTTCCTTGTGCAGTTGATTCTTCTCCTGTGAGTTTGGTCATTTTGACAGGGATGATAATGTTTGGAATGAGGGAGATCTCCTGAGTTGATCTGTCTTAATAGCTGCCACCAATGATCTTACAGTCTTCTTCCCCCCAGATGTGGGGCTTTTGAGGTTGCACCTGCAGCCCCCAGCAGGATAATTCAGCTTAAGCAAGTGACAGAGATTTTCCTGAATGCTGGGTTAGTTTTATGCCGAGTTAATTGAGCAGGAGGGAGGAGCCAGTTCAAGGTTTCCCAAATGAGTAGAGCTGGTCATTCTAGCAGAAAGTTGGATTGGCTCAGCTGACTCATGAAGCCTCACCCTACTTTTAAAAAAGGTACGTAAACACAGCAGCAATTCCGAGATCTCTTCATTTTGCAGACTGTTGAAGTGTAACTGGTGTAGTATCTTTGCTGTGCTAGTTAGTAGGATGAGTAGAGTGCCAAGAAGCATCAGAGCTATGGCAGTGAGTCAGCACTCAGCTGATTGCAGCTTATATGGGTTTTCATGGATAAACTCTGGTTTTCAACTACATCTGCTGCTGGTGTTCTGAAGTGAGAACTTAAAATGAAGTAAAAGAACCTAACACTGAAGCACAAGTGCTAACTGCAGTTCCTTACCCTTCAGAGTATCTCAGATTGTGTGGATAGAAAAATTATTTTAAACTAATAGTTTGCAACTCCACTTGGACTAAGTTTTATTTCATTCAGTGCAGGTAGATCATGGAAAGCTTCACGACCAAGGCATTGGTAAAGAAAATGTCAAAAGTTTTAGAAGTGTGTTACTTGGTGGTTCATTTATTTTATCGACATGCAGCCTTGTTTCACTGCACTTCAGCACAGAGGTGTGACTGGAAAAGCTATTGACCCAATTGTGTGGAATCCAGTAATTAAAGCCAGGATAGTTGGTAAATCAGATGAGTAAGTCAGAGGGTGTGCAGACATAGTGCAATGAGTAACTACACACTTTGCTAAAGCTGCTCTGCTTGGTAATCCAGTAAAAATTACTCTGAGCACGTTTGTTAATCTTGGATTGACCCTTGGGTTTTTTATGTGCTGCCAAAGTGCAAATATGATAGGTGATGAGATAAAGAGGAAACTAATAAAAAACCACTGGCATCTGCAAACTAGTTACAGCAATATCATGAAGTGGGCAAGGTTATGTTTTTTTTTTTCTAAAAAATGTTACTGCTGCTAACTAATTAAAACCAATATTCTCAGTTATGAAACTCAAGAATAAGCTACTTGAAACTCAAGAATAAGCTACTTAACACTTGATGATTCTTTTAACCTACAGCAGTGCTAAAATAATGTAAAAAGCTTGTGAAATTGTTTAATGTCACTGATTACAGACTACTACTTTTACTTCTTACAAGTAAGGCTTCTTTTCTGCTGCATAAAGCATGGAATTAAATAGTATGTAGTGCTTTGCCTCTTGGAGGGCCTAAATTCAGCTTCGTGCCGTACAGCACAAGTCAATGTCAGGGTGGGGTAGAGAAACTTCGAAGGAACACAGACACGATTCTGCAGTAAATCTCTCCAGGATCTCCTGGGTAGGCCATAAATTGGTCCACCAGAAGATAACGCCACCTTCAGAGCCAATCAAGGAAAGCTCATGCCAGTTGTTTCCAGGAAAGTTGAAAAGTTCAAAATGAGGAAGAGTGTTCTACTTCAGTCTCAAGATCCTCAAAAAGCAATAAAATCCCCCAGACCCAAATTCTAGAGGGGAGGAGAAAGGGGATGTACCTATGTAAATAATTTCCCTGCTATCTCAAAAGAAATTGTAGTAATCCCACCCGCTTTTGTGCCAATTATAAAAACCTGACCTGTCTTAGGACTCTTTTCGCCTCTGACTTGGAAACCAACTAAGTCACGCGCCCAGCACTGATTGCCTCTGTTTTATAACAAGCTGCATTAAAAATTATAATGATTGTGGGCCCGTTTCTCACACCAGAAAAGTGTCAGCACCGAGCCTGACGCAGTTCGCGGAGCGTTTGGACGATGCTCTCGGGTATATGGTATGACTCTTGGGCTGTCCTGCGCAGGCCCCGGCCTCGGGCTGGACGCTCCTTGCGGGTCCCTTCCAGCTCGGCCCGTCCTGTGACTGTCGCACCCGAGGAGCGGCAGGCAACAGACAGGGGCGGGCGGAGCCGCCGGGGCTCCTCTGCCACCGACCGGGCCCCGCCCCGACCGGGACCGGAACCGGAAGCCGGCGGGACGGGCTC
>VXBA01002587.1:1048217-1337005 GCA_013399895.1 Serilophus lunatus | reverse complement strand
CCGGGCGCGACCTTGGTCCCCCCGCCCGCGCTGCCCCGGCGGGTCCGTCCGTGCCCGGGCCCCGCGGGGACCGTCCCGCCGCTCTCTGTGAGCGGCACCCCCGCGCTCTGGCGCTCCGCTGCTTTGCCTTGGGGTGCCGCAGGGGTTCCCCGGTCCCGCACTGCTGTGATTCAGTGGCATGGTTTTTGATCTAGGAGCCTGTTATCAGGCTGATTTGTTTGAAAGCCGGTGCTGACTCGTTAGCGGACTGCCGGTGGTCTCGCTTGCCCGGCAAGGCTCTTGGCAGCACACAGGCGTGGGGGTGTTTGGCGTGTCTTCTGGGGCAAGGCTGTAAATCACATGCTTGAAGTGTACTGCTTTTCTTTTGGGATCTCTTTACTCGTAGTTAACCAAAAAGCCCCAAGAATTTTCGTAAGTGGCTTTTGAATATATTTTGGTAATACAGGCCAGTTTGATACCACACATTATTTGTAGGGAGAAATATTTACCTATTACATTTTGTTCCTCAAAACCAGGAGAGTTTCTTTGTCAAATGCCTTTTTTGATTTGCGGGCCTAAGGTCTGGTTAGTTTCCAGTTCATGAGACTACTGAAAAATATTTTTTTCTACCTTCTCCCGTGTTCCCTTAAGCATATAGTCTAAAAAAAATTAGAGCGGCTTTTGTGAGAGAATTCATAGATCAGGGTATCATCTGTTTACCAAATTAAATACAGTTTATTTTTCCTGCTGGCATGTATGATGGGAAGGATAACAATAATTTATACTCCTTAAGAGAGACTTATTATGTTGGTTATGTATTTAAACAAATAAAGCCTCTGCATTTCTGTATTTCCTCACCCCACAATTTTGTTTTGTTTTCCTGTTTATAAAATTAAAGGCTTGTGCAAGAGAAAAATCTGCAAGTGCCTTAAGTGTTGTAAAAAAACCCCTAACTACCAAAACCAAACACAACGCCCAAAACCTTTAGCTGGGCAAGAACACTTGAAGAGTTTTGACTGTGTGGGGAATAAAGCCTTTGTGATACATTTTGCATGGACCTGGTTTAATTAGGACACCCATGTGTGAAAAAGGTGTTTTCAGGGACAATGATGCTGTGGCAGGAAAGTCAGGGTGAAATTTTTGTGGCTTACAATGACCAAATGAACAGCAATATGTCATCATATCATTTGATGATTAAAAATACGAATGGTCAAAATTCAATGATGATTACTCAAAAAAGAAATTGCGTTGCTGTTTTCCAATGTTATTAGAAATTTTCCCATCAAATTGAGAGTTTCTTAAAGAATTTATTTTCACAAAACTTTGATTGGAGAAGTACATATCTGGCTGGCTTTTGTCCTAAGGCCAATGCTGGTTTCTGATGGTACTTTGTTCTGTGTTTCAGGAAATGGTACAGTTGTTGCTGTGCAGCTGGATGTTGCTGAGTAGCATTTCTATGAGCTTGCAGTTCAGTCTGTCTGTTCAGAATGGCAAAGAACCCGAATTTTCAGGAAGCTGGTAATGCCCCTCCAGGCTACGTTCACTGTAGATCTTCAGACAGCTTTGCTGGTGAGTGGACTGATCTGTTTTCTTGAGATTTTTAACTTAGCAGTGTATTGTGTGCCAGTTGCACCAGGTTAATTTGCACATGTGTTATTGTATGACCTGCATTTGGTGTGTTGTCCTTTGTAACTGGCTAAACTTATTCCTGCTCTTCTACCACAGGGATGTGTCTCTGGGCACGTTAAAAATTGGCACTTAAGTGATGGGAATGTGTTTGCAGATAAGCAGTGCACAACTTCCCATATGCTTTAAGTCAAAACATTTTTTCGTACTAAGTTGTTGTTTAGAATGGTGTGTTTACTTGCTGTTAGTGTTGCCATCTGCTTTTCTTTCAGTACTTTCACAGCAGAAATTTTGGAGACGAGACTTGAAAGTTGTATCAATTTCATTTTCCTGACCATTCATATTCTATATTTATGAAGTTGTATTGGTTATGTTGTTACTGTTAGTGGCCACTAAGAATCAGAACAGGTTCTAATTTTTTTTCCCCTGTTACAATTTTCACTCTTAGTCATCTTTGTTATTGTTCCTTGGAAGTGCAAGGGAGCTGCTGTAGCGAGGGTTCTGATAGAATCAAAGTATTTATTTGGATTGTCATCTGGGAACGTTGAAATATTTACTTTAAAGTTACCATTTCCTGAGATGTTAGTTTATTGTACCTAAGCTTCGGAGAACTAAATATTTTTTTTACAGAAAGACATGTGTGTTGTCCACTAAAAATAAAAACCACATGATTTGAAACAGTGATATGTTTGTACAGTTCTGTTATTATCACAGCCACCGTGTTCTGGGGATCTGTGGTAGTAGAAATTGAAACTAAAGAAATATTTTGCTGGATTTTATTTACAGTAGAGCAAATTATGTTAGGTTGTAATAAATTGCAAAAAATTGAAATGCTACTCAAATGTCTTCCGACCAACTGAGAACCAGTTCCTATTTCTAGATAAAATAGTGATGTGAGAGAATTGCATTTAAGAGAATTCCCTTTGTGTAATTCTGACAAAATAGATGATGATGGAATTATGTGTTTCAAGACTGTGAAATTATTTGCTCAGTGTCTATAATCCAGACCTTTTTCATAAAATTTTTAATTCTAGCAATAGTCTGTTCACTTGCATTTATTTCTAAAGTTTTAGTAGAGTTATCAGTTGTGTAAACATTCTTTGTTTATTTTAAATAATTTTTTCCCAAAATATTCATAATAAATTTCTTACTTTTTTTCTGTGTCTGCTATAAAAATAACTCCTCCGTGTTTCATTGAAGCAGCACTGCTTTTCAGAGGGGTCTTTAGTCTTGACTCAGGAGGGAAGGAAGTGACCAAGTCCTGGCCTTCATTGCAGCTCTGCTTTGAGAGTTGTTTACCAAGGGTGTCAGTGGTCTGCTGCTGCTGCTGCTGCTGCTGCATTTTCTAGGTCATCCTTTTGTGTGGCATAACATGTTACAGATTACTGTAACAGAAACAAACTGAAAGCTGTCGTGTTTCTGACTGTGGCACACACTGTGGAGTGTTCCAGACTGCCTTATGGAACCAATGCTGGCCTGTACTTCACACATGCTTTCTGCTGAAGGTGGGCACCAGGCAGCATGTCCCTCAGTGGGGCCTTGGAAGTGGTTTGTAGGCCCTGGGACTTAACAACGGCCTTTTCAGATCGTTGCAGTGTTAATGGTGCTTCCCACTCACTGAGAGGATTGCTTTGTTTATTTCTATGGCATGAACAAAATTGCATGACTCCTGAAGCAATTAATTAGCTTTGAATACCTCCTGGAAATAGGTTAGGATGCTGGCAAGAGGCTTGTAAACGGCTTGGCCTTTTATTTTGGAGTTAGTTATATGTTCTTTGACTGCCAGGAAGAGTAAATACCTGTATTCTCTGAAAGGGTGATGTTTGGTGACAGAAGGAGCATGCCAGAGGGATCTTCAGGAAGGGTTTTGCCCAAGCTCCTAGCAGGATCTGTCTTTTTTTTTTTAATCATAAATAATAGTTCTGAATTACAACTAGATAAATACATGTTTAGCTATACAAGGAAGTTGTGAGCTCATAGTGACTTGCCACAACTAAAGAGGTTATTATGGTTTACTTCCTCAAAAAAGAAATTTGCAGATTGCTTCAAGGGTTGACTGAATTCATCCCAATAATTAATCCAGTCTGGGGAAGATCTGAAGTTAAATATCATTTGATTCTATGTTTTGAAGGCAGGAGTGTTCTCACTGGGCTGCTTTATTTGAAAAATCCACAGTACAGGCAAAAATTGCTTTGAAAATCTGTGCTACTAAACCAATAAACGACTTTGGATGCTTCTTCAATATATTAGTGTCACCCATAGAACACACACAAGGCATGAACATGGTTTCATAGAGGTGACAGTTTCCAGCACTTTGGGTCATTCAGGCATTTGAAAGATGCCTCATTCCCTGTGACCTGCATATTCTTGTTTGAAACTGGTAGTTCAGTACATGGTACCAGCAATTAGGAGAGCATTAAATATCAGAGCAGATTTGTCTTGCTGGTTACAAACGGTGGTTTCTAAATTTCTGCTTTCCTTGCTTGCTGTCATTGCTCTTGTTCATAGGGACTGGCATCATCGGCTTTCTAACAAATGTCCCCACTTCAGACTTTGCTGTCTTCTGTACACTGAGTCATGTTTAGAGAGAGGTTTATGTATCATTGACAAGGAAGTGTGCTCTTGATTTTATTTGTTTGTCTAACCTGAGATAGAAACAATTTCCCTTGAACTTTTCACCCTATTGGCGCATGAAACGTCCACAGCTACTTGGTAGCAAATTTAGTGTGCGGCTGGTGGCATTCCCTTGTCTTCACCACTTTCAGAGTCTTTTAGTTCTATTCAGACAGTACCCGTTTCATTTCTTTACAGATGAGTGGATGCAGAAAACAAAGAAGTAGAATGTAGAAAAAATGGAATTAAAAATAGATTTTAAAACCAAAATGTGCCAATGCTTGTACATGTATGAAGTATCATTAATCAGCTTCCCTAATCAATCGAAGTTGGAACTAAGCAGAAGAGAGGTAGAACAGAGTTCCTTGATAACATGCATGTAATTTGCATGTAGTTGTGTTGCCTGACTTTTGCAAATGAAGATCAACAATAGCAATTATGGACATGTAAGGTACAGAAGTCTGGAGATTTGCAGCTGGGTAACAGATAGTATTGCTTGTAAACTGTCAGATAATTATATTGGGATATAAATTACTATTGATATAAATAGATGCTGCTGGACTGGTGGGAGTTAGGTTAATCTTGCTTGTTACAAAGTAAAGGTTGCATAAATTTCTCTTTGCTAGTTGTAAATTAACCAGTGCAAAAGGAAGAAAAAATTAGAAAACCCATAAAAATTAATTTTCTCTAGTGTCAGGATGGAAGGACAACTGTGTTCCCATGGTTAGGCCACCTCTAGTATCTTGGCCAGTATTGCTGGTTCTGTGCTGTAATGGCTACATGGGCACAAACTACCTAATTCAAGTGGCAGAGACAGTCTGAGAAGCTGGGGTTTTGTTCCCATTTGTGCTGTGATTTGTATTGCCAATTTAATATGCTGTATTTTTCTCAAATTTTGTTTTCTATTTCTATAACTTTTTCAAGCTTAAAGTTCTTTGGGACCTTTCACAGGATCTTGATTTTGGGTTAAGCATCTCCAGATGTAAAGTGCAAATAATACCTAGCCCCATGTGCATATGTTTTCTTTTCCTTGTTGGTGTAGAAATGACTGGAAACAGATGCATGTTTTCTTATAAATTTTTTAAAATAAAGCTTAAAAATGCAGTTGTGTCCTGAATATTTCACTTGAAAGGTGAATGTGTTAGGTGTGTGCAAGGCATGGCCTCATCGTTTTCCTGCTTCTTGTGCTACACCATCTTTTTCAGCACTAAGTACGTGTCCATTTTGAAAAGTGGCTAGTCCCTGAAGCACAGATTTCTCTAAAATATGGATGATTATTATCTGAAGCAGCCAACCTCATTTTAAATAAAAGTAAGCCAAGGTCTAACAATAGCAATGGATTTAAGACCTAAATTCTCCTGTGGATGCTCTTGCCATTGAGACTACAGAAAGCCTCTGTTGCTGAAATAAACCAAAATCAACAAACTGATCACGAATTAGAAAGAAACAAAATAATTCCATAGAAGGTATGACTAATGCCTTGATCTATATTTTACATTAGTGGACAGTCTCCTTATTTTATGACTGAGAGATATTAGGAGGGTTGTTTTTCTTAAATATGTGAAGGAACAAGAAGGCATCAAGAAAACATGAGTGGAAAGGGTGAGAAAATTGAAATCTTCATTGTAAAGCTTTTCTCTCTGACGGACTTCGTCTCTTATTTATCAAGAGTTATCCTGACTGTTTATTTTCTCCCAATTCTGGAAAGTGGATTAGAATCCTGCCAAAATAACAGTGTTTTCACTTGTCACTTAATTGGTCACATTACATATTTCTTTGTAATTTATGTGCATTTGAATTCAGATAAAATTGCCCTCTATTGGTAACGTTATTTAAAATGATGTAATTCTTAAATTATTTTGTTGGAAGCCTTTTCTTTTAAGTAAATGGAGTGACGAAGCAACAAGGTGGTGAATTCTCTGAAATATTTTGTCATCCACAATTACAGACACAAGCTGCTTTGGGTCACGTTGTAAATGAACTCTTGGTTTAACTTTTCTTGTAAGAAATGGTTACTTAGACTGGTCACTTTTTTGTAACTGTAGTTTCATGTTTGCTGTTTTTCATGGTTTTGCCCTGTCTGATGCTGGTTGGTTTTTTTTTTCCCTCGAGGTTACCAATATCACCATCCCTCCAAGATGAGTAACAGCCATCCTCTTCGTCCTTACACCGCCGTGGGGGAGATTGACCACGTCCACATTCTGTCAGAGCACATTGGTGCTCTAATGAACGGGGAAGAATACAGTGACGTTACCTTTATTGTAGAAAAGAAACGTTTTCCGGCACACAGGGTGATCCTGGCTGCTAGATGCCATTATTTCAGGTGAGCTGTAGCTTTTTGTCAGGCTCACAGGAAATTTTTATGCACATAAGATAAACATTGTTCCTCTGTGAACTTTTCAGGGTGTAATCATCTGTCCATTGAGTATGACCTTTTCTGTGGGAATGTTTCCCAGCACATCAAATCATTGTGTCCAAATAGAAAAAGATAAATACCATGTCACAGTGTTATTCTTTTGACCTTCATTAAATTGGATTTTGACGGTAGTTTCACAAATTCAAGAGAAAGATAACTCAAGAACAGACAAGTTCTACTGCAAAATTGTTTTGGTTTCTGAGAGTATTAAGTGGTGTGTCTCTATGGAATATGCTCATTTACAAAGTTTCATTTTGATGCAATGGAATTGAATATTCAAAGATGTTTGGCTGATACTGATTAGAATATATATTTTAAAACTAGGAGAAAGAAGAATAATAATCCAACTTTTATTTTAGAGCTGAGCTTTTTTGACTCTACATGTATTTAATAGAACTTCCTGGTAATCCTCTTCCTGTGAATTTTGTCAGAGGGATAAGGTAATAACTGAAGTTAAGTGTGACTTCAAATTTTGCTCAAACTGTAGTTGATTTTTCTCAGTTCAGGATTTCACTGGAGTTGCCATATGCTGAGTTTAGAGTAAGGAACAAGGGAACAAGAATCCTGAGATTTCCTAAGCTGTGCTGTGAATTATTTGTTTTGCTTGCTTTCTGAAATTATTTTTTTAGTTTTCTTTCTCATTGACAGCACTGTATTTAAAAAGCATGGTACAAGAACCATTTTTGATTCCCAAGCTTTTGTTAAAAATTGACATGCAGCAATTGTTTTATACGATAAAAACATAGTGCATTAGAAGAGTATTCTTGTGCAGTTACTTTCAGAGCAGAGTTGCACTATAAATGGCCAAGCATAAGGAGTTTTCTTTTTTAGATTCTAAACCCATGTCCCCTTTGCATTCCTCGTGCTGCAAATAATGAGTTTCTCCTTTCTTTTTCTTCTTGCATGGGTTTTGTCAGCATATAAATTTCTGGAATTCTGTGTTCCTTATAGAGCATTATTGTATGGAGGAATGAGAGAATCTCAGCCTGAAGCAGAAATTCCTCTTCAGGACACCACAGCAGAAGCATTTACCATGCTGTTGAAATACATTTACACTGGTCGTGCTACACTACGAGATGAGAAAGAGGAGGTTCTTCTGGATTTCCTAAGTCTAGCACATAAGTACGGATTCCCAGAACTGGAGGATTCCACATCTGAGTATCTTTGCACAATACTTAATATTCAGAATGTCTGTATGACATTTGATGTTGCCAGTCTTTATTCTCTTCCCAAATTAACTTTTATGTGCTGTATGTTCATGGATAGAAATGCTCAAGAGGTGCTCTCCAGTGAAGGCTTCCTTTCACTTTCAAAGGTATATCTTTTGTTTGCACTTTTCCCCCTAGGAATGTTAATTTTAATCTGTGTTCAACTTCATGATGGAATACTAATGAGAGCACCAAATAAGAATTCCTTTATTAGCTAACAGTTACCATTTTATACTACTGAAATGGTGACAGCTGGGAATGTTCACAGCCAGCTAAACTGAAAATTCTGGTGATCTGTTCTGAATTTTTTAGGTATTTGATTTTGACCAGTCAGTATAGCTAGGTGTAGTAAATCTGGTGGGAGAAGGCAATGTGATCTTAATGATTTTTTACTTCATCTGTTCTCGATGTAATAGAATTTGGCTTCCGAATGCCACACAGGGGATGTAAAGTAAAGATCTGAAGATGAAGATTTGATAGAGGCTGTATCAGTGATGGGGGATTATCTGCTGTGTAAACTACAGCATTCTGGATGTTACTGTGATTTGTGTTGCTGATTGTCATCATGTTCTGAAGTGTGGAATATGGTGCTGTGGTGGGGTAGTTTGGATTTTTTTGTGTGTTGGTTTTGTTGTTAGATGCATAAATATTTGTGGCTGAGTCAGGCTACTCTAGAAAGTTCAAATTTTTCACTTATTCTGGACTGGTCTTTGAGCTGTTCATAATAGTGACAGAGTGTTTTCAAGTGGTGTGCCCATGAAGTAACATAGCACCTTGAATAATGGTTTAATTTTTTTTAAGTGTTTTTAGTAGAAAAGCTGTGAAGGGTCTCTTCCTTGAATGAATATGAGACACTTTGGTTCCATTAACTTACTAGTTGTGAAGGGAAAAATATCTTTTTCTCTACACTGTAGACTGCCATGTGCAGTTTGTCAGTCTGAGCTCTGAGAGCATATTATCAATAAAGAAATAAGGAAACATCATTCATCAGGAAGAGCGCACTTTGATGTCTTTGGCTTAGCTGTTCCTGGTATACATGAGAGATTTATCCTTTTTTTGAGGGAAACTCCTGATTATTCTGCTAGCTAAGTGAAAATCAAAAAAGCTGTTCAATAAATCTTCTTCTCATTTTGCAGACTGAGTTATCTGCATGAATAAGAGCCACTGGAGTTTTTACCTGCTGTTTCTAAGTTGGTACCAAAAGACAAAGATTGTGGGTGGATGGAAATCCCAAGTAGTTAGAGGTGGTTTAAAAAAGTGTTTCTAAGCAACGCTTTTTTCTCCTCTATGTTCTTACAGCAGTCTAAGTTTAAAGGAATGTTTTGAACTATACCAAATCTCTTAAAATATTCCAAAGTAAATTTGAAGTAGTAAGTGGTATTATATTGATTTGAGTAGTTCTCTACATTTCAGTTCTGACTTATTTCTTCTAGTGGTTTTGTAATATTAGCAATTATTTTTGTGGTCGATTCTGTAATTCTTGCATAGCTAAAACAAGGTACAGTTTCAGGGAATTATTTCTTTGGAGGTTATTTTTAATAGCTACAAGTTAAAATACTCATTATTTTTTGCCTCATTTTAATTTCCCTTGATTAAAAAAATAAAATTTAATTTAATTTCAGTTTATTTGTGGGGTGTTTTTTGTTCTTGTTTCTCTTTTCCAGGCTGCTCTTCTAAGTATTGTACAGAGGGACTCATTTGCAGCTCCTGAGAAGGACATTTTCCAAGCTTTGATGAACTGGTGTAAGCATAACCCTAAGGAAAACCATGCTGAAATCATGCAAGCAGTACGTTTGCCTCTAATGAGTCTCACTGAGCTACTGAATGTTGTAAGACCTTCTGGATTGTTGTCACCTGATGCCATCTTAGATGCCATTAAGATTCGTTCCGAGAGTCGGGACATGGACCTCAACTACAGGGGCATGTTAAGTAAGCATCAAGTTCTTTGTTTCCTTCTCATTTAGTGACAGTAGTTGTCTGAAGGATGTGGTTAATTCGTGCCTTTGAGTTTTTATCTGTTATTATATGTTTTAAAAGGCTTACGTAAGGAAATATCTTGTTCATGCCATTTCTGTTTCTCAGATAATATTAGTCACCTCATTTTCTTGCTTCGTATCTCAAACATGAATGTTGTAATAAGACTGTATTTTCCTAGGGGAAGTGCTATTTTAGTAGGAAAACTTTAACAAAAATATTAAGAATGCATTGGCTGTAGGATATATGCTATCTACATGATTTTATTGTTGATAGTGATTTGTTTTCTATTTTGTGAAGATTTTTATATTTTCTCCACCACTTACGACTTTTCTCTTGATCTTTACATGCTTGCTGAAATAGGATAACTAAATCTTCCAGAATTGTTTTAATGGGAGCCTAAAAAGTGTGGGAAGCCTTGTGCTTGCCTTTTGTCTGTGTTCACTGTTAATTCAACAAGAGTACCTTGCACTAGAGCTGTTAGCTGATATCTAATGTGTGATTTGTGGATTTGACCCATAGTAAAGAATAAAGTTAAATGTTCTCTGAGAACCTGCACTGTATTCTCAGTCATGCATGATGAGCCCTGAAAATGATAACTGCTATCTTAGAACTGCATATCCCCTTTGTTTTCCCTTAGAAATTACAGATATCAATATTTAAACATAGGAGTTTAGTATTAGGATGTTCTGGAAGTCTTGTCATCCAAAACATTCTGTTGACACTGCAGTAGATAAATTTGAATAAGTCAGATGGTGTTTTCTGACTTCTTTTTCTGGGTATTTATCTCTCCACAGTAATATGCTCCTAATCAGAGCTTTTTGAAGAGTGGAGGTTTTTTTTGTTTGGTTTTTTTTTTTTTTTTGTAGTACTCATTCAGGCTCTTGTAACTTTTTATGTTTGTGTAAATGTTGATAACCACTTACAATTCTGTAGTTGTACATTTCATGTAGTAGTACTACAATACAGTTAAAATTTTACCACTTCAAATTCTGTACTTTAAACGTCAAACTTAACACCTTGTTTAAATTCATTCTTCTGTGACCAACCTGCAGCTTTTCACGATTTAGCTTTCAGGTCATGTTTTCTAGGGCCTCTTCTCATACAAGGCTGTTAAAAATGTCAAAGAGAGTGGTTCATCAGTGTATTGTTTTGTAGCTGAAGTTAGGGGTCATTATCTCCTGTTATCTTGACAGAAGATGTTCCTAGGATGCAACAAATTTATTACTGGTGAGATGGTGGCATAAAGAGCTTGCTTTGCCATGTTGGTTCAAAGCCCAAGTAGCCAAAAGTTTCCTGTTTCGTGCAATTTCGTTTAGGTTTTTACTGGAAGCTGGTCTAGTTCTCAGAAGAGCACGTATGGCTATACTACAGTATATACAACTCTGCAGAGTCATGATGCTTCTTGAACGTTTGATCCACATCTTGTACATTTTATGTGATTTTTAGTTGGCTTCCACTTAGGAAAAACAAGACAAAGTAAACAAACGACCTCCAAAACCAACGTGAACAACGTTAAAATTAGAAAAAAAAGATAGAAAGAGCAAAAGAAACTGTTAGATGTATGGTGAGAGGTTGATCTCAAGGAGAGACTAAAGAGACCAAAACTTGAAAATGAGAGGGAATGTCTTGATTGATGAGGAAGATGCAACAGAATTCTGTAAAGTTGTGAAGGGAACTGAGAATGTAGCTCCTACAAGGCAGTAAATTATCACAGCTTTATTGCCATAAAAGACCTAGGGGGTATCAAATGGAAATCAAGAAGGTAAATTTCTAAAATGCCCCTTTTTTTTCCCTTGAGCATGGGTTTCTGGCCAAGAAAGTATACAAGTAATAAATCTTTGGTCTCACCTAATGGAATTGATGTTCAGAACACCTAATTTGTGTTATGAGAGTTGCAAGTTACACAATTATTTCCTTTTATTCCTAGTCCCAGGGGAAAATATTGCAACAATGAAGTATGGAGCACAGGTTGTAAAAGGGGAACTGAAGTCTGCTTTGTTAGATGGAGACACTCAGAACTATGACTTGGATCACGGCTTCTCTCGGCATCCGATCAGTGACGACTGCCGCTCTGGGATTGAGATTAAGCTGGGCCAGCCGTCCATAATCAACTACATACGGATACTGCTGTGGGACAGAGACAGTCGGTAGGTGACGCAGAGAGGGATGGTAATGCATTCTGTACTGGTGGTGATAGAAATCAAATATCTTACAGAAATGGCATCATACAGTGTTGGAGATTGCAATTGCAAGTTTTGTTTGAAAATATCCCAGTTTTTAAATGTAGTTTTGCTTACTTACATACCACCAGACTGTATTTTGAAATGCTAAACTACCTCAAAGTATTTCATTGTATTTTCTGTGTCTTCATTAAATAGTTTATATTACTAATGAAAGTGTACCAAATTTAAATTTTAATTGTTTTCTATTTACCATTTATCAGCTGCTGTTATTTTAGTTTGAAAAACAATAGTCTAGTTCCTTCAGAGAACCATAGTTTTTACACATTTACCTTCCAAACATTGAAAGGATTTTTTGTTTAGATTTTTTCCAATATTTCAAAACTGTTAAGAAATTACATACTTTGATAATAAGATTGGATTTGATCTTTGAGGTCTTTTCCAACCTAAATGATTCTCTGATTCTGTAATTCAAAAATAGTAAAATTTATTTAGAATGTGAATTACCAACTGCCTGCAGTAGTTATTAGAAGCCATTTCATAGTTGTGAAGACAGATAACATGGAGGTACCCCAAAAAATGCCAGGCAGTGGAAAGATTTAGGAAAATTTTTCTTCTTCCCATGGCAGGGAGCCAACTCCTGTGGAATACAGGAGGAGAGAAAACATAAATGCATTCTTGTTTTCCCTCTTGTAAGGGAAAATTCCCCTGAGTGAACATAAGCCCTCGTTTCTTCGAAGTGACACCTAAAATTGTTTTTAGGTATTTAATTCTTTCAAGTAGGTTCTCCTAATTAATTTCAACTGAAATGTATGTTTCTTCTCTATTTCTTTTGGAAAGATCAAAAAGTAAAACTTTGAAGGTACAAGGAACTGCTTCATATAATTTTATACTACTTGTCCCAGAAGATGAACCAAATTTATGAACCAATGATCAGCCAAGTTTATAAAAATTTGAAGCAGTATTACAGATACACTAATAATGGGAAGTTCTCTAGCAATTTTTAGAGAGCTTCTATAACTGATAAAATGCTCCTCATGTGCAAGGCATAAACTGACAGCTGATGAAACTCAGGGAAAAAATATTCTATGTGAGACAGCTTACTACTAAACTATCTGTTGCTTGGTGTTGCTCGGTGTCCTATTTGAAATTTGTAGAACAAACCATTGTTGCTGGAAAAATATCATACAAGATGGACCTCTTCTCCAGAGATTTTTGTCTTCATAAAATACTGAGGGCACACTGGTTTAGGATGTAATTTGTGTCATCTTGTATTTTTTTGTCTTCTGTGTAATGTTTGCTTTTGGGTTTTCTCTTGGTGCCAGTCAGGTTCAATACTAGAATTAGCACCAGCTGTCCTGTGCAGGGCCAGTGGTTGGACTTTGACAATCCTTGGGGGTAACTTCTAACTCAGAATATTCTGTGATTCTGTGAATTGTTAGGTTTTTCCCCAAATGGAAATGAAGCCATTTTAAGTACTTTGTGCCTTTGTGGACTCCTCAGTGTAAGATGCTGACCTTCTGGAATGAATAAAGCAGGACACTAAGGTGATAAAGGCTTGAGGACATGAGACCCTGCTGATTTAAGAGAATCAGGCTTAGAAAGAAGAATTCACTAGAAGAATATAGAGAATACATGGCCAGACTTCTCTTACAGCTGTGTGCTGGAAGTGCAAAGAGCAGTAGACACAAGTAACAATAAATATTCATATTAAATATTAGGAAAAATTCATAATGGGGTAGTTGAACTTCAGAAGGTTATGAATATTAGCCCTTGGAGGTATGCAGAAGTTTGCCAGACAAGACCTTAAGGACCTTGCTCTGAGATTGTCCTTGCTTTTTCTGGAGACCTAGATTAGAGGTGATATCTGAATCTTAGATACTGAAGTGCTAAGGAGACAAGCTGTCCAAATTGTTTCTGCTTCAAATATGCTGGTTTAGCCTCAAAGAAAAACAAAAGGCATACTGTTGTGTATGATAATGGAACTGTATTTTTCAGATAATATTTCTTTGTTTGGTTCCTTCAGAAACCAAAAATAGCATGTTGTATATTGATTACAAGTTTATATTAGTCTAGCAATTATGAATTCGCACTACACAGAGGGCTGTCAGTAACTCTTGTATCCAAACCGCTCAAACTCTAAAATGTTGGAGTCTAGTTTGATCAAGTATGCATAGGCTGGTAATAATAATAATGGTGCTAAAATACAGTGTGTTTATATGGGTGTGAATATTAAATATTTGATTGGTGTGATTTTGAAAGCTAATTCTGCAATTGACATCTTAAAGACTCTGCATTACCTCTCCAAGTGCATAAATTGCTATTAACAGCTATCTAACATGTTAAGGATTTTTAAACAATACCACTTTAGACACTTACTCTTCAAGGTCCTCAGGAAAATTGGAAATATTAACGAAGGCATTAATGTTTAACGAGAAATGTCTCTGTAGATAACTCTAGAAGAGCAGCTGCTCTTTAGAAATCAGTGTGGAAGGGTGTCAGGTACTGAGGTGATGCTGTTGAAATGCCTGTGAAGGTTGCAGACTACTACATTAGGAGAAAGAAAATAATCTGGAACATATATTTCATGATGCTACTGCTCTGCAAGTCAAGTTTCTGCTTCATTTTAAGCATCTGTGTTGTAGGTATAATATGGAAATAGCTACAGCTTGTATGTTCTAGTTTGGGTGTGCTTTATCTTAACAGCAAACTACAAGCTAAACATAATTGATAAGCAAGAGAAGACAGATTTTGTTGTTGACTTCTTTATTTTCATGGGGTAATTCTGGAGAGTATAAAAACGTGGTGACAGGCTTAATGAAGTATGAAGAACTGAAAGGGTCAAAAGTGAAAAACAGCATCAATGAGAGTGATCTTAAAGTAAATTTGTTTTTGTTCAAGTGAAGAGTTTGAATTTGTATTTTTGATCTGCTAATTGTTTTGGGTTTTTTCTTTATTAATTTGACAATAGAAATGATAATTTATCACCAGTGGTTTAGTTTTATTTCATGCAGAAGGAATACAAATGAGTATTTTTATGACTGAAAAGCCTTCATTGCATTTTTTGAAGAACAGTGTTCCCATGTAATGACTGCAGATTGTGTTAGAATTTTTTTAATCATTCCAAAAATGTCTTAACTGTGTGAGAGTTTCTTTTCAAAGTTATTCTGAAAATGGAGATCTGGGTAGGAACAGCCTTCTTTTGAGCACAGCTGGAAATCCGGAAAACAGTATAAAATTCAATACCTAAAATGTGTGAAATTGTATTCTAACCTGTGTTTTCTGACAATCCATAGGTCTTATTCCTACTACATTGAGGTGTCCATGGATGAATTAGACTGGATTCGGGTTATCGATCACTCTAAGTACCTCTGTCGGTCCTGGCAGAACCTGTATTTCCCTGCCCGTGTCTGCAGGTTAGTTCATCAGTGTCATGTTGCATGACTAACACTAAAGAACGGAGACAAGACACCAGAATAAGTTGCTGGATTTTGCTATTGCATTATGTATTTCTGAAAATGTATTATATACACAACTTTCATCAGCTATCTTAACACTTTCTATCTTGGTGGATGCTTTTTTAATGTAAATATAGTTGATGAAATGCAGACATCCAGTTTTAAAACTCTGGTCATTTCATTTCTACATCTATTTTTTTTTTTAAGTCATACTCATGTTTTTTGCAGCTGCTAGGTATTTTTATATATTTTTTTGTATTTTTTCTGATGCACTGAGACACTGTTTTAAACAATTGCGAAAGAGTGAAGGGGAGAAGTTAAGACTGAGGATGCTTGAGCGATGCCCAAAAGATGGGTTTGACCATTGTTAAGGTCATGATGGTTTTTGACTGTAGATGCTGGAAATTCTTCGAAAAGCTTACAATCACTCTGAAGCTGTCTCATGCAAATATTCAGTCGAGCTCGTTGAGAGAGAGGCCACAATCTGTAGATACCAAAGATATTATTGTCATTAGGTTTTGGGTCATAGACCCAAAAGGAAATGACTTGTACTGTAATAATTATTTGGAAGACACAAAGTTTTTAATCAGCACAGCAACTCTTGGAATCTGCAATGACGGAAGTGCTTTCTTGTTTCCAAAGAATGACCTCTTTCTTTGATCTCTATAACATAGAGTAAGGTGTTGTGACCTGTGTGGAAAGAGTCTGGTGGGTCACTTGTGTGTCTTTTCTCATATAAGTCTTTCTCAGCCTTGCTATCCCTTAGTAAAGTTCATACTGAATATAGCTGACTTGAAATTTATTTTTTGTTTTACAAACAAATATAGTCTCACCTTCTCCCTGTCACTGTTATGATTCTGGTTTTACCGTTTTCTCTTTCTGAAATGATTGGTGCTGTCCCTGAGTTTGTGTGTGTAGCTGATAAATTCTTGCTTAATGGTGTCTGTGATAAATCACGTAGCACTGATGAAATGCCTCATGAGTTGGTAGGTGTTTTACATTTCCTGGAGGTGTTTCTTTTGTGTGTGACCTCAGCTTTGTGCAATTTGGGTGGATTGTTAGTATGCACAGACTATTTTGCTTCCATTGTGTTACCGAGATGGTGTCTACAGACTTCTCTGTTATGGTGGGACTTTTCTAAATAATTTTTTCAAGAGGGCTGCCATTTTTCAGCCTCATTCAAAGGCTTCTCCAAAAGTAATTATTCTATTTCAACAACAGTTTATCTGTTTGTCATCCCCCCTCCTATGTGTCTTCATCTGTATTTGTGTGCAGTTTCGTTGTAGTACATATTTGAAGTATGCTGTTGTCCAGGGAACTACAGCACAGACTTCCTTATCACATAATCCTCATGCCTCAGGTTTTTCCTGTTCTGCTCTGTGATCCACAAGAAAAATGTTTTTCCCATAAATCTCTGTTTGTCATTATCATATCCACTAAGTGGTGGGGAAATGCATCTTCTTTGAAGAGCAAGTGAAAGAGGTAAAGAGAAAGTAGTAGCATAGGTTTATGAGTACATATTGTTGAGGAGCAGTAACCTCAAGGCAGTGTGAGTTCCCAGTTGTCAACATAGTAATTCAGGGTAGTTTAGATAAAGCTGTTCTGTAATCTCTGTTTACATCAGTGGATTGAAGCCTACATTATAGTGAGAATGTATTTGCTAGTCGGAAGTAAAAGTGGCTACAATTTACTGCTCTTTTATGTATTTTTTCCTTCAAATAAGAAGAAAAGACTACTTTAAATGTGATTAGAGATGTAAAATTGCTGATGTATTTTTGAGGAGTTGCGCTTTAAGAACTATTTGTTTATTTATTTATTTCTATTAATATAAATAATTAGGTCTAACTTTAGTGTTGGCTCTGCTTTGATCTGGAGCAAATTCCCTCCAAAACAGAGGCTTTGAGCCAAGGAGGCTATAAATGCCTGCCCCATTTTTAAAGAAAGACTGTAATTTGATTCAGCAGATCACTTATATTTATTAGTAGTTTATTAAATGTTAATCTATACATTTTTTAATCCAAAGTTAGTTATATTTACATATTGCTCAACACTGTTTCTGTTGTATACTCTTGATTTAGTGTTACAAGTCCCATTGCCAAAGTTTACCTGTTAAAGGACAGCAATTCAGAGGAGTGGATTGTAAGCGTCGTGGTTTTTTCTGTCTTCTTGCTATTAGTTTTGGCATTTATTCACTTTCTGTCTTAGTAATGCCGGTAATATTTTTGGAAGCAACCACTTAAGGAACCATGCTGCAATTTTTTTAGAGGTTTGTATGCATTTTTAGCTGAAGATCATGGACTAAGTGTCTTACCAGTATAGGCTTGGCATAGATGGTGGTTTTGTTTTTTTTTAATTTAAAAAAAAAGTTTATTTTAGCTCAAAGTGCTTTATGACATTACTGTATAGGATGGCATTTTGTGGAGAAATGAAGGAATTGGAGACTAGAATTACTGACTGAGGTTTTTTATTTACTTTCTCTTTTTCAAAGCGAGGCAGTAGAACAGGCCAGATTCTGCACAGGCTGTTGAAGGACAGCCAGTTTGTGTCTGATACTCTAGAGCAATTGTTCAAACAGATTATGAAGAGGATGTGATCCTGTAATATTAGGCAGGGTTAACTGGCTTTTTGATTTACCTTTCACAAAAATATTAGTTGTAAAAGGTGAGAGCTGTCAAGTGCTGAACTGATGTGTTCATCTAAGTTCTAACATCTCCATGGGCATAGAATTTTGAGGGCGTCTTCTATTTGCATGTGTGTAGGTTGAAGGGTTTTTTTGCCTTTTTGAGAACCTGTAACTTTTCTCTTAAGCAAGTATACCTGTGTTGGAATCTACAATAAATGCCTCTTTCATACCAGTTGGATTAAAAAAATACAACCTTCTGGAAGTTAGTTGTTAAATAAATAATTTATACCACAGTGAATTAGGACCAATTCAGCCTCCTTAATGAGTCATTTGTTATGTGTGTCGTGGTCTTTAACGTGACTTGGATTTTTTTCATCTGTGGAGCATGTGGAATATTCGCAATAATAGAGTTGGAGACATTATTGTGCTTCACATGAAAGACAGTTTGTACTTGACAAAGCAGCTATCAAACCATCCAAACTGATTAGCAGAGTCAAGTAAGTGACATGATAAGGTTGTTTACACTCGTTTCTTCTTCCTTTACTTATGTGCTCCAGCATATATGTTCAGAGTAATTTTTGCCAGCCATAAGCTTTGTTAGATTGATAGATGGAAACAAGTGGAAGGGCAGTAACCAGAGACTGAAATTCTAGATTGAAAAGGAGGTGAGAAGATTGTTTATGTTTCCTCACACACATCAGATGATGTATTTGTTATTTATAGGAGGTAATTTCTGATTTAGAGATACAAGCCAGTAAGTACAGGGACCATTATTTGTTTGGTGTCAAAGCTTAGTATAACAAGTGAGAGAGTGTTCCTGTATTTAGAAGGGTTTTAGTAAAAGAAAATTTTAAGTATAATAAAAGTTTTTTTACTGACATAATTGTGGTTTAGGCTTCTATTTTTTGCTTTAAATGCTTTTATAGTACATTATTCTACCACCTTTGAAAATTGAACAGTCATATTTTTTTCCCTTTTTTTAATATGGTACTGTATTTCTTTAGAATTTCTCTTGGTCCTATTTTCATTGTTTGCACTCTTATAGCAGTTTGCATATAAAGCTGAAAACTCTTTGGAGGGAAGACAGGACACAGAAAATATGTAAGCAGGGTCCAGTCAAAGGTAGGAACAAGTGTCAGGTTCATAGTTAGTCCACCTTCCTCTTCTCACAGTGAATGTTAAAACCACAAAAGGTCCTTGAGCAGGTAGTGTCAGTTTGTGTTTTATCCTTCTCACTTTTTTCATCCTTTCATTTTTCCTTTGTGTTTTCCTCTTTTTTCTTTGTCTTAGACCACAAAATTTGGAGAACTTAATTAAAAGAATTACAAGAAAATGAAAAATTTTGAGGCCTCAAAATAAGTAAAATGTAGCCACAAGGTGTCACTACAATAAAAGTTTAAAAGAATTTCTTTCTGTTTAAACTCCTTTAGTGAAACTGTTATTCCTACTGTGTGTATTGTTTGTGTATTAAACTTCCCAGATAACAGAATCATTCTGGATTTCAGTTTATGCCATAGAGGAAGCAAGTACAGAGATGGTTCGTAAAATCAGAAGGAAACTCTCCGTTCATTTTCCCCGTTTCTTCTGACATTGGATGATGCTGAATTTTGATTGGGGGAATATTTGCCTGGCTAGACTAATTTATACTTTGAAATTAAAGCTATTTTGTCAGTAATACCAATGTTTGTAAAAGATAATGAAAGGAGAAAGAGGTCAGTTTCTATCTGCTACTATTTTAATATCTTACCTCTTTTTAAGATATTATAATGTGACTTATCAAAAGGAAATAGTTACTATTATTGCATAAATTTTTGTTCCTGAAGTATGTTTCTATTAAGAGAACTGATAGATGCCTGTAAGATAGTGCTGTAAATGTGGGAAATTATTTAAGCATATTCCCCTTCCTGTTTTTTAATTCGCTTTAAAGTAAAAAATTTTGAGGTTTTCTGGTACTACTATACTGAGATATATATATATACACACACATCTAAGTGCTCCATGTTTCCATTAAAGCCCTTGACTGCTATAGAAAGTATGTCATTAGAATTATTTTTACTTTAGGAGGTTTACTCCTATATTAAATGTATTTACTGGTGCAGAGAGAATTACTTGCCTTTCCATTTATTAAGCATTGATGATACTGGATGGGCTTTTTGTTTAGCACTTCAGGAGTTTTTGCTGCTAATGATTACACCATTTGTAATCCTCTGCCTGAGTGAAGGCAAATTAAATTGTACGCCCTGTCTTCTGAACATTGAAAAAAATGCAAAAAGAGTAAATGTTTCAGTACTAATACAGTTCTAAACTAAGAAATGCTGGTAGTTGTGCACAATTTTTTTGCACGTAATGATATGCTAAGAGATGTGATTTTCAAATATAGACTAGACAAAACATTTTTCTTTAATTCTGTTCCTAATAAGGCAACCTCAGGTGACTATGCTTTCTGGTGGTGGTGGTGCAGTAATTTTATTTTTCTTTTTACCTGGTGTCTGATATTCTTATCTGTAGTAGATACCCATTTTGCAGCTTTCCTGTACTTGGTGGAAACTTAGTGGACAATAGCTTGCCAAAAGGCATTCCAAACATGGCTCCATTTTGGAAGATGTTGAAACTAGTGAGGATTCAACTCTTGAGGAGAAAGCAGTTGAAGCACTGGATTAAACTGAGAGGAAAGCAGTGTCTGCAGGTCTAATTTAGCACTGGGTTTTTTTTATGTGTCCTCTCCCCTCCCACAGCTGCGAATAGTGGTGTCCAGGAAAAGCGTGGAGACATCCAAAGGAAGCTTTTGAACGTTATTTGAACTTAAAATGAAACACTGGTACATCACTGGCCTAATGGGAAAGCACAGGCTTAAGAGTTGCTGGCAGGAGCTTGTTAAGGTCTTCAGTCATTCTGAAAAGCATTTGAAATTTTTTTCATCAGAAAGTCATTAGTATCCTTATAAAAGGACTTCTTGAAAATGGAATGATTAAACTTGGGCAGCTGAAACTACACATGGTTTCACAGGCAGTATTTTGCTTAGTTGTTTCATTTGTACTGTTCTTCAGAAAGTATTGACTGTTATGTACATATATTGTTTCTAACTGTGCAGATATGCTGATGTTTCTGAGTTTGGGGGGAAAAAAGCCACCTTGCTGCATAATTCAAATTAGCTTTTCTTTATTTCTGGGTAACTGAAATTTTAAAATCATTTCCTGAATCTAATACTGTAAGTAATACAGTGATAATGTAATAATTTTAATTACCTTGGTTTGTAGTGCAGAAACGTATTATTAAATGAAAGTGATTCTGGAATGTCACTCTAGACCTTTTAGGCTTTTCACTGACAAATTTTATTTTCATTGCAGGCGTGCAGTTTTCCTTCTTGTTTGTTTTGGGGTAGGAAGGAGACCTAATTGCCCTTTTTGATAGGATGTGATCATAGTGAGGAGTTTTTATTGACATGTTTCCAATACTTGCTTTTTATCTGTGTGAAATACAAGGAAATGGTTTCCTGCAGTCTCCATTTTAGTTGGTAGATGCTGCTAATTTTTCTGTCTTTCAGTGTTTAAACATTTGTTTGGGGTTTTTTGCAGTAGATGTTCAATCTGACTTTTTTTTTCCTTTTCATAAGATAATGTGATAGTTTGAGATTTTTCAAACAATGTAGATCATCTGTGCAGGATCAAGAAAGCTATTGCCTTATCTGGGACAGAGTGTTTATTGATTTCAAAGATCTTTTTCTTCATTTCAGGTGATGTAGTCTTAATCTTAAGCTTACGCTTCTAATTTCAGCTCCGAATGTGCTCCTAGTGATACAGAAGCTCATTTCTCTACAGGAATAATCAATAACATTTTTCATCAAGAACTTTTTTTAAGGCAGCTTTTTTCTTCTCAAATTCCTTTTTGTGTCTGTCATAGCAATTTCAATTATCCTAACCTAAAAACCCAACTCGGCTTTGAAGAAAAGCAAAAGACTTAATGTGCGTTTAAGCTGTCAATGACAAACTGCCAGACAACTTATCCTCTGAAAACGAGTTTTTGACTGAAAAAAGTGTATGTTGAGGGTCAATCTGGCTTCTATAGAAATAGCTGACAAGTATGGAGAACCTGCCAATCCAGTTTGTTGGACATGAATTAGAAAGAAGTATATATTCTTTTCACTTCATAGTTTAGAAGAAAAATTGACTTTTTAAGAGACCTGGATTACAATATTTCTCGTGTTTGACATAATAATAAGTACTTTTTTTGTAGTATGGTTAGAATTTCTGTAGTCTGAGTTTTGACATATTCATTGTGAGTTTCTTAAGCTCTAAATTGTCTGTATGTCTGTTTTCAACCTCTTTCACCTCATAAACAATGTCTGATGTAGGTGAAAATTGTCAGTAGTTATTCAGCTTGACATATTGAGTCATTCATATAGATACATCTGAATGTTAAATTATCAAATTGTTCATAATAATTTTTACAGCAAATTATATTTTAAAGTTGACTTTTCGTAAGACAAATCTGTGTTTAAAAGGCATATTCAACACTCCTTTAAATCCTTTTCTGTGATTCCTGTTATACTCCAAGAGCTAGAATTAACTGTGAGAATGTGCCGTATTTACAAAGACAGGATTTTACAAAAAAAAAAAAAATCATGTTTTGCCAAATTTTTAAGATTTCTGTAGGAATTTATTTTAGTTTTTTGATCAGTGATGACAGTCTTTTGAAGCTGCTTGATGCCACTATGTAAAGCATTTCTCTTTCCCTGTTTCTCAGCAGATGAAGGGCATGGTTTGTTGATGTATATCTGAAACACTGCACCACACTTAAAATTACACATTAAGCATATTCAACTTGCATATGTGAAATGAAGTAATACACTTCTGTGGATTCAAGTTTCATTTTCTAAGTTTATGAAGCCAACCAAGACTATCAGTTGTGGAATAATTGCGATGACTTTAAAAATTCTATAGTAAAGCAGATTTGTCTGTGGTTAAAATTGATTCTTTGTTCACAAACCCCAAATTGTTTTCTGTGTGTATGAGTGGGAAGGCCCTAAAGTAAACTACATTTCAATGTCCTTTTTCTTCTCAAAAGAAGCTTGTGCAAATCCTGTTGAAGTTAAGCTTCTTGGGCATAGCCTGTATTGGCTCTTCTTCATCTCAATTTCAATTGGAAGGATGAGACTGATGGTTCCATTTGATGCAGCTTTTAAATAGTTTTCTATTGCACAGAAGGAATATTCACTCTCTAGTATGGAAGAAGATATGACACAAACAGTTGAAAATGAAAAATCGTGCTGAAAATACCAATAAATGAACAAATTATGTGCTATAGAGTATCTAATTTATAGAAAATAAGACATGAACACGGGCATAAGTCTTTTCAACTGATAGGAATGAGTGAGTGAAGGAAAGAAAGGAAGGGAAGAGAGGTACCACACATTAAAAATGCAACGCTTGGGGGAAAAAAGTCACTGCAAGTTAAAAATGTTTTAGAAGAATTTTTTGCAGTAGAATTAATTATAAGAAAACCACATGTGATTTATCATTTTCAGGCTGCTAGTGAAAGCAGTTATTCTATTATTTGTAATATCTTCTAAAAGAAAGAATGAATGGTCTTTGGAAAACACCAGATTCTGCATTTGGCTTTTGATTTTTACAACAAAGCAATTTTTACAGCTTTATTGTTTTATCCTAGTTTTTCATTTGTAAGATCAGGACAGATATTTCCATACTACACTGGAGATGTAATAAAAATCTTGGAAATTTTAGATACCATGAATAACATCCTTAGTGATCAATAAAGTAGTGGCTTCATTGCTTTTCTTCATATCATTGTCTTTATCGTTTATGTTGGAGAATAACAGCAGTGATGGAAGGTGTATTAAATATTGATTTCTAGATCTGTATTCTGTTCAATCTAATTATCCTGTCTCTCTTAATGGCAAATTGCAAAGTTGGCTAATCAAGCTGCATTTTCATTAACAGTGCCAGTGCCCTGTGGAGTCAGATCAGTGGACACCTTGCCCTGTGTCCTGTCTGTGACCTTGAGAGCAGGAGGTGCTGGCCAGGGGGAGGCTGTGAGCTCATCCATCTTCTGTGTTCCGTCCTCTTTATACTCCTCTGATCTTGCTAATAACGTGTTCACAGATACCTTGTCCACTCATTTATCTAAGGCCCTTCTCTAGCTGGCCTGTTACCAACTGCTTTCACAAATTCCAGTGGCAACACTTTCCAGAAGTTTATTAGCCACTGCATAAAAAAAAAAGTAATTTTATCTGTTTAGACAATTCTTTTGAGAGTTTGTGTCTCACAGCTCCAGTGTTGTGGGATCTGGTGAATAAAAACACTGCATTCACATTTTCTACTCTTATTAAGCTTTTTTGAGTGTCAAGCACAGCCCTTTCAACCATTTATTTGTTGGTTCCATCTATTATTCAGTTGCTTTTATGATTTTAGGTGACCTTGGCTGTACCTTCTGTGACTGTACTATGTATTCCTTGAGGTGTGAGGACCAGAACTATACATGGGCTCTTGAGATTTGGGTGCAGCAAGCTGTTACAGAGTGACAGAACAACACTATTTCCTTCTTAGCACCCTTCTCAGTGATGTGCAGTATGACTACCCATAATACTTAACCTTCTTTGGCAAACTTGGAGACTGCACTAACAAGAACTTGGGCTCATTAACTCCCAAGCTACTTAGAGACAAGATTATAGATTTCATTACTTCTCTTCTTGATACTGACAATATTTTGCAAATGAAAAATTTGGCTTTCGCACAGTTCCATTACTACCTGTGTTTTTCAACTTCTTAAAAGTAAGATTTGATAGTATTTCTTTAAATTGAACTTGATGCATTGTTTACAAAGATTGATTCCCCTATATGCTTTAGAAGCTAAAATCACATGGGGTGAGTTGTTGTGTTTGTGGCTTTTTGTTTGGTTGGTTATTTGGTTTGGTGTGGGGGTTTTTTTGGTTGGTTGGTTTGTTGGTTGATTGGTTTTGTTTGTTTGTTTTCTCAAAAATTTTTGCTCTATGCCTATCCAGGAAATTTACTGAAGTTACACAATATCTGCTTTGGGAGAGGATGAACATCGTTTTTGGTTTTGTTTTGTTTTTTTAGGTTAATGAGTAGAACTGTAGTCTTTTAAAATGAGTGAAACATTCTGAATTTTAAATAATTATTTTCTTTTATGTCCTGTGAAGGGTTGAAGGGGGTTCTTTTTTAGTTGTTTTGCAGATTTATTTTAAAGTGACTTAATTTTTCAGATGTATAGGGTTTGTGGTGGGGTGACTTATACTAATTTTTTGTGTGATTTAAGATTATGTTCATTTTTGCGTTAATTTATTAGGCACCCTTGCTCTTTTTATACCATCAAAATTGGGATGAGAGTTTAAAAATAACTTAACAAAACAATAACTGAAAAGAGTAGTATGTGTCTGTTTCTGTAACAAGCTTTTTAGAGTAGAGATTAGGATTAGGAGTTTTTAAATGTCACCTATTTGGACATTTGAAAATTTTTAGAGTAAATTATGAGTACATAGTATTGAGGCATACAATCAATCTTAAGTGTGCCTTAGGGTGTTTTCATACAGCAGTCATGTTCCCTCAGTGAATATTAATAAGTTTTTTATCTGATAACATTTTCTTCTAATAACTATTGAGCTTGGCTTTTTGAAATTTTTATTTTTATTACAGTATTGGCAGCAGTACAATTTTCTGTGTAAACGAGTATTTATGAGGACTTTCATTGGTATTGGACAATTTAAATTAATTTATTTTTTTCAGTTTTACTAGTGATGTTAATGTCTTTATTTGGAGAGTGAGGGTTATTTTAGCTTTCGTTTTTCTACAATTGAGCTCTTGGTTTTGATTTAATAGGTAGGAAAACTAAATTTTGGTGGAAATCTGTGTATGTATGCATAGGTACTCTTCCCGTTCAGATGGTGTATCGGTTTTTCTGTGGCCAGGTTTTGGTGGCAGTGGGGGGGGCTGAGGGAGAGGCTTCTTCAAGAAGCTACTGGAAGTTTCTCCATGCCCAGGCTGGGCCCGCTGCTGGCCAAGGCCGGGCCAATCAGTAGTTGGCAGAACGCCTCTGTGATAACATATTTAAGAAGGAAGAAAAAAAAAAGGTAGTTGAAAAAGAAGATGGCTGCCAGAGAGGAGCAGGGTGAGAGCCTGTGAGCAACAACACAGACACCAAGGTCAGTGGAGATGGAGGGGCAGGAGATGCTCCTGGCGCCAGAGCTGAGATCCAGCTGCAGCCCATGGGGAAGACCATGGTGAAGCAGCTGTGCCCCTGCAGCCCATGGAGGACCACAGGAGTGCAGAGATCCACCTGTAGCCCGTGGAGGAGCCACGCCGGAGCAGGTGGATGCTGGGGAAGGCTGCAGCCCGTGGGAGACCCAAAGTGGAGCTGGGTCCTGGCAGGGGACTGTAGCCTGTGGGGAGAGGAGCCCACTTGGAGTAGGATTCTCCTGTTAGGATGCGTGGCTCGTGGGGCCCACGCTGGAGCAGCCTGTGCCTGAGGGACTGCACCCTGTGGAATGTCAGCCATGTGGCAGCTGTGGGTGAAGGGCTGCTGCCCATGGGATGGACTCTCGCCGGAGCAGTTTGTGAGAGGAACTGTATCCTGTGAGGGATGGACCCCATGGAATGCGGCTGGAAGGACTCCTCTCCCCAAGCAGCGGCTGAGAACAGCAGCTGACCACAGCAACACCTCCCCCCCCCACCTCGCCTTTTTCCCTTGACCGCTGCGGGAGAATAGGTTGAATGTAAGAAGGAGGGGGTGGGGGGTAGAAGGTGTCTTTTAGTCTCTCACTCTTAGCTCTGATCTTGTTAGTAATAAACCTGACTATTATTCCCACATGGAGTCTTGTTTTGCCTGTGATGGTGATTAAGAAAGAATCTGCTGTAGTCGTTATCATGAATAACGAAACCTCTCGTTATATTCTCTCTCTCCTCTATAGCTGGGCAAGGGGGAGTGAGGAGGTGGCTGTAGTGGGCCCCTGGCACTCAGCCCGGGTTAAACCACTACAGATGGTATTCCATCCCTTTTTTTTTAAGGGAAGGATTTAATGTGTATTTAGATGAAAACTGATTGTAAATCTTCAATAGATCAAAATAGAATGAAGGGCTGGAAGACATTATTGCAGATGATTCCAGTTTATAGTAAATTATAAAGCATATGTAACAGCTATAAAGAGAGATGACTTTCTTTAGCGTATTTCATCCTGCCTTTGCAGGTAAGCGTGTAAATGAAAGGGAAACAAATTGTTTCAATATGGCAAATCTATATTATTTCTTTGGAGTGAAAATGAACAGAATTGAAATAGTTCACTCTTGGGTGAAACTAGAAACTATAAATGTATTTTATCCTCTTGGTGTGGATTGACATAATGTAGATTAGTAGTAAGAGAATGTTTCTCATATCATCAACAGTTGTCAGACATGTTCACGAGAGCTGAATTATAGTAAAGTAAAAGGGGTGCACCGTACTCTCATGTAATTTACACAGAAGAGAGTGTAATTCATCATTTTAACAGTAGAATTTATTTTTTTTAGGTTTCATAATCCTTTTGTTGTCTTTTGTATTATGGAAACTTTGTAGTTACCTGTTCCTTGTCTGTATCTATGTGTCTCTGGGTAGATAACTGAAGGCTCTTTACTATCCTCCATGGGTATGTGTCAGCACCATTGCATCTAGCACCTACATGGTTTTCTCCACAGGTGTCTGGAAATAAATGTAATAATAGGTTTGAGGTCAGCAGCATACTTAGAATACTTTGTTTCCACAACTGACCTACAGTCTCTTGGAATTTTCTAGACAATGAAACATACTTGGAAGGGTCCCAGTGCCATATCAATATACAAGTTGAGCTTGTGGGGTTTGTCAGAATGATTCAGAAGCAAGCAAGCAGGAAAAGTACCTGCAGCCACCAAAACTGCTGATGGATTTGGTGATGTAGCTACAAAATGCCTGTCTTCTAGAAGCTTGAGTTGTTTCATTTCTCAATTTTGAGTTGGATGGTTTGGTTTACCAAGTTCACAGAAATAGCCTGGCAAGGATGAAGGTTGACTGACTTCCCAACAAAGTGATGGCAGAGGCTTATGTAAGGTAGCACACATTGCCAGAGAAGGTTGGTCTTGCTGCATTGGGCATATAATCAAAAGAGAACCTCTTCCAGGACTTGAGAAGCATGAACCTAAATGTGGTGGTTTGTATGCCTTTGAGAGAAGTCTTTTTATATTTTCTGGTAGTGCTGAGAAACTATTCCCACAATGTAGCTTCCCAAGTTGAATGCCCGCAGCTTAATTAATGGGAAAATTTGCTTTTTCTTTTGGAAATTGTTTCTTGTTTGGAGTGTTCATGTTATGAACTGGAGATAACCATCTGATGGAAGCAATTAATCCATCTTTGGAGGGACGTTAGAACACAGGCGTGCTGCTTGTAAGGCCTATGCTTAAGAAATTACTTTTTGGGGAAAAAATTGCTGTTGGAAGGTATTTCTGAAACAATGCTCTGAGTTTTATTAGTTGTGCATCACAGACTTTTGAGGGGGAAGGTTTGTATCTGGTAAACCGAGGAGATAATGGGGGTCCATCTTTTATATGGTGAAGAGTCTAGACCTCTTATTCAAAGAGAATGAACAGTCTGCATTTTACAGACATTTGTTTCAATATTTTGATTGTTTTATATTTGTCATCAGAAACAAGGCAACTCAGATAAGATACTTGAAGTTCTGGGGTTTATGATTTTTTAATGACAAGTCTGCCAAATTATCACACACTTTTAACAAGGGCTTGTGTCTGTCAAATTAAACATTGTGCTTGTCAAATTAAAAATTTGTAAATTGGAGTACTCAAAAGATGTGTATTAGATATAATATCGGTTTGTGACAAAATTAACCTGAAAGGGCATTTAGCAACTGGGGAGTTGACTGCACATTTTATTCTGTTCTATAAGCTTGTTTAGTGCACATTTCTCCCAAAAATTATTGCTGTAGAATTCTCCAAATCACGGGCTAAGGAAAACTGCTTAAAGCGATTCATGGAATGCAAACTGTCCCAGGTTGGCCTATTTCCTGTATTGACTTTGGCAAATATTGAATCTCAGTTAAAAATCTGATGCATATCTCTCTGTGTTTTGGGATGATTCTATGAAATACTTTTTATGGAAGGTGTGAAAAGTAAGAGAAAGTAGAATCATGCAGTCTTTTAGTGTGGAAAAGACCATTAACCCACCACTGCCAAGTCCACCACGAAACCATGTCCCTGAGTGCCACATGCACACACATCTTTTAAGTAGGTTCAGGGATGATTCAGCCATTTCCTTGGACAACCTATTTCAAGTAATGTTCGTGGTCAGCCTCTTGAGTGTTTGGAGGACTTAATTTATAACTTTTTTCAAAATAACTGATTTTAAAATTTATCTGAGTATCTACTCTTGTTTGAACTTACTTGACACTTTTTTTCATTTTGTACTGTGGATGGCCAGTGTTTGAGCTGTTCAAAACCAAACCTTTAAATTGATTTAGTAGTTACATTTGAAAAAAAAAATCACAGAGGGGAAAGAGACATCTAGCCAACTGAAGAACATCTGTTATCTCATTTTATTTTAAAATGAGCTTAGTGGTACATTATTTAAAATTGCCATTTTGGTGAAATTCATAATCTAGTCTTTATTATGTATCTTTGTGGCTTACATTGTTTGCAACTGCTGTGATGCTGTTTTAAAAGTTGAATATATTTTTTTCTCTATTACCTAAAATGGAAGTGTTTCAGTATGAAAATGTTACAGTTGTTATATCAATTTCTTAAGTGCATGTGGGAGGAATTACTGTTGATCTAATAGATTTAATAGTTCATATTCAAAATCTATGTAATAGAAGTAATATTTTGCATCTGAGTAACTGCTGAGTGTAATCCTTCAGGCAGAATTCTGAAAGCAGCTGTAAAACTGGAAAATTACCTTCTTTTCTCTTTCAGGCACAACTGCACTTGAATATCTTTGTTCATTTTAACTTCTAGTGAATTATATCTACATAAGGATCTAAAATATGTATTGTATTTCTTTCAGTCAGGTAAAAATTTGTTTTGACTATTAAACTTAGGAACTGTAAGCAGTTACCATGGAAATTAGTTGAAGTAGTTGTAGTGCGCTAAAGGTAACAGAGGTCACCACAGTAGTTACAAAAAATGGAGAGTGCTTTTATATGAGGTACATAGGATCAGGCTGATAGAAAGGCATTGAGCTTTGTAGTAGTCTCTGCAGTGTTTTTCCTAGATCTAGTAGCCTTTTTAAAGGAGAGTGTTGTTGTTTCTGAAGTCCTCTGAACAGCATTTAGTTTGGTTCCTTCCATAGTTTGCTCCTCTCCTTCTGACTTCTGGTTTTCAGAATCCATCAGTGCTAGAAGCTGGAAGGCATGACTTGGCAGGACTGTGGAGCTTTCCTACTTCCTGGTTGTTTAAGGAGAACTTTTATGTTGACCTTGTAGTTATTTTAATTTATGGATCAAGATGGTTATGAATTTCAGTTATTTATAAGCTCCAGTCCAGTTAATACAGTGGTTTCATTGAAGTTGTCTGAATACTTACGCTGAGCGAGCAAAAGTTTCATGAATATGGAATAAACTAATGTGTCTTGTCTTAATGATGCAAGATTTGTCATAGAAGAGCAGATTAGAAGCTCTCAAGGGGAAGAAATACATTTTTTGTTGTTTATATTTTCTTGTGCATTATACTTTATATGTTCAGACATGGTGCTTTAGAGTGGACTTATTCCATAATTATTATGGGCAAATATTTTTAAAGTTCAGCTTAAGAGATATGGAAGATAGCAATGAGTATCAAAAACAAAAATAGAAACTTCTTATCCAGGTATTCTGAAATCTGCTTGTGCTTTTCACAAGGCATGGAGGCCCAGGAGGAGGGCAGTCTTAAAAATAAAATTGAAAATTTTATTCTTTGTAGAACTATGGCCACACTTCAATGTTAGAAGAATTGTTACTTTAGTTACTGCAGCCTTAGAGCTTTAACGAAGAATAATTTATTCCAGGGTCACTGGGGTAATTTTTGTGGCCTGTTTTCTAGAATGCAGTTTCTGACAACTTAAAAAAGTGAAAATGGAACAAGTTCTTGCACTGTGGCATGCTTGGTGATCTGCTGCTAGAAGACACATGTCCTTTGGATTCTGCTTTCCTCTTTGCAGTTTCTGTTAAGCAAGTTAAATATAGCAGTTCATTTGTATATTAGCAATGTCTTAAGGCTTACATTAGTCTATATTTTTTGAGATCTTTGTAGTTAGAAAAACCGATCATTTCTCTTTTAGTCCTTTAAATTCTTTTCCAGGCTGGGGCTGAATTGTAGGTGATTCATTCTGGTTCACAAAACCAGGTGTTAAGACAGCTGGTTTCTTAGTCTAGTGACAAACACACATCTCCCATATGCTGTGCTGTCGCTACTTTGTCTTTCTTCAGAAAGCCTTAATTGGAATGGCCCTGCTGGTTTTCCTCTGCCGTGAGCTCAAGGTTAGCACTGGGGAGGGGATTTTTGAGGTGACTCTCACCTTCCTCTCTTAACCTCATATGCTTAAACTGGGAGTTTGTACTCGTGTGCTGAATGGGTGGGAAACTCTCTTATTGAAAGAAAAACAATTTGCTGAATTAGATGTAGACAGGACTCCAAGGATCAGGCTTCATACTTCCTTTGCTTTGTTCCCCCGCTTTCTCTACAGTGGTAGAGATACACGGTGCTGTCATCAATTTTTTTGGATCATTACATATGTTCTGCTGACAGTGGATGCTTGACAGCAGGATCATATCTAGTTTGTGACTGAAGAATAGTTCTTGTCCATATGCACAATATTTAACCAGGAAAGCATGCTTTTAGACTAAACACGAGTATACTGTTCACCCTTAGCACAGTCCCCTAGTGATTCTCTGCAGGCCAGTCATCAGTCAAGTGCAAAAGTGCAGGCCTAGTCACTCCCTGGAGCAAGCTGAGCCTTCATTTTGCTGAGCTGCTGTCTTCCTTCTCTCTGCTGCTTCTGATAGGATTTCTTTATTTTGTCACATCAGTCTTCTTTCTTCTGTGTTTTTGATGGTCTTAATTCTCTGCTGAGCTAGTGCCAGATTTCTTTAAACTGCTACTGCCTCACATTTGTGCTTTTCCTTTGTTTTTAGTTTATCCTGCGTGGCTCAATTGCTTAAACCTCCTCTTACCTGTAGACAGAGATGGTAATGACAACCAGAGCTCATCACAGATTTCTCTCAGTAAAACTGAGACCTGGATCGTACTGCAGGAATAAAGGAGAGAAGAATGAAGTGTAAAAGTTTCATACTTGGCTTAGGAAAGGCCTTAATTCCTCTCTGGAATCAGCTGGTTTTATTTTGGCAGCATCTTCCTCTCCTGGGCTGGAAGGTACTTAGAAAAATTGGACAGCTAGTGAATTCTGTGGTCAGCCATGATAGAACAGCTTGTAGATACTGTGTTAATTTAAGGTAAAATGGATCAAATGGTGTCAACAGAATTAGAAAGAATATTTTGTTGATATAAAAATGATGTGATATTTGTGCTAGATAAAATTTGAAACTGTTTCAGTAAATGAAAAGGCATATGTATGGCAGATAGTCAAGATTATTTGTAAATTTTTTTTGTGCATCTTTGGATAATGTAATTGGATTAAACATAAGTGCAGGATAATAAAGTACTTGTCAATGTCATTTTGGTTTATTCTCAGAAGTTTCTATCAGAAAATCAGCCTGATAATCACTGTATTTAAAGGGAAACAAATTCTGCACTATGTTCTTTCTTGATCCAAATTTTATAGTTCTTACTTGATATAAAAAAATATTTCATTTTACTTAAAAGGCAGCTGGCATTCTGTAGACTTTCTTTAAATGTACTATATAAGCCTGATTGGGGGATTACATGCTGTTTTAAGAACTATGTAGCTTTTGAGGCTCAGAAGAGACTAGAGAGGTTCAGAAAGCATAGTCAGAAGAGGAGAATAGGAGGATAAACTTTGAAAGTAAGACAAAGGGCAAAGTAAGCTATGTATGGAAGATGGGATTGGGAGCAAGTATCCTGTGCAAAACAGACATATGGCCATACAAGTCAAACCTAGAGAATGCTTTGGAAAGCTGAACAAACCTAAAATTGATCATTCTACCTAGAAAATATTTTTTTTTTCCTAATAACTATTGCAATAAACCTTTGAAATTATTTTAAGTAATCTATAGATGTATGTAAAAATTAATGGACTAAAAAGTCCCAATGCCTATTCCTTAGTCCTCTAATGACCTTTTACGCTTTGGCCACATCCGTCCTATAAAACTCCTTTTAGTTTACAGAATGTACCAACCATCCTTGTTGGCCTTGAGTGGAATAGCATCTGGCCTGTGTGGACCCTCACTCGAGTGGTGGCTGAGAAGGGAGTGCCAGCTGGACTAGGCTGGAATTATGCCAGAGACAGGTCTAGCACTTAACAGTGCGAGCAATATGTCTCCTTCCATTTTCAGGGCACCCTAAAATTGACTAGTGTAGCCAGTATAATCTCGAGACTGAATTCTGGAAGAGTTTTTCCTATGCTTTTATGCACAATGATTGCTGTGCAGAGCAGGGGATCAGCTTGCAGGCAGCAGACCTGAAATGGGGGCCATCAGGGCTAGTAAGGGTGTGGTTTTTGTTTGCTGGAACAGAGTGTTTTACAGAGTGTGAAAGCTCTTTGTGTGAGGTTTAACTTGTTAAATGATTCGTTTGGAGACCTTTGGTTGTCATTTTTCTGATACATCAAAAGGACCTAAGACTAAGCTATTTTATGACAAAAGAGATCTGTGAGCTGTATAGCAATTTTTGTATTCTTTCTGACACCAAGTGAAGCAATAAAGGATGTCACTGATAATTTCTTTAGGTTTAGTAGAGTGTGTTGCTAATATATATTTTTTGATATAGGCCATCTTAATTCCTTTAGCATGTGGTTATTGTAATTTTGTAAATGAGAAAAACTAAATGGTATTGGTTAATCTGTTTTTGTTTACAGAACAAACTTAAATTTTAAATTTTTATTTTTAGTGCTTGGTGGGTTTGGATTGTGTATGTTAAATAGATTCAATGAATATTAGTTGCTGGATTTTTAATAGGATATACGATGCATGAGTGAGTGAAGCAAAACATGTATTCAGCAATTACCAAATTCAAGATTGCTTTTTGCTGTGGCATGTAGGGAATAGGAAGTGCAGTGTCAGTTACTCTTATATAGAATGTTTATCCTCTGGCTCAAATTGAGATTTAATATTTTAAAATCTTTTAAGTTTTGATTTTTTATGGCATTTTTTTTAATCCCAAGTTGTCTAGCATCTTTGAACTGCTTTTAGGGTGATGGAATGAGTGATGAACCTTCTGAGATCCAATACCCTCTCAAGGGGATAGTGAAGCATAAGACTTACTACCTCTACAGAATGTGAAACCTTATGGTAGCGTATTTCACTGGTAGAGTTAATATTCAGTTAAATGCAAGAGGAAGAGGAGCAACAGTGCAAGGGAAGGAGTGAGAAAATAAGTGGTATCTTTTTAGAAGTCTGTCTTATTGCTGCCTACATTGCTCCTTTGGGATTTTTCTATTGAGAGCAAGAAAAACAGCAAGTTCTTCTTGAAAAACATGAGATGAAATTACTGCCATAATTTTTGTGTGTGTGTGTGTGTGTGTAGGAGCTTTATTTAGATGGGGAGGGTTTATTACCCGTGTTTTCCTGGCACGACTAAATTCAATTAATTTCAGATGACAAGCTCTACAGTTTTCTTTCTCTTCTCCCTCACAACCCCCACTGCCCAATGTGTGGAAAGTACAATTTGTTACTGGTTTGCCTTGGGCTCTAGAGGCCTCATTAAGAGCCAAAAAGGGGTTTCTGTCTCTGCTGTTGGACACTTTTCTGTTTTCTGCTGAATTGGAGCTATTTGCATTCTCACATGGAAGGGAATACAAGGACCAAAGGATGAAAACTGTTAGGTTTATATTGCTTGTCTGTTGATAAAAATGGTGATAAGAGATTAAAAAACTGCTGCTTCTTAGGCTTTAGTGTTATACTAGAATTTGCGATGCAGAAGCAGATCAGCTTTGAGCAAAGAATGTAAGCAGAAAATCTCAAGTTATTTTTGGTTCTGACAGTTTCTGTGCAGAATGTCCATTTGTTTGATGGTAAGGAAAGACACCCACAAAATACTACATTTAGTCACACTTCTGAGGTACCATGCTAACTTTTCAAATTCATATTCCTGTCAAAATGCTCTAAGAAGCATTTTGGAAGCAAAGTGATTGAACTTTTTAGTCTGCACAGTGGTTCAAGACACTATATTGGATCTGTAAGCATATAAGAACTATCCTATAAGTACATTCATAAGTGTATTTTCATAGCAAAAGTCAATATTACTGCGAGAAACTGTTTATTCTATGCTTACAGTAATTTTAAGGTTTAACATGAAATACAGTCACATCTTTCTTTGACTAGCAAACAAAACCATGTCTTACGTATTTAACCCCATGCAGGGTACTGAATTCTAATTTAAAACATTTTTTATTCATGTAAAGTAAGAGTTCAGTAAAGCTTATTTTCTTATATAAGCAGTGATTCCCCTCCTGTTTTTCTCTGGTGTTGTATTGTGATAAAAGAATTTGTAGCAAATGTGGAATTGATTGTGCCTTTAGCCTCTTCACAGTGTCTGACAGCGTTTTCAGTGGCAGTGTAAAGCACCTATACACGTATGTACACACACAAGTATGTGTACATGCACGAAGACACACACATAAACCTATTTAGAAGGAAGTTAAGACTACTCTCAAAAGGATTAAATAATTGTTAATAAACAGTTATTTAATAATTATTTTAATTGCACATTGTGTACAGGTGTAATACCCAGCTTATGTAATGTACTTGTGTAATGCAGTGTATTCAAAATGGTACATATAATTAAGATCAAACTGTGTGTATTGACTGTCTAGTTAGATACCACATGTAATAATATTTTAAAACAAGTGCTTTTATAATACAAGATTTCTTAAAATTGCTCTTTCTATCATGAGGGTTATATATATATATAAGAACTAGAATTTCTTTGTTAAGCAAAATAAATAAGAAATTCAGTGTAAAGTGTTAATAAATTTCCTTTTCTTAATTATCACTTCTGAAAACTACTCTAGTCTTTATGAGCATGTACTGCTTAAAATCAATTCAAAGATCAAAAATGCTTGAGGAAGTCTTTTGATTTAGAGTAATGCGTGACAGCTTGAACTAAGAATATTTTCTGCAAAATGTTGAAAAGGGTTAACATGGATTTTTATGGTGATAAAAAGCCCACTTTCTTTTGAGGTAGGATCCAGCAGCATTTTTTCATTAAAAAATGAAAACTATATGATACGAACTGTTTTAACAGAGACTAGATCGTAAGAAAAGTTCTTTATGGGGAAGCAGTTCATGTTTGAAACTTAACAATGATCAGTGCTTTATCATATTGTGGAATTGAAGGGTTTTATTAGATTCCAAGAATTCTGCCATTTTTAAACCGTCGGTACATTTGTGATACAACCCTTAAAGGCGCAAGCTTTTGTGAGCAGTGAGTTTATACAGAAAACCTGATGCTGTGTTTAACACAGTTCTCTGGCATTCTGAACACCAGTTAGAGACTGGTACATCCAAGGGCTGGTTTTGTATCTCTCTTTTCCAGAAGTTGTGAAACGTGACACTTATGTACCAGAAATACCTGTTTATTGCCAGGGTAGCTTTTTGAAGCAATAAATACGCACCTTTACCTGTAGTAAATAAATTCAGTAAAAGCAAACAGGAACTGATAAAAAAATCAACAGGAAGACTGTTCAGAGACCCTGTATTCCCAACAGGAGCTGCTTACTCCTAGTTAATGTAAAGACCTTTAAGCAATAACAATAATAAAAATTATAAAGTTAAGAAAAATTCCAATTAATTAGGATTTTCTTATCTACTCTCTAGATCATGCATCAGCTGGTAAGAGTATCAGAAGTCAATAATGCTTCAGAGCTTGTGTTTAAATTTTGACATACAAAGAATCTAACCCAGCTGAGGGCTTTCCAGTGGGCTGTACAGTCCTCCAGCACTAGGTGATTCTTTGGATGTAGGCATTTTGGATTGGTTTCTTGGAGCGAGGTCAGTATTTAGATATGAGATCTTTGTAGCTGCTGGAGCCTTTTGGATCCATGGCCTTTGAGTTTGGTTTGGTCAGAGCCTGCTCGGCCCTTGCTGTCAGCAGTTAGAATGGACTGTTTGCTCCCAGCTGGTGGCAAGCCCAGTGAGCCTCTCTAGGGACGTGTCACACCCACCAGTGGATCTCTACATCTCTCTTTGGGGTTTTGGATACGAGATACTAAGTAGGCCCGAATGCATTTAAATAATTTAAATGTTTTAAGCTCATTGTGTAAAAATCTTGTCTAGAAGGCATCATTTTGCATGTAATAATTAATGCTGAAGAATGGGTCCTTTAAGCAATAAGGAACTAACAGATGTGGTAAATGGCTACAGCTACAAGATTCTGACTATAATTCTAGTTCGTTCTAATGTAATCCTTCTGTTTTGTTTAAAAAAAAGAAAAATTCTTGCTTGTCTTCAGGTTTTTAATCTTGTTTTGCTGTTTCTTTTATAATAAAATGTATTGGAAGTCAGATGCCCATGATATTTTTATCTTTAATGATTATTTATAATACAATGCAACTTCATTTTTCATGTTTGGAATTGTTGTAGACATGTTTTAAAAGAGTATTTACAATTTTATCATGAAAATGGATTAGCCAGTCTTTATCTTTGCTTGTTTTGTTGCTAGATCGAAGCTAATATTTTACCAATCTGCTAGAAATGATGCTTGTTACCTGAAAGTAAACCTAAAATAGATTTGAGCTGAAGTTTGGCATAGGATGGGAGTTTAGGAACCAGCATGCCATTGAGGCGTGGTTTGTACCATTTCAAACACAGTTGAGTTTCAGATTAATTTATTTAATGAACATGAAAATTAGTTGGTCTGCATTTGAAAAGTAATATAAAGGTTTTTTTGCTTGTCGCAAATACAAAAGGAAATCTGCACTCTTGAGCATAAGGATCTCATTGAAAATTTGCTGTTAGCAGAGTTAGGGAGTGAGGTGATTGAAAGACCAATAGATTCCTCTCTATGTCTTGCAGAAATCACCTTCATGTCTTTGTTCCCTGGTGAGGCATGAGTGAATTTGGGTTGATATGTGCAAAGCTAATATTAATGTTAAAGTGAAATTACTTACTTTAAAAAATAGAACAGAAAGTATCATAGCTCACATCATTTTTGTGCAATTAATGGAGATATATCATCTTTGTCTTTATATACTTTGGATATAATTTATTATGTATAAAATACAATTTGGCTACATGTGTGGATATCCAAATCTTCATTTGTAACCAATGAGTCATCAGCCTCATGGAAATACACTTCAGAAAGAAGTATATATGCAGAATGTAGAAACTGCTTTCAAGCAGTTCAAAGTGTTTTGTACTTACAGGCAATGCTTGAAGTCAGAGAACATAAATGGAGAGTTATGCAAATGCTCCCTGGTTTGTTGTAGAATACCCTGCATAGATAAAAATTAAAAGAGAATGATTTAGAGAAAGATGAAATGTTACTAGATTTAACATTAGTTGTCTTCACAAAGATTGTATTTGAAGCAATACTATAAGAAAATTTGCATGTGAGAGATTGTAGTTTAAAAAAAACCCCAAACAAACCTAAGCACTTCACAAACTCCAATGTAAGAAGCATACATATATAGTGAGTCATATAAAATTTTTATTATTTAAATGATGAATTCTTTATTCAGATAGAATTGTTCCAAAGACTTTGTTGACTTGAACACCTTTTGCCACTAGAGAGGGCTGTGTAATAACTGAAATTTTTTCATTTGAGAAAAAAATCTCCAATTGCATCTTTCCTTCTTCACATTAAACAGATAAATTATTGATATTCTTCAAATGGCAAATTAATTTAAGCTTAACGTGCAAAGTTTAACTAGAAACTTGTTTGAGTGACAGTAATGGTTTCATTGCAAGTTATTTAAATTTTAAGTTACAATTTACTCAAATTCATGTAATTCCTTATTTGACTAAATCAAAACAAAATGCTGATGATGTTTTTTTTAGCATTAATTTAACTGCATATGTGAAAAAAAATGCACAAACACAGAAAAGAACCCTGTGACTTTCTGATTCTTATTTTGCAGTCAGGTTCATGAGAAGTTACCTGGAAAAAAAGTTTGAAGATAAATGCATTTGTGAAAATTTTGTTTATTAAAATTAGTATTTTCTCAATTGATCTATTCTTTTGCTTCCTTCTCTTCAGTTTTATAGTTCTTTATAATTCTTCCTGTGTTTCTTTTTTAGTTAACAATAGTCAAGATTTGAAGCAAGTACTGATTCAATGTAGATACTGTGTCTAATAAATCTTAATTTTGAAGGCTAATTGTATAGACTTTTTTAATCTGTATGATTCTGTATGTTGAGCAGAAGTGAATGCTGTGTTTGCTGAAATAGTAACATCAGCGTAATTGCCAAACAGGGGACTAAAATATGGACTTGATATCACCTGACAATGGTAGTACTTTAATTCCTGTCTCCCACTGCTGGGGTTGAAACCTCAGCATTCAAGCCGAGAGACCTCATTGGGAATATTTTTACTATTTGGTATAGATTGAGCTAATAAAGGTGTACAAAAGTACTTTATTGTGCAGTTTTAAAAGGTTTGAATTTACTGAAATTAGGCAATTGCTAGAAAGCTATAAAAGTCTTGGCTGCTTTTCTTGTTTAGATTTCAATTGCTCACATCGTGTGATCACTCAATAGTATAGTATTTTGTTATTAGGAGTCCATGGCTATAGCAGTTGGAAAAAAATTCTCCCCAACCTCATTAAAATGTTGGTAAAACCCTTTGCATAAGGTCTATTATTTCAGTTTTAATTACTGTCAACGTTGTGGCAATCAGGATCCTTTTAAATTCCCCTTTACTGAAGCTGCATTTAGAGTCTTCACTAATAACCTTTAGTCCATGTGAGGAATAGCGGTGATGGTACAGCCAGTTCATCCGATTTTCCAGGTGCTCAGGGCACTTTAATGGGCCTGTGTTTTTCATGACACATCCAGAAACAATATTTAAGAAAGCTTAAAACAGAGTTAGCAATGAAAGTAAGAGTGAATGTTGCCATGTGTCTTCTCATAAACAGATATATGACAAAAAGCTCAGTACAGCCCATTATGGTTATGTATTGAATGAATTTCTTACTGAGCCATGGACTTCCTTGGTTTTATGATCATCTCTGACAACTGTGAAGTTATTTTAGGTTGAATTTGCATACATACTAATAGATGGCATACAGGTTATTTGATAAGAAATACAGTGTTTACACGGTTTGAGAGATAAGCTGTAAATTGTGGTGTGATATAGTTATAACATTTCCTAAAGAGATTTTATATTTTAATCAGGCCTGAAATGGCATTGCATGAATATGAACAATTGTGTCTTGGGGAAAGAACTAATGAATGTTGCTACTATATTTTTGGCAAAGGATAATATTCTTATTTAAATATCTCTTTAGTCATGTGTTTTAATTTTATATATGTTTCCTTGCTTTGGTTACATTTCTGTTGCAATTTGTCTTACGCTTGCATTTTGGCAATTTTGGAAGGAAATGCATGCATTGTTTTTTCGAAGATTTTACTAAATTCTAAATTATTATATTACACTGCCTCAGTTAGTGTTATGTGACTGACTTTGTAGGGATGAGTAGGGATAGGTAGGGTTGCTCAAATGCTGAAAAACAGTAGTAACATGCCTGTGATGTTCCATCTAGGTCAGTTGCTCTGCAGCTTGGTATGACCTGGTGATTTTGGAACACAGTTGTGTTATTTCTGGTAGCCATGTAATTGCATCTATCAGATCTCAGTTAGTGACCACTTTGCCTTCATAATTGTTATAGAAGGTTATTCTGCTTCAAGGACTAACTTGGGAGTTAAGTGCCTTGGGTACAATTCTGTGCTTTGCTTTGGGTGCCTTATGTGATTTCAGGTATGTCATATGTTGTTCAAGTACCTGTGTGTACGCCAGCTTCACCATATGGTTTCTGCTCACTCCCTGTTTCAAAGCAATGCTGTGAGCAAAAGTGCATAGATTTGATGATATGAATTCTGCCTTCTCGCTTCACATCCTGGTATGCTCACTGTTGGCATAATTCTTTTTAACAGTAAGAAAATTATTGTTTTCTACTACTTTGAAGCAATGGGTTAGATAGATGTATATGTAAGTACAATCTGTAGCTGGTTACCAGGAAGGTTGAAAAGGATGGATGATCTTTTCCCTCATTCTGGGATGAACATAATCTCTCTCCATTGTGCTGGCTCTGGTGCATATCTGCATGAGCAGCTTCAACTCATTGAGCCATGACAGGGCTACCTCTTGATAAGTTAAGTTGAATAAGTGAATTAGCTGTCTGATAAGCACCAGAAGTGTTTTGAGATGGAACTCTTTGGCTAGAAGTAAAAAAAGTGATGGGAAGTTGAAATAATGAAATTGGAAATGAAGTGAGACCTCCCCTTTCAGTTGTAGAAAAGTTGTCAGTTTGATCATCAAAATGCAGCAATGTAATCATCTGACAGTTTGTCAGGTGATTAGACTGTTGTATTAATTCTGTCTTTGGATTGGATTTCTTTCCCCAAGATGAGAGGTAGACCTCTTTACTCTTAAATTTAAAACCAATGAATACCAAGACATTTGGAGAGAATGACAGCTTTTGCTTTTTCTGCACTATGGGTGTTACAGAAATAGCTGAAAAGTGAAGATTAGCCACAACTGAAATTTCCTTTTCAAGGAACTGTACCTTGATTAAATTCACTTTTGTGTTTGATTGGTAAGGTAAACATGAAATGACTGTTAGTTGTTGAAGCATTTATTTCTGGGGATTTTTTTCTGTTTTGTTTTTAATTGAAACATGAAATGGCTGTAAAGGCCATCTAGTGTACTGTTTTCTCTACTTTTAACTAAAAGCCTATATTTTAAAATTTATGTTCATGTCAGACAACTTGCTGGCAGAGATGAGCATATTTAAGTTTTCATGGCTGAACTTCTGTTACTTGGTGTTTGAGGGCACGTAGTTTCACAAACTTAGAAGAAAAGTATACAGTAATAAATGAATTTTAAAAAAAGAAGAAATTCCATGGTAGCTTAAATATCAACATGCTTTACGTGGGGGAAATTAGAAAAAAAGGAAGGAGACAGGAAAGAGAAATCTAGCTTTCTATGACTGTCTGAAACTCAGAGAAAGAAAAAAAATCATGTACCTGTTAGGATTGAAGTCAAAAAGAAATCCCTGAGTCATATGAGTGAGTTAGGAGAAGCTCTGTCAAGTTGTTTTATGTTGTCTTGGAAAATACCAAATCCCGTGAAATTAAGGGCCTGCCACCCAAAACACCTGGCAGCTCTACATCACATACTTTTTCTCTCATTAAGTGATTGGCAAGAACTTCAAAATGTTACATAGAGGTTTTTAGAAGTTAAACTCCCAGTACACATCTAAAAGACATTTCTGTGGGCTGGTTTTATGAGCTCAACTCTACTTGAGAGCCTACCTACCATTAGAGCCTTTTTTAATAGAGCCTTTTTTTATTAAAGTAACTGCTGATTAGTTTGCATGTAATACAGTCGGTTGCAAAGCTGATTGAGGGCTTTTCATTTCCTACACTCTTCTCCTTATTTATCTGCTTCCATATCTTGCAGTACAATATGACTTCATAAGAATGGCAGTAATAAAATATTTTCTCTAGGATAAGCTTCTGAAGCGTTCAGAATAGGCAAGTGCCAGGTACTTGATGCTGCTCACATTTTCATATTTACTGTTTACTGTGCTGTTGGTAAGTCAAGTGCAACTACTTTTGCTTCCTATAGTCTGGGTTTGTCTCCTGAGCCTGCTTTATGGCAACAGCCTAACTATATTCTGAGTTGGCATTATTGCAGTTGCATTCATCTGTTTACGTAAAAATGTGTTAACATTGCACATGCATTGGCAAAATAAAAATTGAGTCACTTGCTGCATAATGCAGTGAAAATAGTTTGTATGGAAAGTCAATCAAAATACAGTTTTTCTTCAGGTATACCAGAAGTGATGACATATTTCAACCCCCTGAAATAAATGGAAAACATTTTGTATTCTTGTGACTTGAGTGAGTGATGACAAGGGAAGTTCTGTTTACTGTGTGTTAGGAAGTTCTGTTACTGTGTTGGTTCAATCTGAAAGTTGCTTTTCTTTTTTAGTCTCCCATCCCTCATGGTTTTTGTTGTTGTGACTAATGCCTTAAATAATAGTTGCCTGACTGCTTCTTCATCTCAAAATGTTATGGCACTAGAGGATCATCTTTTCTTCTTCCCAGGATGCATTGACATATTTTCATGTATGGTAGAGAGGAAGAGACAAGGAAAAAATGTATTTGGAAATTTCACAAAGATTTTGGTCTAAGGAAAAAGCCTGTCCAATTGTAGTGTTGTTAAACTGTATCCTGTAGTGCTTGTAGTCAGTTTGCTTTGCTGATCTCTTGTGGCCTCCCTTTCTTTGCTCTTCTGACAAAATGGCAAGGAATGAGATACTTGACTTTCACAGGCTTTTGTCCTTGCCTTTGCAGAACAACTGGACTAGCCAGGCAACATCCTGATAGGTTGGAAATTATGGATCAGGAGGTAACACAAAAATTACGCTCTTATGTTTGGCCATGCAATAATATACTAATAAAGCAGATTTTTTCCTGTCGTGATTTAGGGGTCAGAATATGTGTCGACATGTGAAGAGCACTTAGATTTTTGACTATTTTTTAAAAAGAGACTTTGTTAGGGTTTCTAGAAATCATTACATCTTGTATTGATAGTGTGAACAAATGAACTGTGCTTCATTTTTACTTGTCTTAAAATATTTTACCTCCCTACTGTTCTGACTTCGTGTTTTGTTTTCAGATGAAGATGCACTAAACACAGTTGGTCCTACCACTTACTATCATTCATTTTCATTTTGATTCTTAGTAATTCATAGGCCTAATAACAGAGTGGGCAGAAATTATGAGTTAAAATATCAGTATGAGCATGCAGTTAACAATGTTATTTCAGGGTGGTGGTGTTTTTCTGCCTTTATTTTGCAGTTTATAGTTAGCAGGGTAGATAGTGTTTAATAGTAAATATCTTGAAGACTGATGCTTTCAAAAGCAGGTATATTAATTTAAAATACGGGAGAAATTTCAACGCAAAGGAAATTTAAAAACCAAACTAAGAAATCTTGCCTTTCCAAAATTGAAGTGTGTATGAGCGTAAGTAAATGAAGAAGAAAAATCTCAGAGAACTACCAATTGTGCCACATTTCTTTTTATAGTGAGTAGCACCTTCATGTATCTTGAACTATAATAATCAAGTAAGGCACCGATTTGTAAAAGGTTGGGAGGGAGTAGACCCAGCAGGCATCTGACTGACTCGCTCTCTGTCTCCGTCATCCAGTTGATTTCAAAATAGCATCAGAAATTCTTGAAGATTGGCTTTCTTCTGTTGGCAGCAAGTATCTGTGAAACTTGGTGAGTGTCCCATTCGCCAGTACTGCTTATAGGGTGGAGAATGAGTATCTATTGCTATTCTCAGTTACTCTCAGTTAACTTTTGTTAACAAGCCTGCATGACAAATATGGATGTTGTTGTCATATGATAGACAGATATATTGGCTTTAGAGTTCTACAGTGCAGCATTGAATCGTACTACTTTCCCCTATTATGTCCTTTACTCTTGTTCATGTTTTACTCTGTGGTTTCATCCTCAGCAATGATGCAGCAGATGTCCTGTGGTCGGTCTTACACTTGTTTTAACATGCCAGGCTGATTTCTCAGCTCTGACTGTATGCATGCATCATTTACTGCCTTGTATTATGTTCTACTCTGAGGATCCAGGTAGTCTGCAATACTTTTGGACTAATGAATTGTTCTCTTCTTGGGATAAACTTAGTTAATCTAGCAGACTCAAAATTACACTGCAAGCTCCAAGCTAGGAAAAAAAATGTTACTTTCTGTAGCATTATGTATAGACTGTTTACTGGTTTTTAAACTGATTCCATTTTAAATACATGTTGAAGTTAAAGCATAGTGGGGAGTGTGATATTTACTGATTTTTGTGTGCATGTCTAATGTTATGACTTTCCAAAGCTTTATGGAATATCTTGATAAACAAAATGAATAGTAGCTATAAAGGAAATTAGTTACTTAGAGGATTCTAAATTGAATACTCCAGGCTTCATTCAGTTAAAACTACAACTTTAAGATTCTGTTAGTAGTTTTTTTATCTTATTTGATGCAGATGCAATAAAAATGTCTAAACCTTCCAACCGAGGTACAATTGCCTTTGTGCCCCACAAGGCACTTCTAAATTTCCCTTCTACTAATTCATTTATTCTATTAATGTAGAATTTTATAGAGATTAATATAGATTTTACATAATCTATTAATTTGTGTCTATAAATTTAACTTATTTCTATTTAAATAAATGTGACTTTGATGTCTTTTCTCTGTGGATTTCAAATTGTTACCATTTCAGATGGTCTCATTGAGCTGAAGCTTTTCAGGAGAGTTATAAATGCTTTCAAAAAGTAAAATAAGTGAAGGACAATCATACTGGTTCTGTTTGATGCTAATAGTAGCTTAGCTTTGGCTATGCTACTGGAGTTTTTCTGGATTTTGAATCATTTATATTTTCTTCTTGAATTTTTCTTTGAAAATTTGTACACAAGTTAAAATAATGGCTGAACTCCTGTCCTCTAGGTGGTGATATAGAACATTCCTTCCATCTACCTTATGCATGTAAGAGACTGTGTTTCATATATATGTGTAGACACCCAGAGTCTACTACTGCTTCTAAGAGTAATAAAAATCGGTTATTGTAGGGGAAAAGATGGAGATGAGCTTCTGCTGGTTGACAGCAGCTAAACCTGAGCCGGCAGTATGCCAAGGTGGCTAAGAAGGCCAGGGTCATCCTGGCTTGGATCAGTTTAGCCAGCAGCACCAGGGCAGTGATTGTGTCCTTGTACTTGGCACTGGTGAGGCCACACCTTGAATCCTGTGTGTAGTTCTGGGCCCCTCACTACAAGAAGAGCATTGAGGTGCTGGAGCGTGTCCAGCTGGAGGAGGGCAGTGGAGCTGGTGAAGGGTCTAGAGGGTGCATCCTATTAGAATGACTGAGGGAGCTGGATGTGTTCAGCCTGGAGGAAAGGAGGCTCAGGGGAGATCGTATTACTTTCTACAACTGTCTGAAAGGAAGTTGTAGGCAAAGGGGGAGTCAGCCTCTTCTCAAAGTCAGCAAGTGACTGGAAGAGAAGACATAGCCTCAGGCTGCATCAAGGGAGGTTTAGGCTGGATATCAGAAGGAATTTCTCTGCAGAAAGGGTGACTAGACATTGGAATGGGCTGCCCAGGGAGGTGGTGAAGTCACCATCCCTGAAGGTGTTCAAGAAATGACTGGATAGGGCACTTAGTGCTGTGGTCTAATGTAGGGAAATGCCGGTGAATGTTTTTAGTAAGTCACAGATGGCAGGTGGAATCTAGGGCCCAGGAGCTGAAGAAGGAGCTGAACTGACCATGCCATGTATGGAAGATGCTTGTACAACACGGCAGTGTCTGATTGGATGAGAGAGAAGCGATATGAGAATTGCTTCTCAGTGGTTAGAAAAGTATAAACTATACGTAGACTATAAAAAAGTATTCTTGTAAACAATAAATGGATTTCTCCTTTGACACTACATCTGTGTGGTCATGTGTCATTGGGGGGGCCCGGGTAGCCACAAATGGCTCCCCACAACGTGGTGCAAATCTTCAACCTGGACATCGGGATAAATGACAGGGTGGCGGCTAAAAATCCAGCTGGAAGAAATTCTAAGCTGGGGAAAATAGACTTTATATCTCTCTTTTGCCAGAAGGGTATCTAGTTTAACTTAAAAATAAAACTGAGGCATTTAGATTTACTGTGCAAGCTTTGTAGCTGTTTTCCATCTCTGAGTCTGAGTCTGAGTGATGATGGTTTTTTCTTTGCATCTTGGTTTTTAACCTTTATCTTCTTTCTCTGAGAGGCCAGTGTATTTGAGGCATTGCTATTCCTCTTAAGTCAATAGTGTCTGAAGCTTTTATAGCATCATCTTTTATGTCATCCCCAAAACTGACCCCCAACTGAGGACAGTACGGTGATTTGAGGTGATTGCTCTGGGTCCTTATGTCTTGGAGATAAAATACACATATTGAAAGTCAGAATGGTAATGTGCCATTGAATGAGTTTGGAAACGATGTTTTGTTTGGTCTGGAAGTACATTAAATGTATCAAGTGTCTTAATATAGAAGGACAAATTCAATTGTAAAAAAATTGCCCACCTGCTTGTCTTCTACTGCTTCAGAAAAATAATTATAGTATTTAGAAACTATGTTTGTGGAGATGAAGTACTGTGACTGGAAGCTGCAGAATGAGTTTTCTTCTCTCTGATTTTATTATTGCAACCATAGTATAAGTAAGATAATATTGTAATGGACAGAATAGGTTAATCCTTGAGATAAACAAAACTTGAACTGATTAATTGTTATGTGGTCTCTTACAAACGAAAGGGCAGTATTGGAACTAGCAAAACAATACTGAATGCGCTGCTGATGTATTTTCTACCACCCTCTGAAGGTGGTAGAAGCAAAGAAAGTCTTGGAAATATACTCATTAAAGTGGTAAAATAAATGTAACTAATTCTCTTTTTGTATACTTGCAATACTTTTTCAAAAACAAAATTTTTTTATGTTACTTGAAATTACAAAGTGTCAAAGCTACAAGTCTAGTGTCCTTGAAGCTTCTTTTTGTCAAGCATCTTATATGGAAATAGTTTTCAGGTGTTAATTTGTCATTCAATATTTCTATTTCCAAATATGCTTTAGTTGGTGTAATGTGAATGTTTTGATTGACTATTAATGGGAAAGGAGCTAATGCTGACTTTGAGATGAAAGATGGTTTTGTGAAAATTGAGTGTTTGTTGGATTGCGATCTCTTCTTCATCTGTAAAACAAAAACAACAAAATGGAAAAATAGCAAATTACAGCTGACTCATCACAGTGTTTTTTATTCTTACAATTTTTGTAATGTTAGTTCTATTTTGATGTATTTTTTTCTTCATTGATATCAGCAAAGAAGTGAGGTCACTAAAGCTTTGATGATAGAGACCCTTCTATAATGTCCAGAGTGCACTGAACATCTCAAAGTTTTAGTTTATCTGAAACAGTCATTTGCATTTTAACTCACTTGGATGGAAACTGGCAGAAAAAAAAAATAGTTTTCATTAAAAAGAGAGAATGAACTATCAGTGGAATAATAAGATAAGTAGATGCGTGTTGCTGCTTTAGTTGAATGTGTAGTGAAGTGATATCCTATACAAGAAAGTATGATCCCATGGTGAAAATTAAGTATGAAACTGTCTTGACTTTCATTTCAGTGTTCTTCATAATAACATGAAAAATAGATCCCATAAATTCCTCAGTGGGATCTTGCTATTTTTCAGTCTTTGAAATTCTACTACTAAATTTTATTAACAGTCTCTCTGACATGAAGGAAGATGAATCCTTGAAGCTAGAAAACTGTTACTGTAGCTTCATAGTTTGAAGAGCCTATTGTCAAAGGAAAGATGTTTAACAATTGTGCAGACTTTATTTCTTAGAGTGAATTTAAGTATACTAGTACAGAGAAAGACATCAGTTTTTGCTTTGGGAGTTTGAATATACCTTTAGTTTGGATTAAGATTATGATTAGGAAAATGGATGGGGCAGTAGTCATTAATTATCAGTAGTTAGTGCCTGGATTTTAATCTTCTTTTGCTGCAAAGTTCAACAGAGTATATGTAGTTAAGTAATGTGTATTTAAGAGTTGCTCAGAGCAGAATGGATTATCAGCCCCAACTCAGCCCCTGAACTGGCGGTTTACTCCCTGCAGACCTACCTGGAAGCCTCTGCCCTCTGCTCCTTCCCAGTCCTGATCAGAGTGATGAGCAATGCCCACTCCTGCTGTGAAGTCACTTTGCTTTTTCTGTTTATAATGTGTGTACTGATATTGCACTTGTTGCAATGTAATAAGCCTGGGTGTGGAGTGCTTGAGCAGCTCTGCAGGAATTAGCTTGGAAGTGGTCCGAAAGTCTTTGTGGATTTAAGTTGAATCTGTGTGGAAGTACTGTGCTTCCCACTCTGTCTCCTCCTGTCTTTCTCCTGGTCACAGTTCCAGAATTGCTATGCTGAGACATTGGAGCACAGAACTGGGTTTGTGACTTCTATTTGGGACTCAATATCAGAAAGATACAGGTGTATGCAAGCAGTGTAGTAGCATCTATGTGACAGAGCACTTGAGCTGAACAGCCTGTGTTAGACTCAATACACTGCGCACAAAAGTGGATTAATAGCGTTTATGTATGTAGTGTGGCTGATCTGCTTAGTGGAAGACAGGGAAGAGGAGATACTGAGGCTTGAATAATAATAATCTTTTTACTGCATTTCTTTTATTTAAAATAAAATTTCATTCAAATTCTGTTTGCTAGTTAGAAATACTTATTTCTGTACTTTAACTTCAATGTTTTGGTTGGGAGTTTCCCTGATCCTCCTTGACCGTGTTTGCCAAGTTACAGGAAGAGCAGTTGGATATATCTGTGTATATCTCAAAGAAAATAATACCCAAGCAATGTCTGTGTGGCAGACGCATCACTCAGTGGCAGGTGGAAAGCTTAAGGTATCTTTGAGGCCATGAGAACAGGAGAGAAAAATCTTCTTCCCACAATCCTAACTTCATCTATTCTTGCATTCTGTTTTTTCAGACTAACAAATTTTGAAATAATATTTTACAATCATGGCATCTTTTGTTGGTTTCTTTTAAGATTTATATGTCATATGGAGGAAAATGGAATGTAAAATAACTGAGCTTTAAATACGAAGAGCTGGTAATTAATCTTTCCTGTGGAATATTGCTCATTCTTCTGTTACCCGATCATGGTCATCAAAGTAATAATAATAGTTAATAATAATAACCGTTTTGAAAACTAAGTTACTAAAGCACTCATCATTTTTATTTTTTCTGAGGTGTATTACTGAATTTTATCTAGTCTCTTGCTAGATGAGGCTCTCCTTGTCAAGGAATAGTGTGTCTAAAATAGCAAACATAGATTTACTTTTTACTTTACACTTACATATTAGATGTATGTTACATTTTCATCTCAGTTTTAGCTAAGTTACCTCCTACTGTAAATTTCTGAACATTTCCTTGTACTTTAATTAAACCTGTTTCTGAATTCTTTTTTTTTTTCTAAAAAGGAAAAAGCATAAAAAGGTAGTGTTAACCATGTTTACCTCTTTCTGTATGTTCTTGATTTGTGCCCCTTGAAGGATATTTAGTAATGTGTAATTTTCCTCTTCCATTTTGAAGTTTGTTTACATATATACTATACAGAGTTTCATGACATGCAAAAGTTCATTCCAAAATTCCATATTTATTTCACTATTAAGATGTGAGAAGCAATAATCATGTTAGGGAAGGGGCAGTATTTGTTCTGTCCTTAATAAAATCTTGTGCAAACCAGGAAATATGAATAATAAGCTAAAATTTAGCTATCAGTTCTTCTCCTTAAAAATTTACAGTGTATAAGCTTTCAGTTTCTTGGCAGTAATAGTTGCAGTTAACAATTAGTAATTGTAGAACCAGAAATAAAGTTGTTCTGATGGTGCCTGTAATTTATATTTGAATTATCATTTTATTTATTTATATAGATCTATAACTTGCTTTCTACTCCCCAGAAAACAGCTTTTGAAGTAGTAATTTTAGCTTATGCCTATTAGCTTGGAAAACTGACTGATTTTATGTATTCATTGAAAATAGGTAAAAATTTGTTCTCTTCCGACCCTTAAAAAGAACAAAAAGAGGGAGCTGAGGAATTGTGTCGTACTGCACAATGTCAGCTTCCAGAAAAATATGGAGCAAGTAATTGAACCAAATTGTTTGTAGGCACTAGAAGATAAAGGAATTACTGTCACCTAAACTGAATTTTTCAAAAACAGATAGTCAATTTAGTTTCCTTCTGAGGCAGAAAAACAGGGCATGGATAAGAAATAAATCAGTACATCTTATATTTTGTTGTAAGTAAAGCTTTTGACAGTAACATAGTATTTTAGTATGCAAGCAAGGGGAACAGGATCTAAAGGAAAATAAAGTGAATGTAAAATTGGAGTAGCACAGGTGCAAGAGATGTATATATTCTCCATCTGCATAAGGAATAAGACAAGAAGTAATAGGCATAAATACAGGTCATCTGTGAAGGCTGTGAAAGCTTCATAAGTGGAAAACCTTAACAAGGTTATGTATTTATCTGTCTGGAATATAATAAATGAGGTTTGATCTTTCTTTGTGACAGGGTGACAGGAGGGATGGACTAAATGACATCTTAAACTCCCTTTTAAACATTTTTTTCTCTGTGACTTCTGGACTCTGATTTCGAGATTATGTGTGACTCAAATTGAGAGTTTGAGTAAAAGCATTCTGATTTTCAGCATTTGTACTGGTGGGATAATCTAGCTCCATGGCATATAAACTATAATTTATTGATCAGTGTCTGTGGGGACATAGTATGGTGAAGCATATTTCTTTATGCACTTGGGGCCATGTCTTCACTGTAAAAAGTCCTAAATGTTGCCAGACATTGTAGGATTTTTCAGAAGAGAGTTGGACAGAGGGAGAAAAAAAGCATCATAAATACCCTGAATTTGGAAAAACCTCATTTCAAGTTTGCATGTATCAAAACCCATTAAGTCACTAACACACATGAGTAAGAAAACATGCTTATTTTGTTCTGATACTCATAAAATAATATTTTTAATAAGTTTGATAGAGTATCCAGAGGTCTGAGAAACTTGGAGCATGGCCACTGTCTCATGTCCAAAGAACCTTTGATTTAGCTGATTTTTAAAATGTTTGTTTTTATTGCAGTAATGCATGAAACTTCTAGATTTTTTTCCTTAGGATTGTCAGAAATCTACTGGAATGTATTTTTTCCATTAGAAGATTATTTCTGACTGTTTATGGGAAAATCATACAGTCTTTAAAATCGTAGTTGAATATGCTAATGATTCTTTTTAGACATCCGTATGATTATTATATATGTTTCTGGATAGCCACAGCAAGGGTCATTATCCACTCTTTGTCAGAGTTACATACCTACTCATAAATGTGTATATGTCATTCACTGACAAAGGATAACTTAAGCAGGCTTGGGGTACTCAAATCTTCCTCTGGAGCTCAAGTAGGATCCAAATTCCTAACTTAGGTCATGTGAATAACCCTTACATAGTGTACTGTATTGGTAGATTGATTTGCTTCACAGGAGACTATGTTCCTGAATAACAATGTCATCTTTTCAGAAATGATGGCCTTGGAGTGATACATGGGAGTGATACAGTTGCTTCAAAGGTTTCAAAAGAAAAGGAGGGGGAAAAAGAGAATGAAAAACAACATCAGGAATTAAGCCGATTCTGTATGTTACCACAGCAGACAAAAGATTTAGCAAAAGAAAGAGTTAATTTACTTGTCCCTAGAAATTCCATTTTACTATGTAGTTAAAAATTAGAGTAATCTGAGATGAATAGGATATAATGGCTAAAACTTTTCCCAGCTGAAATTAGTTTTACTGGTCACACTATTTCTATTAGAAAGAACACAGATAAAACACCTGATTTTCCTTATGATATTCTGCAGATTCAGTCAATTAATGTCCACAGATTTGTTCAAAATAGTAACCTTAACCTTTTCATTTGTTAGACAATAGAAATAACAGATAGAAAAATGGTTCTTACTCTGATTTGCAAATAGAATTATTCTTGCCATTCAGCGTGCCATAAAGTGACATAGTGGCCTGACGCTTCTCTTGAATATCTTTCATTGGAATTTTCTTTTTCCTAATCAAAGTGTTGTCATTCTCCTTTGTTTTCTTATTGAGTCTGTTGTCTGCTGCCTCTTCCCTTTCTTCGTTTCTTTTCCCTTGTGCTCTCTTTAGTTTTCTTCTTGAGGTGTTTTGTTGTAGTGCTTTTCTTTTTCAGACCTCTTGTTACCTGCTAATACATATTTAGTACAGTATCTCTTTGTTTTATTCCTGAGTCACCTTGGTGGGAATATTTCGAACTGATAGTACTGTGAAATTAGAAACCTGTGTTAATGAACAAAGCATAAATACAAGGCATACTCTGCAGAGTTTGCCATCAGAGAAAGAAAGGAAACAAACAGGAATAACTAACTAGAGTAAGAGCTTATCAGTACAGTTAACCTTTCAAGAAGTGTAATTTTTAAGAGTGATTTGAAGAGTAGTACTTTTTGACAAATGAGGTAAAGGAGTTCTTTTGCAGCTGTATGGACAAATGAAGTATGGAGCTTGATAAGAAAAGGACTGTTAGGAAAAAGTGATGTTAAATGGTTGGAAATACAAGCAGTATTCAGGTAGTTAAAAAGGTGGAGGTAGAAATGATATCTAAAGCTTTAGGATTAATGTTCATTGGCATTTTTAATTTGTTCAACTAAAGACCATGGCAGCACAGAAGAGAATGAGCAGGTAGCAGGGTGTAGGGCCATATGCACTCTTTCTCCCAGCTGTGGCTTTCTCTCTATCTATCAAAGTTCTTCACAATAAAGAACATTTAAAATTAGGCACCTTACACCACAGATTCTCGTCTTGGACAAATAGCTAACATTTTTTTTTGGATTCAAGGTTTAGACTAGAACTATATAGGAGTGTAACATTTTGATTTTCCTTTCTCTTTGACGTAAGTTCAAAAGCTGTATGAGATTTAAAGGCTCTAAAGATAGATATCTCAAATATTCTTTACTTTAGTGACCTGTTAAAACCACTCCATGTCAGAAGTGATGAATAGTTTTTGTAGGTTCCGAGCAGGTTCCTGATCGATTGGTTTTTAGTTAATGAGGGAGAAGAAGGGCAAGAGCTGAAGTCCAGCTGACTGTGTGAGAGCACTCCTGCCTTTTCTCTGTACTTCATTTTCTCTGTAATGAAGGAACCAATTGGTTTAGAGCGATCAATGCTGACCTGTTAGGATCAGGCAGTGTTCTTGCATTGCCAAGGCAATTAAATTCAGCAGAGCAAGAATTATAAAGGAAAAAAAAAAAAAGAAAGAAAAGGCTCAAGACTTTGATTTCAGTAAGAGCTACATTGATATTTTAAGGTTGGCAAAAAACTCAGCCCAATATATTTAAAAAGAATTAAACCATTATCATGTTCTCTTTATGTGAGATTGGGAATGTCGTGATGAGTGTCATTCATCCTTTAAATCCTGCTTCTGTGACTGGAGATTTCTGACAATGTAATGTATGTATTTGGAGGAGGCAATTTGCTTTGAAATTTCATGTTGGTACTTGAAAACTTCCCACATTGTTGTCTGTTGCATTCTGGACTGTTAAACTCATAGGCTGTGTACCTTCTAAAATTATTGACTCCAGTTGAGGTGGGTAAAAAAAATAATGGCCAAACCCTTAGTAAATTATTACAATACGTTGTTCTTGTCAAGCATTAAGTTTAGAAAGCTTATCATATATTTTAAGGTTTGCATCTCTTGTGTTAATGTAGATATTCTTAGAAGGAAATTAATTTGTTTTCTTTAAGAGTTTTGGCCTTGTCAAAACCCATATATTTGGCAAGTTGGAATTACTACATCAAAAACTAGTTTCCTGCTCCATATTTTAATGTACATGTTTTTTTGATGTGGATATTAACTGTTAATATTATTGACATTAAATAAAATGGCAGGATGCCCATTCTGTGCCTCTTTTCTGAGGCTAATGCATTATTTTTTAAGATTCATCCATTCTGAGTCAAGACATTTCTGTTAAAAAAAATAAAATAAGCTAAATCCTTGCAGGCAAACCAAAAATCCTGAAAAAATATTATATCTAAGTATAATTTGTCTTTGATATTCTCAATTTTATTTGATTGACTCATGTTTCGTGACAGGGAGGGATAACCTTTTCCTCTTTCCACTTCAGAAACATAAGAGATCATGAATATATATAAAGTTCCTTTAATCATCAGTCGCATATTGTCATTTTAGCCTTCATCACATGAGCATCCTTTAGTTCATGCTTGCCCTTGAGCAGATGAGGTACATAATCCTATTATTCCAAGCTTTTAAAGCATTATAATTGGATCTTTGTAATGGAGTACTATGTTAAATCAACTTCTTGGTTTGAATCTGAAACTTTTGAGCTAATAGGTCATGTCCATTCTAGCTGTTAGCTGTGGCTGTGTGCTGACTTCTCTACATACAAGTGTATCTGCATACAACTTATTTGTCCTTAGGAAATCCCAGAGAATGTGATCTTATATTCTGTAATGGGTAGGAGGAGTGGAAATCATTATGATGCTTTTTTTGCCATAATTGTTCCCCCTTCAGCAGTCTCTACTGGAGATACAGTTGTAGAAATAGTAAGTATTCTATTTGAAAACAAAATACCAGGTGTGGGGACTTCAAAGGTGCTTATTAGATTGGTGCATTTCTGCCCTTGTATGGTGAGTGTGCTAATGATGGCTAGTGCTAATGACTTCTGTGGTGAATGTATTCTCTTTTAAGATGTTTAATCATTATAATCTCCATTGATACAGAAAAGTTTGGAGGTTTTTTTCCTAGCTGCATGCTTATAAAGTGTGGGACAGGTTTAATGTTCATTTTCACAGAGTTTATTATAGAATAAGAACACCAGATGTAAGCCTATATTGGTAATCAATAATACAAGTGAATTCTGTATTTGTGGAGAATACTGATGTTAAATAGATCTTGTATAGACTGTTTTAATAAAAGAAGAGCTAAAGAGTATTCATCCATTGACAGTAAGTAAAATTGGTTTTGGCTTATCCTGATCTGTTGATGGAGAGCTTAACTGTGGTCCTATTGCACTAATAGGATGTTTATAATCTAATGTTTTTAAATATAGAAAGAAATCGGCAGAGTATTTCAAGTAGTCTTTCCATTTTAAATGGGAAGGAGTATGTTAGCCATGTATGAACTCAGTCTCAAAAATGAATGGTTGAACTGTAATGTTTTTTTGCTAAAGCAAGACTGGTTTTTCTGGGCCAAAGGGTTCACCAGGTTTTCAGTCTCAGCCTTTTATTTGTACAAAGTTCAGCCTATAGTCCAAAGCTTTTATTAAAGTGCAGTCTGAAATGCCTCTTTCTGGAAAGGAATGTCAGAGCATAAAATATGAGTAATACCGCTAAAAATGTATTTTTGATGATAGTTTAATATTTAAAAAGTCATGAAGATTTAACTTTGAGTTCTAATTTAAATATGTCTCAGACCTGTAGCATTAGTATTTATGAGAATGTGAGTGATTTTGAGATTCAGTTTCTTGGCGTAGAGGAGACATGCTCATAGACTTGACTAATGCAAAGTAAACATGGTATGTTAGTAGTCATAGTAAAGGTGCAGCTACAGTGCTCTCCTTTTTCAATGCACTAAAACATACTTTGCATTTTAATTATTCATTCTAGATGTCCTTTTTGGTTTTCTATGAGCAACATCACTGATTTAAAATTGAGGTGGAAAACCGAATCTGTAGGTGCAGAACTAAAAGCATATGCACTGGGTTTATATTTTTGAATACTGACATTCTACAGTAGTGTGTTATTTACAATAAAAGCGATTTTTGAATTCTTAGAGTTTAACATCAGCGGTTCACACTTGACAAGATATTTTCAAAATTATGAAGCATTTGCTCATCATTTTGGGTTTTTTTTTTACTCCTTCGCAAAACATGGTGAGTATTTTGAAGTCTGAAGCTGAGTGTTCAGTGTGGTCTATGTGTATAGCAGTATAATATGGTCTATGTGTATAGCAAAATGGAAGTGTGATCCTAACACAAGTTAAGATGTGTCTTCTAACTTTAATTTGGCTACTGTGGATAATAATAGCAGATGAGTTTTAGGGACACAGGTTTAAGCTTCTGTAATTTTGAGGGTTCTTTGTAAGACTTGTACATGCTTCAATCCACAATGTAGGATGTAAACCAATATTACTGTGGCATTAAAATTACTATTAACATTTTTTCCTTATGCTTGAGTCACTTTTGCTAAGTATGCATGGTCCTGTACTCTTTTTCCCTGAAAGCAGATTAAAAACATTTTCTAAACCAGTGTTTCATTAACATTTTGACACGGTTAACTACTTTTGGCTTATCCCTCTCTTTCGTGAGAGGATGTTAATAATCTGCAAATTGAGATACTGTGAGTCAGCTGTGTGTATTTAGGTAGAAACAGTGACCAGCTTTCTCTGGACTCAAAAAAAAGGCTGTGTACGGTAATGTAGAAAAATATCAGAAAGTTTGAGATTATGGTTGATGTAGTTGAGCCATTGGGAGTTGTAGGAGGTCGAGAAAGCTCTGTGATGAGATATAAACTAAATGGTTAGCTTATACATCAAAGGACATACATTACATAAATAATAGCATGATTACCTGCTTAATATGGAGGCAGTAGTGTTCTTAAATATTAGAGTTCTTAAACATTTTATGATGAAAAGTACACAAATTTATTATTGATTTCAACTAAAATTTGGAGCCTATATTATATCGAGATTCATTTTGAATATATCAAATGTATCATTGTTCAGGGTACATGACATAGTAGAAAAATGGGAAACACTAACACTAACTGACCTGCCAAGAGAAAGGAAAGGGCATGAGCTGAGAGGTGGAGAGTAAGGGTTCTGAAAATTAAGTGTGAAAATATAACTTTCAACATGGGTAAGGGAAAGGTAAGGAAGGTCAGATGAGGGAACCTTAGTTCTGAAGTTCAAAGGTCCATGAAGGACAAATAGAAGTCACAGTCTTGTATTCCCTGTAAATTTCTAGTTAATGGAAATACAGCAATAAATAATGTTGATTACCTCCATTTCCAAACAGATATTTATATCATTATGCTGAGAATAATAATAATATTATGGAGGAAAAGGTACTATTGGCCTGATAATAGCCTCTTAACTGACATCAGTTACAACTAGGCATAAAGTGATGAAGTGTAACAGAGAGCTGCCTCCTGAAACACATTTTCACTTCATTAATATCTAAGTATAAAATACATTGACTTACCTTTTAGCTACATGTCAGAATAATGTAGTACTGAGTTCAAATTACCAGCTTAATAAAGTGAAGTAGATAGTTGTTAAGGTAACACAGGACAGTCAGGAAAATTGAATTGATGCACTAATGAAATTTATGTCTACAGAACTGAAATTCACATAACTGTGTGGTAAGATTCCTTTAAAAGATACTCTACCACAGAGCACTTCTGTCAATTCTAAGGCAAGAATCATGGTCTTCTTGAAGAAGATAAAATACAATCTAATGCCTTGCAGTGGCTGTTGTTCCCATGTAATGTTGTAATAATCTAATTGGGTTTTGAATAGGAGGGAATTGTGTACGCTCATAGCCACCTTGGGAAGGCCACATACAAAGTAATAACAATGGAAACCTATCAAATATCCTGGGGGTAGCTATGGTAAAACAAGCATGTGTAACACCACCAGCTCAGCTGGTCCCAACACAAGTGTGTAACTGCAGGTTTCTCATGGACTGTACAATTGTTAGAGCTAATACCCTAAGTCACTAATTTCATATTCACTATCTCACATGCTATGGAGTATAGGGAAATTCTTTTTATTTATTTTTTTTCCTCTGGAGTTTTTGTTGGGGTTTTGTTTGGTTGGTTTTGGTTTTTGGTGGTGTTCTTAACTTTTGTTCAAGTATAGTGGTTTATTTCTTCATTGAGGCATCACATTCCAAGAGTTAGCTGGGTAAATTCTGCAATAGTCAAAAGCAGATAGAAGTGAAAGAAAACAATTTCCCATTAAACTGAACACCATGGTTTTGTTTTGGGAACTCTGGTTTCTCAGTGCTAGAGGTGTGCTGTGTAGTCAGAATTCTTCCAGCTGCTATTGAGGTGAAAGCAGATGTGTGACATATGTTTATCAGGTGATGTCAGGGATATTGTGGAAAAAGTTTAAATGGATTAGAGAACTTAAAAAATCTGTTTTGCATTTTATTTACATATGTATGAATTTTAGTGCTACATTTGAGTGGTTTTGAACATAGTACCAAATGTAACAGCAGAGAAGAAAAAAACCACAAGATTTACCTGAATTGAGGTCTAACACAGTACTTTCATTAGTAATGGAAATACTTCAGAGACAGCTTTAAGCTTGGAAAAAGAGGATTTCTGAGTACTACATGCCATCTGAACTGAAAAAGGCAGAGGTTTATGAAGGAGAAATGAGTTTGTTATATTAGAGGATTCTAGGTAGATCATGATATTATTTAAGAAGCCTTTATTTTGTCATAACTCAGCCTTTGGATTTGCTGCTTTCAGCATTTTTAGTGCAATTCTTAGTGAGTTTATGTTGCTTTTCTGAAACACTCGATGAAACTTCTCTCTAGCACTTGTTAATATATAGATAGCCAAATGGATGATGGTTTAATGCATTCTATCTTTAAGTATCCGGGCAAAGCTCTTTTTCATTCCCGAATAAAAGATTCTTTATTCCGTGGTGAAGGGACTTAGTACTCTAGGGTTTTTAAACATGGCCTTAAAATTCAGTTCACTACTGAAGTAGTCATCCTGCAACAGTACTGACTTTTTCATGTCCTTTTAATGCTTTGTGGGAGCTGTTATTAAGTATTTGAAAGGCATTACTAAGGAAGATCAAAGCAGATTTGTTGTTACTGATAACAATATGCACTATTGTTGTATCGAGCACAGGCTCGTTACCTGGTGAGCAGCACCAATTCACACACTGAGATGAGGTATTTCTGTTTTTTGTTGTAGTTTGTGCAAAGTAGAGAGCTGGGTGATGACTCACAAAAGTCTGGCTCCCCGATCATCAAAACTTTACACTATTTATACACTTCAACAAACAAAAGCATCAGCCTTCATTGGTTACATACTACAGAACTTTAGCAATTAATTAGTACTCAGACCTCTGTTTGCTAGTGTTCTTTCTCACTTCCCATGCTAATTATTCCTTATGCGTAATTCTTTCTTCCATTTGAGTCTGGGGTCCATTTTGAGGTGTTGATCAATGAGTTTTGTAATTTCCCACTGGATAATTACCGCCTAGAAGGAGCCTACATGCAGCTCACTCAGTGTTGAGCAGATTTTGGGCCAGTAAGAACTTAATATTACACTCAAAAGAAATAAGGTTTAAAAGGAAAGTCTTTATTTTTCTGGTTACCATTTATTCTTTTCTCTTTCTGTTGCCTCCAAATTGATTTTAAGATTTATGACATTGGATTTAAACAGTTTAATATTTTTAGATGTTTACCCATAGAAAGAGGAACTGCATTTTTCTTTGGTTAAGGAACCAGTTGAAGAGACCTGAAGTCAGTAGCTCAGTAACTATATTGTCTTCTGTATTCTGCTCACTTACTTACAAGTTTTAGTGTCAAAAATAAGTTATTTTCATATTGTAGGAGAACAAGAACTACATTTTAACGAAACAGTAAAATTTCCTGGGAGCTGTTGCACTCAATGTACCACTCCAGTCTGATGGTAGTCTTTCAGACAGCAAATATCCATTGCAATCAGTGTTAATTAGAGCAGTACTGCAAAGTGTTATTCTGAATTTAACAGTACTCCTGATTGCTTGTTAAATCACCAACAGCAATGTGGCACTTGTTATGTGATACATGTGGTTCTATTCTACAACTAAAACAAATCACAAAAAAAAATGGAAAAAAGAGATGTGAGAACAAGAAATAATTGCATTACAGTAGTTGTCTGCCTTAAATGCTCTGCTTTTTAAATAACCACAAATCCAGCTCTTCTCACAGGAACTTGAATTTTTGGGGATTTTGTTACCTGTTTCCAGATATTGGTTGTCACTGCTTTTCTCTTTTGCCATGTCATTGCTGCTGAGCTGTGTAGGAGTGTTTGTGCAAGTTAATCTAGTCTTACTTGTAATCCAAATTTATGATCTTCTTTCACCATGTTATCCTTGCTTTTCAGTAAAACGCAATTCGATTTTAAAAGAACTAGAAGCTTACAGGATTGCTTCTGCTGCACTGTCCATGTGTGATTAACAGTCCCATAAATAATATTTCTTTTGTCCTTCATATTATAGCCCAGTTCAGGCCTGCAGGAGTTAGGAGTTAGGTCTTGAATTTGCCAGAAAGTGTAAGCAGTGAAGATTAGACACACTGACTAACAGAGGAAGCAACTGTATATGTGTTGCAGGTAATACTGCTAATTAATGTCATATCAGATTTTTCTCATAAAACACAGAACTTGGTGAATTTAGAAATGTTTGGTTGTTCTTTCCACTGATGTGTCTCACATCAGACATTTGTTTCACCAACATGAAAAATTTGTTTTATAGTTTCCGGTGAGGCTTCTCTTCTGTTTCATAGTGACTGATACATATTTCAGGGAATTTGAGACTTCATTAATGATTTCTGAAATGCATCCAAAGAATGATCATAGTCAAGAAGTTTGGCTAAGCTGTTTGTTTTCAGGAGCAGAACAGGTGTTGCACACTTTATTTATATAGTTAGAAAGCAACATCAAAGCAGTCAGAACTGATATTCCGCTAGTTTGGGTGCAGCATTACTTGTGATTTTTTTAGGAGTTTCGGTCCTACAAACATTGTTCCTACTGTTTTAAGTTTCTTTGACATAGTTACTGTTGGTATGGCATCTGAAAATCTGTAAATTTAAAAAAACAACCTCCAGTACAGGATTTTTGTAACTGTATGATCATATCTTTATTTAAGGAACCAGTTAACAAAGCCATTCTTGTCTCAGATCTAAGACACATTTGAATATTAACACTAAATGCTTTATCATAAATGCTTAAGATGAGTCTGCCTCATATCTTTTAATGAATCACTCCACATTTCAGCATTCCAAAATTGCATGGCCAATTTGAAATTGAGCCAGCAATACTTTGCATCAATTTTCTAACCACCTTCAACTAGAAGGAGTTGAATCCCTAGGTACAAATTTTCAAATCATAAAAATACTGATTAAAAAGATGTATTCAGTCATTTTTTTGTTACTAAGACTTAGCTGATTTCATTTGAATATTGCTTAATAATTTTCCAGTATAATTTTAATGTAACAAATGGTAGGGTTTTTTGCCTGTATCATTGGATATATTTTTCCATAAGTAAAATTTTACACTGTTTGGGAAGAAGGGGTTTTTGTTTTGCACTTTTTGGGTTAGGGTTTTTTTTTATTGTTTTGTGCTTTTTTAAACTTACTCTAACATTTAATTTTGGATGCCATCTCTTATTCTCTTCTGCTTATGTGCTCAAATACTAAAGTTACTGGACTTCTGACTAGTAATGATTCATCCAAATAAATCTTACATGAAAAGAGTCTTTTCAGTAATGGGTGCTTTCTGTATCATTTTCATCCTGTTTTTAAAAATCCACTCTTCTTTACTACTCTCTGTCTGATTTTGATACGCCAGAGCTAAACATATGTCAAGACCATGGTTACTTCTTTGTTGAGCTGCCTTGATGTAGGTTGATTTTTTTGTTTGTTTGTTTTTTGGTCCACTTTCTTCTAGATCATTGTTCTAAGACTTTTGAAGTATTTCTTTATATTGTCGATAGTCTGATGCCAGTCTGGATCTAGGCAGCACTTACTGTATTGTCCTTGGAGCAAGAAGTGATTGTTTGTTGCATGCTAGATTCACAGACTGGTGGAACATGAGAAGTTGGGAGGAAATGGAAAACATTCTCAGAGTTCATTGAACAGAACTTTTCTGTATTTTCTTTTGCCTTCTTCAATATGTTTAAAAATGCAGAGGCTACAGTGTATCTATATAATAAAGCCTAAGCTAAATTGACCCAAAGTCATGAAACCACATCAGCATGTAAGGTGATTCAGACAGAACAAATCTTGTTAAAGATTATGTACATTTTAAAAGAAATCTGACTCCATGTCACACAAGCCTGAAAGGTATGCAGAGCCAGCTCATGTCTGCTCTCTAAATCCTGTGACCAGTTTGTGCTAGAACCAGAGTTCCTGAGGAAAAATGCTTTCTTCTCTGTTGATAGGAACTACTCTTTTTTCTATAAAATTGAATTTATTAGAGCTCCATTTTATGTATTCTTAAGAGATGGCATAAAGATAAATGAAGGTGATATTTGTGTTTGGCTGCAAAATTGAATCAAGGATAGGATTTAAATACAGATTTCATTGCATCGAAGTCTTACTATCTTTTCCTACCTTGTTTTATATCCATGTGGTGGAAATGCATTATAAGATCAGGTGTAATTGTAGATTTCTGCCCATATCCATATTTTATCCATATTTTTTGAGAATAAAGCTCTTTTGGGTTGAGATCTGATCTGAAACAAAACCACGCAAGCCAAGTTTAGATCGGAGAACTTCAATGGAACTAGAGATGCATACAGTGGAGATTCAAACAAGTTTATCTGTATGTGGGTTTTTCTGTTTTAAAAAATAAAAATTAGGAACCAGTAATGAAAAACAAAACATTTGTAAACTCATTATTCTTAATGTATGGAATACAAAGCATGTTATTTTATTGTGCAAGTGTTACTTACATTCTGAAGCACATCAGTGGTAATTTGGTTAAATATGTTGTGAAACATTGGTTGTTTCATTGATACACTGCTGGAGTGTAGTACATAAGCAACTACATGTTCTGTCTAATTGTTATATACCAGTATTTTTAGCCACTTGAGTGTTTTAGCATAAAATATCTGGATGCACGTTTTAGCACACTACAAAGAGAAACGTGTTACGTTTTCAAACTGCTGCACCGTCGGCTGTGTTTGCATCAATTGCAAAGGTGAAAATGTTTGTTACTGTACAGGCTTTGCAGGTGTTATGGGTACTTTTGCTATTAGAGTTCAATGATTTTGTCTTTTATAACTTTTTTATCTGATTTACTACTGTTCTTCTCAATATTTGTAATGGGAATTTCCTTTGGTATACAACAGACTTTATTAGACTTTCCTGTCTAAGTGCAGGAAAACTTGTCTTCTGTCAAAAGACAGATATGCTTTTCTTGTTCGTTCTGGCTTAATTCTTTATTTTATATATTTATTTATGCCCACTGTTTTTCCACAAGATTTAATGCTGGCAATAGATTTTTCCTGCTTGTTTTTTTCTATTCCTCCTGCCATGAGTCTGTTGATTCAGCTGTGTGAGTCTGAAGGATTATGCATTTAGTGAGTTGTCAATAAATGGAGTTTAGATGGCATTGAATAGCACTGTTTCCTTTTCCACTGAAAGACAAACAGAATATCTTCTAATGCCCTTGTGTGTTAGGCTGTACCTCATGCATCTTTGTGGTAGTGATTGGAATGTGAATGTTTAGTGGTTTCTAAGCAGTTTAGGGAGATAAAAAAGAATGTAGGGCTAGCACTGGAGTCTCATACCAAATGCTCCATGAAGGAAAATGAAATGCCAACCTCATAAGAGCACATTTTGTATGTATTTTATTTAGTTCTCTGAGTTTGCTGTTGCTGTTATAGTTTGCTTTGATAGTAACTTACACAGGGTGTCAGTGCAAATAGCAGTTAATTTCCAATACTTCTCCTTATTTAGGCTTCTCTCTCAATATTTTCAATGAGTTGAAATCTGTGCTTAATGTATTTTAGAGTTTGCCTGTATCTTACTGGTGTTATAATGAAGGACTAAAATGACTCCTAGAGTATGCATATAAACTTTGACACGTGTGTCTTAAGCGCTGTTCTCATGTGGACAGATGAGCTTTGATATTAGTAGTCCTCCAGGGTATTCACAGCTGAATCAATGGTATGCTGTGCAGCAGGAGTTGTCTGAATTAAATGTGTCAGCTGTACAAATTTAAAGAGCAGAAGTAAAACATAATTTAGTTCTTCAGAAATGTGAGTATTCGTAGCCACAACAGAGTGCCAATGTCATAGTTCCATGTAAACATGAAGATTACTGTGGGAGAAAAATGGTGGATGGATGAGTGCTGTTACCATGTGGATGCCTAATTAATCAACCCAGGTATCCTTTCAAATTTTAGAAGTTCAAAATTCCACCAGGATCCAGTAGAAAAAGCTGTTTCCCTCTAGTTAAAACAACTTTCTTGTTAGTGCAGAAAAAAACCCACAAGCAGATTTTTGTAGTATTCCTGTTGTGAGAATTGTAGGGCCATATGTAGCATGACTTACTGTAGCTGGAGAAGTCTCTGACATGTGGATGGAAGTATTACAGCAGTTACACTATCAGGATCCATTATTCTCAAACAGGGCCAGAAAACAAAATAAAGGGGCAAAATTCTCATAACTGCATTCCTGTTCACTTGCCAAGGAAGTACTTCTCAATACCAGAAACAGATCAAAATTTTCTCTTTAAAGAATGATTCAGGGTTTTTTTCTGTCTTCCTCCCAGTCTGATCGGTTGAGTCTAAAGTCCATTGTCAGTGTAGCTAGTCTGGCCATTGGATTATGATTCTTTTACTGTGCAATCACTCAAAGATTCATAGATAAAATTGTGTTTAGTAAGCCTGCTGTGCTGCTGACAGGAATTTGAACAACTTCTCATTTCACTGAAAATACAATCAAGAAGTTTGCTCTAGGGTTACAATTTCATAACACAGAAAGATCTAAATAAATTGGCTCTTAGAGCTAATTATGGAGCAGCTTCTTGTGTTCCTCTTAATGTTGTTACTTTGTTTATTCTGTAAACTCTTTAAAGCAACGAAGCGTAACTGAAGGATGTCAAAGTATCTCTCCATTAGTAATGCTCTGTTGGTTAGCCAGGAGTGTGTTTTGTCCAAGCAGCACGACTCAAATCAATACCTTTCTTGTCTGAGAGAGATGAGGGAATCTCTCTGGTGAGCCAGCCTCTGTGTGCCCTTAAAAATGTTGCAAGATTTTTCCTATGTTTAATTGAATTCTGTGCTTCTGAGGCTGGAGAGAACAAGAACAGTTACCATTGTCAAATCCTGGACATTACCTGTGTGTTTATACTGTGCTTGTGAGTTAACAAACGAAAATACTCTGGTTCATGTGGGCAGGTCTGGGGAAGGAACTGCTGTTTCCCTCACTGTCAACCAAGATTTCTGCAATGCTCTTTGCAGGCACATGGCACAGTTACATAGTTTTGCTTTACTCTGAAAATATAGGTTCACCTTCTTTATGAACATTAGTATGCTAAATAGTCATGAGGGTTATTTTCCTGTTGAAAAAAAATGGCAGGACTGAAAAATGTGTGTTTTCTTGATACACATTCAACTTCATCTGATGAAGAAAACTAATGAAAATTATGCTGTTGGGGAATGAGCATTCTGTTGGAACTATAATTATCCTATGTAAGTGAAAGATGGTTTTATACCACAGACCAAGGATATTGCTTCAGATTCATACATTCTGACGCTTCTCAATGGAAATGAGCTCATTTTGTACAATTTTCTGCAGTGTGGGTTACCCAGTTTGAGGGATAATGGTATTTGGCTTAGCAATTTTATGTGTTGCTTGTTCAGCATTTATTGAGATGATGTACAATATTCTTTTTAAGATTTTTCAAAATTTCTAGTAAAAACTGTTGAATCTCTTCAGAAAATGTGGAATCAAACTGAAGTGAGGTTATTTCTGTAAGGTGAAGCCTCCAGGGTAATATAGCAGGTGAATAGGTCGCAGTGTTCAAGAGCAGCTCTATTTGATTTGCAATTAGAGTGTAGAAGTGTACGTTTTATAACCAGGAGTGAAATCTGGAGCTAGCTTTGTTTCATAATATTTGAATGTTCACAGACATTTTTTACATTTTTAATAAAAGATGCACCAACAAAGAGATTGATACCCTGTACAATCCAGTGTTAGAATTAGGAACAGTCATAATAAAACCTAATTAAATTTTGGCTTCTGAAGAAAAGCCTGATTGATTTGTTGGGTTTGTCCTGGCTGTATGAAATCTTTCATAGTGCTGAAAATTCATTGGTAAAAGGATTATTATTATTTTTATTATAATTATTTAAAGCCTCCATAAGCACACATATGCACAAACAGACCATTACTGAAGCAAAAGGTCCCTCGTTTTGCTCCTCTTGGCAAATTAGTCCAGAAAGATTTTTTAATAGATTTCATATCTCTCTAAATTGTGGGGGTTTTTCCTTATGTTGTACTGGAGCCAGCATCCTGACTAGATACAAACTTGCTGTGAAATTTAGAGTCTTTTTATTTCTTTTTCTTCTTCTAAACCATTACTCAATTCTTACAGGTCTGCACATTATAATATTTTATTATCTTATATTTTAGTGGACAGAAGTTTGTCATGTTTAACTCGTGCCATTTTCTTTTTCCCTATAGGTATATTCGAATTGTTGGGACCCACAACACAGTGAACAAAGTTTTCCATATTGTGGCATTTGAATGCATGTTCACAAACAAATCCTTTACTCTTGAGAAAGGTCTTATAGGTAAGAGATAAACTGTTCTCCTTTTACATGAACTGTTGTGAATACTTCTCTTCTAAAGCTGACCATCACTCCACTCTTACTCTACTTCTGTTTCCACACAGAATTCCCGAACTTGAGTTAAGCATAGAATTAGCTGAGCAATCCTTGCAGCTTTGAAATTCCAGTTCTGTGGATTAATTAATGGTGCTGTGGGAATGCATAAATTCAAATTAAATCAATTGCTACTGACAAAGCCACTGGTAATTGAGTCACTCTGTGCTGCCAATGTGATTTTTCTTTGCATGTCATAGTATGTTTGCTCTTGCTTCCCAGTAGGTTAGCATGAATACTTTTACAAGAATGGAGTAACCAGAGCTATTTATTGCAGTGAAAATGGATTTGGGCGTTTAGGGATTCTTATACAGCCCAGTTTCAACTGCTAAAAGTAAACTCTCATGTATTGATTTGCCCCCAAAGAGTCATAGACATGCTTAGCCATGGCAGAACATTATATTGGCTACTATTATTCTCAGAACACCACATTGATGGTGCTCTGTTAGCTCTGGACAGCTTATATAATACTGATTTAAGTACCTTTACTTAATGTAGAAATCCTCAGCAGACCAGCACTACTGAATGATAAAATATGTCACAAAAAGATCTAATACTGGGGTTTTTTTAATAGTTCTAACAGGGTGGTTTCTGTGCTATTTTCCAAATAAAGTCCTGAAAGTTCAGTGATCCTGAAGTTCAGTGGAAATAGTATTATGTGGCTTTTAGTAGTTGTCAAGATGGGATTTCTCCCACTTTATTTCTTCTGGCGAGAAATTGAGAATTTCAGCAAAATTCTCAGAATTCATACTGATTTTAAACATAAAGTATGGATCTGTGACAGATGGAAGAGAAAACAGTTTTTAAAATGGGATGAAAGGGATGATTTTTAGTAAGACACACTTAATTTTTTTTCTGAAGAAACTGTAATCTTTACCTGTGAAAAACTGAGATGCAACTCCTTCAGCCTGTTCCCTGTGCATTATACAAAGGCATTGCATGGTTACACTTGATCTCATGAGGATTGGTCTGAAATTTCATGATGTTTCTTTGGAAGCATAGAATGAAGTAGCCTGGCAAATCACTCTTTACTGAATATTGCATAAGCTGTCCCATAATGCAAATCAAATCCATCACCTTTGTTTTGGCAGTTCACAAGTAGCATCACAATTGCTGTTGACAAGAAAATAGAATAAGCAGTAAGGAGGAACTTTGTTAAAAGAAAACCTCTACCTTCAGTAAGCTAATTAGCAGGGAAACAAAATATTTCAAGTTTATTGATACCTTAAAGTTCAATTTCAGATTTAGCACTGCCAGATACAAATTATTAAAAACTTCAGGCAAAGTTAGAGTTACAGTGTGGAAATAAGTGATGCATATGTATGCATTTGACATCCGATTAACAAACTTATTCAGCAAATGCTTAATTTAGGACTCAAATAATGTATTTGCTTTTTATTTTTGTGTTAACACAAAGGTTGTTTGGTTGTAACAGTAGGCAAGGCAGTGAATCCATGCATGTTTATGGAAGTGTGCTTGTACTGTAACTGAGCCTTCATAGGCTCAATTATAAGTTCTGGCTGAGGATCTGATTTTACTGAGATGAACTTTAGCATTTCATAATATGCAAAGGTAATCTAGGGTATGGAGACTTTATATGACTTTATTAAAATTTCTCCATTTGTGAAAACATTTTTACGGTTACAGAATCTTACTTGTAAATAAGGTTTGGACAAAATAATAGTATCTATTGGTATGAGTGGGGATCGGTGGAACTATGTTGTTATTCAGTGTGGGTCAATCAAGCTGTTCAATGTATAAATCATTTGAAGTGCTCAACAATAAGGAAAGAGAAGCCTGTAGTTCTGTCACAGCTTTTTATATTTAAGAGGTGATAGTCAATACAATTAATAGAAAATTAAAAGTGAGAATTCAGTGAGTAGTTAATTGAAATCAGAATGTGGACTGCCTTCCAGTTGTAAATGAGGCAACAACAGTTGCATACATGATGCTGCAGAATTTATAGTGAGAAATTACAAATGGAAAGATTTGGGGATTAGCTGAGGGCAGTCCAGTTGCGAAAGGTGCAGGGTCACAATGGCTGTTCCACTAGAATTTTTTGCCATCACTACTGCCTGTTAAAAAATATTCTCAACATCTTTGATCCAGCAAAGTGACTTGATATCCAATTAGTACTTTGTTTTCCATGACTCTAATGATTACCATAATGTACCATATTGCCTGTCACCTGTGATCGAGCAGACTGTCCCAGATCCACTTCTGTAAAAACTCTGCATAACTTCCAATGGGGTAGTTAGCACACATATATTTTATTGCTCTGATGAGGATTTATAATATTTTTTTTCTGTCTCTGCAGTGACTGGGTAGAGTGAAGTGAAGTGAACTGAAAGAGAGGAGAGTTCCACAAAATATATGAAAGTGCAGTAATCAGAGTAGGTTGCTTTTAAGCTTAACTGAGTGTAGAAGCTTTCATCTTCAACCCTTGAAAAGCATTTCATTGAGTTCATTGCCTATCCCATATGATATTAAATATGGTACTAAATTAGGTTAGAACAAACACAGCTGCTGTTTCTATAACCCGTTTTATTAAAAAAATGAAATACTGGTCAAGCCTTGAAGGCCATATGGCCCTTTTCAGAAAGACTATGTGACCCTTACTTCTGCCAAAACAACACTGAAGATAATACACAAAGACTTTGTAATTCGAAAACTCATTCCAAAGAAATAAGGTATTTGTTTTGGGATCTTTTGTGGAGACTTAAGTATAGTTATTTATTTAATATTTTTGAAAGCTATCCAACTTGATCAGAAAGCTGTATGTACAAAGAGGGTAATTTATCAGCTGTATTACTACTGATATGTATGTATGTATGTAATGGCTGTCACTGTGCAGTGAAGATTAGAAGGCTGGTAAACAAGTAATAAAAATGAAGTGCTATTTCGTGATAACAATTTCATATTGTGGTTTTGCATGCAATGTTTGAATGAAAAATTATTAATTTGACATATTACATTTAAAAATGGATATGGAAGATGATTTATGTGGTTACTTTCTGCAATACCAGATGTGATATTGACATGACCCAATGGTAGCTGGGTAGTAGTTTTGAAGTAAAAGTAGCAGAAAACGCTCTTTCTAAGACTGTCAGGTGTTTTAGTGTCGGTTTATGCTTTGCTGTCTTTTGGAATGAGGTAAGTGACAAAAATTAATTCAATCAGATGAAATCATTCCCTAACACAGATGTTGGGGTGGAGATGTAATTTTCTTTTTGGCATAGTATTATCTCTAAATGTGTAAATTAACCGTTCTACGTATTAAATTCATGAACTTGATATAACTGTTTAATTTAAGAAGGATGCAATATTTTTTACTCTCAAAATCATAGTGCTTGTTTTTAATGAACTTCTGGTCTTTAGACCAGATCTAGAATCTAACAAAAGAATGTTTTCACAAGTAAGAGGCATACTTCTTTGGAGATAGGAGCAGTATGTGGTGTGATGTATTGTAAAGGCTTCTAATCTGCCCAGTGGCAAGAAGTTACAACAGCAAGGAAAGAACTGCTTCTATGCAATACCTCTTTTGGTTTCTCGGGTTTTTTTCCCAACCTAAATATAGGAACCAATTTCTCTTTTCTGCCTCAAGGGGAAAAAATTAATATCCTCACTGAGTCCTTTAATTACTTCTCAGTGCTGAGTCAAGGACTATATGGGTGTGTGAGTTTGACGAACCTACAGTCCGATTTTCAGCCTGGTTAAGGTCATAGGAAGTGCAATGTCTGCGTCTTGTACATGAAGTCGTGTTTATCTGTAGTCTGTCTCAGCCTATCAGACTGTCTTGTAAGTTGTACATTACCCACAAAAGGGAGAACAGTGAGTAATGACTGAAGAGCAGAAGATGGATATAAAACACTGGAATGTCCTTGGTCACCCTCTGGGGAATGCTGTTCAGTACTTATGAATCATTGTGAACCTTCATTTGTGTGCTGTTCAATGCCTTAGGAGAACTTGTTTTAAGAGGGAAAAAATGATACAAATACATAAACATTCACTTGTCTTTTACTCTGGCAGTTATTTGGAACAAAACTAAACTAAATGTGTAACAGAGAGAAACCAATCCTATCAGTTTCCTAATGTGTGGTTCAGCTTTGTAAAAGATTGCTTTGTCTCTCCAAGGAAGCAGTAAGAGATGCTATTTTTGTGTCTAGTTCAATGTTAACTCCACACAAAGCTATCATATTTTGTTTCTTCTCTTTTAAAAATGTTAGCATTCTTCCAAAACCAGGCAGGCTTACCCAGCAGTGTAAGTCAGCTCTGTTGCAAGCATAGCCTTAGGAAATTATGAAAATTTGAAGATGATCTAAATACTGCATAGATTTTTTTTCCTCTTTCTACAAGGACAGCCACATGGGTGGTTTAGTTACTGGTACCCATTTTTCAGTGGAGTTCTGTGCATATGGTACCAGTTCATTTTCCTTTTTCTTTTCTTTCTGTTTTCAGTGCTACAATGAGGGATGTGTACTTCCTAAAACAATTGTTATTTCTGAATGACTTCTTCAGGCATAACGTTTATGAAAGAGCCCTGTAGCAGCCAGTTGGTTGGAAATTAAAAGTATGGCTAGTTCTAATGCCTTGAATGCTTTTCTTCTAGTTTATTGGATTGGAAATTGTGCTCTAGAAGATAGCAAGTGACAAATCATTCTTCTCTGAAGTTTTTCAAATCCAAGTTCTTACAGTTGGACATAAACAAGTATTAGTGGGGTTTTCTTTTCCAGCTACATGTGGCTTGATGAAAACTTTTCACTGAAACAGGTAGAAGTGTTGATATTTGTTTGAGGTTGATATCTCTTGAGCTCTTGATTGGTTTCTTGCTTGAAGATTCAAATTAAATGTAGCAATTTCATCAGCAAGTTTCAACACAAGAAAATAAGAAAGAGTGTGTGAAAGGATAGACAAGATTTTGTGGCTGTAGTTTTAATTAAAATTCCGTAGACTTTATATTTTTTTTGCCATGTAGCAAGTAAACAAGAGCAAATTTATATGCTGAATATAGATTAGACTTAACAGACCTTTTGCCATGTGGAAAGTAATGAAAGCAAAATGCCCAATATCCTCTTATATAATGAAATATGATCAAACCCTAGAATAATACTTGAATCCTTAATATCTTTTTTAATTTATTTTTTTTTTTTTAGTATCAACCTTCTATTTTCTGGCCATCACTTTCTAGTGCGATAACTTATGCCAGTTTAGTAGTTGCTCAGGAAGGGAGGGAATTCAATTTTACAGTTAAATATGAAACAGTTGAAAGCTGAACATCTAACAGATGCCATCATGAGAGGAAAATTACTTCTTCATTTTACCTTAAACAAAAATTTATTTCTTCCAGTATCTAATTCCTTGTTTATAAGTTCTTCACAGTGATGACTTTTTTAAGTGTCTTACGAGACAGTAAAATGAACAGTTGTGTTGTAATGATGACACTTTAGCTGAGAACCTTTGACTATTGCCTAGAGTTCAGTATAAATATATTCAACAGTACATAATGCTTTAAATTGCTGCCTTCATATAAATTAAGACTATGTAGTAGATCTGCTGTCTCTCTGTTTATTTTAGTAATAGTTTTAAGAGCCATTAATTGCTGGGTTTTTTTAGCTGATACAAAACCCCACTTCGTTCTGTTCCTTCCTGTGTTGCAAAAGGTTACTTGAGGATTTTCTGTCACTTCCTCACCCACCCACATTTGCCAATTGATTATAATTAAGTTACAGTGGGTGGACAGAAAGCAAAAGCTGACCAGTCCAGAATGGGAGATAAAAGAAAATAGCCTACAATCGGATGTGGAAGCCAGTTGGCAGTGGCTGCATTCATTTTTTATCTGAGTACTTCAGTGATAAAAAAGTTCCTATGAAAAATCAAGTATGCTAAAAAAGGAAAAAGCTTAAGGAGTGATAAATAAATTTGACTGAGGCTCCAACACACTTTTGGTATATTTTTATCCTGGAGGATCTCTAAGGGCAGTTGAATAACATACCTATCTTATCTTTTAATGTAGTTAGTATAGATGACCCGTAGACCATGCCTTTAAAATTACAATCCTTTGTAAAAATACTATTACTAGAATTAAATATACTACCAGATGTTCATTGCTCCATATTACAGCATTAGACCAAGAGACAAGAAAGTAAGTTTTAATAAATTTTTCCTATTGCAGTTGTCCTGTAACCTCAATCATCTTTTCCTTTTTCTTTGGTTATAGAAGGTATATGCTTTACTCACACACACGTCTTTTCCATAAAAGCAAATCAAATTTTTTAGGGCAAAACTGCTGTATAAACAGTGGGGGGGGGGAAGCAATTTCCATGTTTGTAATATCCCCTTTTGTTTTCTCTTACAGTATTGGTTACTGTAAAAGCTGGATAGCTTGTGGATTAAAAAAAAAAATAGAAGCAAGAATGTTGGGTTTGATAGTATATTTTTGTAAACAAGTGACCTAAACTGAAGCACAAATTCTAATGGGAGAATGAAAAGCACCAGGATACCTTAAAATACAGCACGGAGCAGTGTACCCACCAGATGGTATTTTTAGTAAATTTATCAAGCAGATATAAAAGATGATAATGAACATTCAAAATAAGGAATGCCAGACCCCCTAGAGAAAAGGAACAGTATGGCTCATCCTGCACGCTTCAATTAGTTAGAGTCACTTTCTAATTAGTCGTTGTAGGGAAGACCACAGAATTATATTAAAAACACACCAAGACAGTTTCTCTGTGTTTGTTAAGGAGTTTGACTAATCAGGATAACATCTTCCTAGGAGGTCATCGATTAGTGCAGAAGTCTTGATGTGAGAAGGAGCAGGATGATGCTCAGAGGTCGTGCAGGCAAAATACTGGATGAACTGAGCTTCACTGCATTCAGTTAATGACTTACATAGCTCAGAGTGTGTCTGAAGTATCCCTTGGAGCCTCAACATGAACATTGATTTTGGCACTTCATCTTCTACTCATTTTTTTTTTTTAATGAAGATTTCAATAGCTTCCTCTTCCTACAAAATGCAGCCATATGTAGAAGATGCTTTAAAGCCTATTTAAAATGGATACTCGAAGAAGTTCCCTTACTCTCAGAGAGAAGGGGAAGAAAAGGTATTCAAGGTAAACTTTATTTCAATGCCAGTACTTTTATATTGCATTGTTAGTCTTTGCTTTATTCAGATTGTTCCCAGTGAAGTACTTCTAATGTCTACCACCTGCTCCCCTGTAAGAGTCTGAGAATTACTGAGTGCTTCTTTTCGGTAATAGGGGAATCAAGAGATTTCTAGAATAATAATGTGGTGAGCTTAGTAATTTTTTATGATCAAACAGAAGTGGTAGTACATTTTTAAAGTGCAGAAGATTTTTCAGAAATACTTGCTTTTCCACTGCCTTGGATTATTATTTGGCAACAAACTTGGACATTTTTCCCCTGTGTGTTTTATGATGTTTTTGTTCATTGGTTGATGGTTTCCTGACACCAGTAGCACACTTAAAACACAGGATCCCAGCTCTTTGTGGAAAATTATCTCTTTTTTGCATGCTGGAGATTTGTACAATAGCTCTGAAATTTCACATGTTTATGTTTCAGCCATTTTCAGATGTTCTAGTATTTTAAATACTTCTAAGAGTTGTCTGCAAAATATGCATGTAATTAAGATATCCATGTGCAGTAGGCTTAAAATTGGTTGTCCTTTATCAGAGGTTGACACACAAGATCTCAGCTTTTTTTATTACAGCCTGTGCTGAAAGAGTTCTTGTTCTGATTTAGATAAACAATCAGCTCTTCTAATGTTTTCCTAAAAAAACCCCAAAGGCTCAACAGGCAACCTTGACATGATCAGAGAACATTATTTTTCAGCCTTGTTAATTTTAATTTTTTAACTGACAGAGGGAATAGAGGGAGTTTGAGAAGCTGAGGAGGTTAGCTAAAACATGAGCTTTTTAGGAAGGTGCTGGACCTGATTGGGACACATTAAATAGCTTTGTGGGAGTTTTTTTTATTTTTCTGTCATCTTGCTGGAAGGCGACATTCCAAAAGCTCAGGATTCTCTCTGAATTAAAAATAGAAAGTGCCATACTTGAACGAGTGTTAACAAAGAGAAATAATAGGTAATTCCAAAAACAAGCATTGAAGTATTTGTAAAACAGTGCTGGAAGAATGCACAGGAAAGTACACCGCCTTCTTACAGTGTGCTCCCAGAGGATCATCTTTGATGAAATTGCTGAAAAATATGTCAAGTTCTAACTATACTATGAATTCTGTTTGAAAGGATGGGGGAAACTACGTAATGTTGGCTATAGATCAGGTTAAGCAGGACTAAATGAGTACAAGAACAGCATTCCTCTCCTTGGAAAGTTTTCTAGACATCAGCACTAAAGTTGTGTCCTTTGCTAAAGAGTCCCAATTCTCAACACTACAGGTTTGTTGGTTTTTTTATTGCCCAGTGGCTACTGTTTCTCTACTTCTAAAAATGCCTTCTGAAAAGTTGTAATTACTCTTTTTCTAATTTGATTTATACCAGCAGTTTCCAGTCTAGAGCATTTGGTTCTGAATGTGCTAGGGAGAAGGAAGAACTGAAGTTTAATGTTGCTGACGTATGGACCACAGTGTTGGATATGTACACTGATTGCAAGAGGGGCTGGAGAGGTGGAAGAGTTCATTATAGATGTTGCAGCACAAGGTAGCAGTTTAGCACTGGCCTGTGCAATTAGAATTGTAGTCTGCTTTTTTTTTTTTTTCCTGAAACTCCCCGCTTCTTGTCATGATTTTTCCAGGAATGCTTATACTAATTTGAAAATACTTTGAGTTTCCTGATTTGCTCATTTTCCTTGTAATATTCCAGTAACTGCATATAAGGTAAATGAAAGAAGGCAAATTCAATGTTCTGCAATAATGCCTTCAACTTTCTTTGACATAACAGACTGCTGCATGCTGGTATGTTTCATGACTTTGTGTAGGATAGAAAAAAGAATTATCCAGCAAGGGTCTTTGATGATATTAATAGGGAGATGACAGGGGAAGTACTGTATAGTTCCATGACTCTCTCCTGTAGGGAAATCATTCTCCCGGGTTCCGACCCTCCTTTTTTTAAGGTTCCAGATAGTTTGTTTTATTTTCTTCTGTGATATTGCAATTTTTTGTGTGTGTCATTCAGTCATACCTTTTTCTTGTCTCTTGACTGAATGAGAAATTCTTCTGTGTTTGCTGTTCCATTATGTGACAGACCTATTGGTCTCTCCTTTCCTCTTGTCATCCAATAGTAGTATTGAAGGATTTTATAAATATTAAAAAAAAATTCATTTTCTAAGATCTGGGGTGAAATTTCTATTCATACTTAGAGAGACTGTCTGAAGTACCAACAGTCACATGTTGAGAATGGTCTTCTGAGCTATGAGACGTGGTTTTGAAGAAGTTGAGTTGTGACATCCTATAGTCCAGATCAGTGCTTTAAATGATCTCCTAATTATTTCTTTGTCTCTATTTATTTGTTCTTTTGGGGGTAAAGAGAGAGGTTTCATGATGAAAACAGGAAAAAATTGTTTTAAACTTCCCAAAGTTTTACTGGGCTAGATATTTTTTACCAATTGTATTACAAGAGTGCTTTCGTATCACCAAGACTGAAATCCATCTATTAATTTGCCAAGCTATTCTGGGATCAATACTATAAAAAATATCTGTGCCACTTGTTCATAGTTCATATTATATGAGTTAAATTTCCTTCTGCTGATCATACTTTGAATCTTTTTTTTAACCAATCCTCTCCCAGAAATAAAGACCCTTGGTATCCACCCGAGCTGTTTTCTGACTGTATGTCTGTCATCTTTGTGTTTTTAATTCACAGTTCCCACTGAAAACGTTGCAACAATTGCAGACTGTGCAAGTGTGATTGAGGGTGTAAGTCGCAGTCGCAATGCCTTATTGAATGGAGACACAAAGAACTATGATTGGGATTCTGGATACACATGCCATCAGCTTGGGAGTGGAGCTATTGTAGTACAGCTAGCACAGCCATACATGATTGGATCAATACGGTAAGAGGGTATATTTTTCTCTAAATTAAGGGCCACAGTGAACTTTTGCTGAGCAGTTGTTTTCTTTAGAATACATGACATTTGGAAACTATGTTAATTAGGGGACTAGATTAGTAGTTGTCTTTTGGCTTCTTACTTCAGTATAATAGGCATGTTAAAAATTAAATATGTGAATTATTTGTCGAGATACAGCAGTGCAATTCTGAAAATACTGTATTTTGGAGGCATAATGATAGTAACAATCAAATTTTAAAATTAAAGTTATATACTTATTTTAAAATAGAATTTAATTGTAGTCTCACTTGTGGTTGAGTAGGTACAATTTCTCTTATTCACTTCATTGTGATAACAATTTTATCGAAACATCATCTCAAGCCAAGCTTCCTTTTCACTATACAGTTAATGTGAGTTCTTACTTGAATATGGGAAGTTTAATAAAGGTACAGTAACCTGAATATTGCTTTAGAATTATTGCTGGATTAGTAAATGTGTCTAGATCCGGACTGAAGTTCATTGGGCTATTTCTACAGTGAATGTTTGTTTACATATGAAGCTCAAAGTTTTGGCTAATGTAGAGATGCATGAAATAGGTTGCAGAGGCTGATTTTTCACAGGGGAAGACAAAAATATTCTTGCAAGCTTCAGATTCTCTAAATGTTTGGGGTTTTTCATAAAATCAGGCATACAAATCCTTGTCTTTATGGTATCACCTACTTTGTAAATTTAGAATAGGTGATCAAGGACTTAATTTGTATACTCTGTGGCAATCTAAAAAAGAGAAAGATTTCGGAAGTTCAGAGTACCAGTTAGCAAAGGCTGAAACCCCAGGTGAATACTGGGTTGCAGCAGAGACCATGTACATGGGTACATCTTGTTAGGAGCTCAGTGCCATCCACCCATTAGAGCTGCTTCTTCAAACTGGCTTGTGAGCCAAGTGAGACTTGAAAGCTCTTTTATAACTTCCAATTTCTGGTTTGTGTGTTTTGGTTTTGGCCTGTGGGATTGTTATGATGGTTGTAAGACTTTGAAGTTTGAAATCAGACATCCTTATGTTAGCTATAGATGTTATACATAATTCAAGTTTGATTTTATTCTTTCTGTGTGAAACAAGTTGAGTAAGTGTAGTTGGCAGCTTTCCACACCCAATGTTTTATGCCTTTCCATTTTATGTTCAATTAAGCATTATGTCTCAAATATAAAACCAGGAAAATGGAGTGTTTAGATTTCTTGAAATAGATAAATGAAAATGTAATTACATCATTTTCATGCCACTTTAAACTTAAGTAGTAGCAATGGCTTTGGCCACATGAAGGGGTAAGAGAAGAATATACCAACTAAAATGCATAATTTCTCAGTTCATAGTCTGTCTTCCTATCTGTTTTCTGCTATGTTTCAATTGACAAAGTTAGTGAAAAAAAGCCTGACTTTCCTATAATAAATACTATACTAGTTTATTCTTGAGCGGAAGATTTTTAATAAGTCTTATTATTAAATAGTGTATTGGGTGAACTGCAAGGATGTAGAGCAAATTAAACAAACAAGCATTACATAATGTAAAACTAATAGGCATTTAGTGATTTATGTGGTATTGCATCATACAGCTACAAGGTCAAAATCTCATTTTTCTTTGTCAGTTTTCCCGCATTTGTAGTAAAAACAATTGAATAGCTTACTTAAAAAAAACAACAATACTAAACACCATCATCTGGGTTATCTGTTGACAGAGGAGAGACTACCTGCATTGCCTAGAGACAGAAATCTCCCTAGAAGAACAAGTGTTTTGAGTTGCAGCTTGAGTTGCGGCCACGACTATTGCAGGTTGTGGGCAGCCAAGGGAAAGATGCCCCTTTGAGTGGGAAGTGGAAGTTTCATTGTGTGGCAGCTACAGCCTTGTCAAGGGTCTAGAACATGTTCTATATTGTGCAATGCTGAAGGTGGTGACAATGATCTCTTTATTTAGCTTCAGAAAATCTGTGACTGCCACAGAAATTAAATTAAGTACAAACATAGATTAGAACAAAAAAATTTTATTATTTAGTCTTAATGGAAACAACAAAATTCTTTTTTTTAACAGGATGTCTGCCACAACTGATCGAACTGTATTCACTGCCTGTTTTCCTGTTGTTCGGTTGCTTGAAAACTTCCTTGATCTCACACTTCCACCTAACAGAAAAAAATTCCAGTATTTTCTTTAGGGTGGTAGTACACCAGATCTGCAGAATGAGATGGATTGCACTATTCTCAGAAACTGAGTCGTTAGACTTGTGGCTTCGGAATCTAAATAAATAATTAAGAATTAAAATACATTCTTTTTAGTTCAGAAACACGAATGTGCCATTGAATATATTTGTTTCTGAGAGGGTAAATACATGAGCCTTTGAAAACAGGGTTGTATCTGCTTTTAGTCTGTAGAAAGCAGAATACCCCTGGAGAGAGCCTCCAAGACAGAACATGTTACCATGACAACTAAATTCTGAGTACAAAAAGAACAGAGGAACTCTTGGTACTTAAATATGCCTTAAAAGTGCACAGAGTTTATTGTTTCAGTTTAATGTTTGTATGCGTGCTTTCTGCTAAAGTCATTCATTGTCTTAGAATCTTAGGATTCTTCAGGTTGGAAGGGACTTGAGGAAGAAGACATCTAGCCCAGCTTGTTTCTCAAAGGAGGATCAGCTGTGGAAAGCTACTCAGGGCTTTACGCACTCAGGTCTTGAAAACCTTTAGGGAAGTTGATTCCGCAACTTCTCTGGGTAGCCTGTAATAACCTGTTCTCAGGTATTGACAGGTGCTGTTATGTTCCTCCCATCCCTAGGCCCTTCTTAGGCTAAACAAGCCACTTGCGCAATGTGTGTGCTCCAACCTTATGACCATTCTGACGGTTCTCTGCTGGAATTGCTCAGATCTATCAATGTTATATTTGGATCCAAAATGGGATTCAGTATGCCATGTATGATCTAACAAGTGTCAAGTAGAAGAGAACAGTCTCTTTCTATTGCTTTGCTCAGTGCCTGTTGCTAGATAAGCTTGTAGCCTTCATTGCTGAGTAGGCACACAAGCAACTAATGTTATCTGTTCAATTTGACTCAGGAATGACCCTAATGAGAGACCATGTTAAAAGCTTGTTAATATTGAATATATCTTCAGGTATTTGTGCATAAATTTGGAGCTGTTGATTTCTTTATCAAAATTTACTCTGAAATTTTGAATAAATGACATGCAATGCAATGACAGTCAGTACTCAATAGGGTTTTCTGATAGAGAACATCTGGAAAACATGGTGGTTGGACTGGATGACCTTTAAAAGTCTCTTTCAACTCAGATCATTCTATGAGTCTGCGATTCTGTAATTTCTTTTTTAAATAATTGTAACTAAATGTTGTCTTTTAGGCTATAAAATTTTAAAAATATTTAAAATTTTATTCTTTTATTAATATAATAATTACAAGATACTTGATCTTACAAGCTTACAAGATATTGGAAGACTTAATAGAGAAAATGCTAGTTTAGGTAGTTTTTCCACATAGTTGCCGGTCTGGTTGCAAAATAGCCTTCTGTTTTTCTTTTCTGAAAAGGCCCTTTCTTATCAATGACATAAAAAGTATTATATTTAATTAGGAAGAGAAAGACAGAATTGTTTTGTGCAACATACTAAACATATTTTGACTTTTAAATGGCTAAATCTTTTATATTGAAATGGTCGCCATATCACAATAACTAACTCTGCCTGCATTTATCTGGAGTAGAAATACAATGCTATTATGCTACAATTTTTGGCTGATTTTTCCCATGAATTTAAAAAAAAATGGAAGAAAACAAAAAAATAAAATGGTACTTGTAATAGTGTGAAGGGAGATGGAATTCCTCTGTACTGGAGTTGTTTTCATGTTAGAATAAATAGAAATTTTGCATCTTTAGAAAAGAACACTGTACATTAACCACTTTTCCAAGTTTAATCTATTTAAAGACTTTATTACTAATATGAACATAGGACAGCTTTTCATATTCAGAATAATTCTTAAATTAAAAAAACAGTATCAATGACCTTTTGCTTATACCATCATCATATACATCTCTTTTGCTTTCTAATTTTCCATATCACTTCTGCTTAGGAAGCTTTTATTTCTTTGCTGCTCATTTTCTATGCTTACCTGACTTGAGAGTGAAATCATAACTCAGGTAAATGATCATAGGAACACTTAGCAAATGCAGGAATTTTGTCTCCACTGTAAGAACCTGAAGAAGGAGTGGTTTCTTGCAGGATAACTATTGAAACATAAATATCTGCAGAAAACTGAAGAGGTCTGTAGACATTTGGAAGCAAAAATGCTATGACAAATGTATAAAAAAACTCCTTCCATCCAGTTTTGGTGTTTCATTCTTTTTTTTTCATCTTTCAAGAAGTGTCACTACCTCATGTTTTAATTTCTGTCTTTCAGATTTCTACAAGTATGCAAGTGGTTTATAAACACAGTATGATTAAATATTTATGCTGTATGTTTTAACTACTGACTTACAGTATTCAGGAAGCAGGTGTCATCCTGTCAGGTGCATGACTAATGTTGTTTAGTATTCTGCTAACACCCTGAATACACATAGTTATACTGCAGTCTGAACTCAGCAGTGGCAACCTTTTTCACAGAAATCTAGGAATAAAAAGTAAGCAAAGACGGCGCAAAACGGTTGTAGAAACGCAGAACATTCAATCATAGGGCAACACACGACATTTAGGGAAATATCGTTTAAAAAAGTACTACAACATCTTTTTACGTAACTAGTAGCCAATATAATGTTTCCTACACCTGCAATATGTTTTATTTGTTTAAAAAGATTTTATTTTATAAAGTGAGGCGTTGTCGACATGTGATTTACATTACGATATCATATTAAATGATTCACAGGCTTAGACTCTAGATACCCAAAAAAGAAATATGTTTAAATCTCACAGTGTTGTGGGGTGCAAGCTGGATAAATCGTTGTTTGACTTTTCCTTCTCAATCCTAAGGGCAAGATTTATGGATGAGCTCATTTAGCTTTTTGTTCTAATATGGAAAGTCCTAGGAACATGGGCAACTTCGCTATAAACAGGTGCATTTCCACTGAGTATAGTTCTGATGTTTTGAGTGGAATGTTCTCTTTCCTGTCATCTTAACAAAACATAGCTTTTCTACAAAAGTTTAGTCCGGTAATTTGCCTGGAATGTACTGCAAAAATTATTGTGTGTGACATAAAAGGTGGCCTTTAATGGTCAGTGTGCACTGGTGAATATTCATGTTGCCACCTGAAAGGTTTTCACTGATTATGAAGAAAAGAATTTCAAGCAAAGTAAATTCTAAATAGTTTCTGTTGTCAGTCTCCCTCCCCAGTCTCTCCTAAAAAAACTACTGGAGAAGAAATAACTTTTTATTTTATTCAGAATTACCAAAGAAACAAAAAGTCTGCATTTAGCATTCGTACCAAGTCACTTTGGGAAAGATTCTGCCAACTTTAATTGCTCGTTGTTTGGTTTGTAATAGTTTTAAGCCATGTGCGTTTTTAAACCTATTTAACTTGTGCCGGGTTGTTCTGGGAGAGAGCAATTATACACATTTTTGAAAGTAACACATATGTCCTGTTAGCCTTTTGCTCTAAAGCCAAGCCAGTTGTGGTTTAATTAGAGTATTGTTAGCTGAAATTACAGTCGCCAGTGTGCTTCTGATATTCAAACTCTTGATCATAGCTTTGAAAACATGGATCAAGGAAACAGCACTGAGTCCCCATGATAAAAGGATTCTATTGAAAAGCATAATTAGCTGCATTTTAATAGCCTTTTTGAAAGAAAACAAATTTTTGAATGTTTTTGCTTTTCCCTCTTTTTATAATTTGAAAGATTTGGTTTCAGTATAAATGTCAGATCAGTTCAGGACCTGTTGATTAGTAGTGGCTACCAAATACAGGTTTGTAATCAGTAAACTTTCTTTAAAGAAAATATGCTTCTTTCAGTGTCTTCAGTATTTGGAGACCTTCGAGCTGTAGAAAAGCGGAATGGGGATGATTAGATGAAGGAGAGGGGTTGAAGTTGGGTGGTTTTGTTTTGGGGTGTGGGATTTTTTTTAAGTCCTTCATGATGCCACAGCCAACTATTTTATTTTTTACTAAGTCAGCTCTGAATTTTTTAACTTGCAAAAGACAGTATCTAGGGAATTTATTTTGAATCTGCTTGTTCACTAGACCAAATTCCACTTTGAATGCTGGGATTTCAAAACCTAAAAAAAAATGCCGAACTAGATTGTTTCGCTCTGTACTTGGCAGTGGTAAGGCTGCACCTTGAATACTATGTCCAGTACTCTGGTCCAAATATCTCTTAACAACAGGAAGATAATCCCTATATAAAGAGAAGAGGATACATTTGACAGATATGTTTTATGGTACTTAAGCTAAATAACATCCCTCAGGTATTAGGTCTTCCTCTCTGTAAGACAAGTATGGAAATCAAAGGCTGTTGATTATGTCATTGAGTGCTCTTTCTGAAGAGCTACATGTTTGCCAGAATAGATATGGAATGAGTCTTTGAGATCTTTATATCTTCCTTTTTCTTCTGCCTTTTGAACAATTTGTTAAACAATTAATTGTCTTTATACCTCATATTCTGGTGGACCAGGACTGGGAATTCCTATTTTCCTACTCGGTTTGGGTTTTTTAATATATATTTTTGATACATTTACCAAAACCAAGAGAATAGAGTTAAGAAGACAGCTTAATCCTTTTAATCATCCAATTCTTTTTTTCTGTCCCCTCCTAAACTGACCTTTTGAAACAGATCTTTGTTTTGTGTTTAAAGCGGGCAATGCCACATGCCAAATGAATTAAAAGTAGTTAGATGAATGTAATAGGTTGGTGTTCATAAGATGATTATTATAAGCCTGTAAATCTATTACTGGCCCTAGGATAATAAGAATAGAGACACAGTAGTTTGAGATGGCAGAAACAGTGAAAACTTTGTTGAGTTCTAGAGGTAGATTCTAAAAGAAAGAGTTAAATTTATTAAGGATTAAGTGAGGGACATAAAGGACTGAAAAACTTAAGAAGCTTGGTTTAATGTTTATTTTACTTACCACTCAACAACTTCTTCATACTTAGGTTGCTGCTTTGGGACTGTGATGATCGGAGTTACAGCTACTACATTGAGGTTTCAACAAATCAGCAGCAGTGGACTATGGTAGTGGATCGCACAAAAATTTCCTGCAAGTAAGTTTAGATTTTTCCACTCATTTGCACAAAGTAATAATTGGAAACTCTTTTGTTGGTGGGTTTTTTGTTCAGTACTTACATAGGTTACTGTGAAAAGAATGATCATTACATAAACTGCAGATTAATACGACCTTGGAGGGTAACAGCTTCTAGTGTAACTGAACACCGAGACTTTCAAGCCAGGATCAGTTTAAGAACCACATCAGTACTGGATCTTCAGACAATCAGTTGGATTGTTCATTCTTAGAAACAATCTGTCTACCATACCCTTGGTTTTCTGATCGGTGGAACTTAAACTATGTTTTTTCTGGAGTTCACATATTTATGGTAACCCCTGGTGTGAAATCACCGTGCCTTGAGAAATGTGGAAGGAGAGGGCATACTTGGTTAAGGATTTTGTTAATCAAATGTCTTTTTCCCTTATCAAAGCACATAAATGTATTGTATGATATTTGAAGGGGTGGGGAGAGTGAAATAGGGACCAAACCAAAACAGACCAGTTACTGCGGCTTGACCTTGTCTCTGTTCAAGATCGGAATACCTGACTTATGCACTGATCATTCTGCTTTTGAAAAGGACCCTTCCATAGAATGAGCATGCTTCTTAAGCAAAGATGAAGAGAGAAAAATGTTGTCATTTCCTTTTGAATACTGAAATGAGGAGAAATCAGGATGAATCTTGTCCATGTGATACTCTCCATTGGCTTTTCTGCAGTTTCTGCTGATGAAACCTATTCCTCTAGTATGGAGGAATAATTTAGTGTTGATAGCATTCTTAAACCATATGATGATAGTTCTAGTTCCTGGCAAAGGATGACCTAGATACTGGTCATGGGACTGAACAGACAGTCTGCAAATTTATATATTACGTATCCAGAAGCCAGGTATGCTCAGCATTCAGTGAATGTTGATAGGACATGATTTCCTGACTAAGCCTCAGGGAAGCTCAGAATTATAAAAATCTTATTTCCCTCCTTTTCCCTGAGTAAATTTTCCATGAGATATGCTTTCTTTCTTGGGTTAAAATTGAAGTAATCATTCCCCACCCATATTGTATTTGTGCCAACCAAAACAAAATTGATTTTACAAATTCAGAGACTTACCTCAATTTGTCACATCAAGTGAGAGAGTTATTCAGTCCTTTATAGCAACACTGCTGACACACGTTTTTCTAAAGTTTATATTCCATCTATTTACAATACACTCTAGATGTGTTGGTGAAGGAGAACTTGACATGTCCTTTCACTGTCTGTAAAGGGCAGGATATTGATGAGCAAAAGACCTGGGTTCTGCCTGCAGTTCTGGAGGAAGACTAAAGATTTAATCATTCTCAAAGACATCTCAGCATAATAGATAAAATTTGTCTTTTTGTCTGCCTCCAGCAGTGGGAGCACTAAAAAGCTGAAACCCCAAAAGGGGGAGAGAGAGAGACACATTTAAGTATCTTAGTGCACTTTGTACATTTTGATACTTAAAGCCTATAACAATCAAAAGGAGCACTTACTTGAGTATGCATAGTGCTGGTGAAGTTGCTGATTGACCGCTCAGTTCAAACTACCTTTTTTTGTTGGATTTTTTTTTTAAAACCTTAACCTTGGGCAAATAGAGGTGCATCCCTGATATAACATCATCTGCCTTCTTGGTGTATACTTCAAAACCTTGATTCAAAACATAGGTGCTCTGGAAGCTCTCAAAGGTGTGGCTGCAGGAACCATTTTCATGTGTGTTGGAGAATTACATTTTGCCTAAGCTCTTGCTCTGACAGATATGCATTCAGCTGGCACAGAGTGTCCTAGCACTGTCTGTGCTCTAAACAAATACAAAGATCTAGTCATAAAGCTTGCAGAGTTCACTGACCATCAGTTTTCAGGTGATTTCTTTGCATTTGACAGTGCTTTTCCATGTTCAATTTGCATTTCTTGCCCTTTATGATCAAAAAAATGGACCTCCTCTTTTTTTTTTTTTAACAGTCACAGAAAACTAAATAGGTGTAATTTTATTTTCAGGTATGATTTGCAGAAACACTGAAATTACTTCAGCTCAAAAATTATTGTAATGGCAGATTGATGACTATAAGTAAAAAATATGTAATATAGAAGAATAAATATATACACTATTGTACCTATAATGTCAGTATTTTTTCTGCAGCAAATATGTTAAAGAAATCTATAAAATACTGTTCAACTGCCAAATGTTATGACTGGTCTGTAAAGTACAGAGCATTGTAATTACATACAGTCAGAGTCAGAGCACCCTTTTCTTACTTAAAAATACTGAAACACAGTACTACAAACTACAAAGCCATACTCTTAGTGCTTTAAAACAGTTGAATGTAGAATGGAAATGACATCATCATTCAGTGTCTCATGCAGTGAATGAAAGTCCTCACTTAAAATTGATGGGTAAGCTTTCAATATGGTAATGGAAATATCTTAATGAAGAGGAAAAAAATTGAACCAGTCACTCTTAGGAATATGTGAAGAACTTAACTTTTGGGGTGAGTTTGTATAATATTAAAAAAAACCCCAAACCTCAAATTGAAAACATGGAGGCTTTTTGCCATGAAAACAAACAAGTTATTTTCACTTTATATAATTTTAACAACAGCAACAAACAGAGGAGATAGCTGGATTTTAACCAAAATTAACAGATGCTAGTAAGGCAGTGGAGGTACACTTTTTCTGTCATAATGTAATGGTAAAGGTGCAGGGATGCAAAGATGCTAGATGAAAGGATTTCTTGATTTTTCTGTCTGTCCTTCCTCTTGGCATGGTAGCACTGGTGTTTTATGCAAAGAGTGCAGCTGAAGAGAAATCTGCCTCTGAATGCCTTTTAGTTGAGTGATCCACAGACTCCCCAGGGAAGAGCAAGGACCAAACTCAGGTGGTGTGCCTGGATTTGACTCACCATCAGGTTTACGCAGACAGTTGAAGATACCTGCATCCAGTAATTTTCCTTAACCAGACTAGAGCATACAGGGGAAGAAACGAGAATACCCTCATCTCTTTGTTCATTGTATGTTTTTGACTGCTGCACCCCTTTCTCACCTGCATGAAACAAAACAGATCTCTTGCTAATGTGGTCCAATTTTGCAACTATTTTTTGGCTCAGCCAAGTCCTAATTTTTTGATGAATACTACTGAAAAGAACTAATCCTATATTGGTATAAAAATTGTCTTCACTTGGACTTATGTGTCTTGTTTAAAGAAAACAAGAAATATATATGTCCTTCCATGCATCTGTGGTTGCCTGTTTGACAAGTGCCTCTCAGTCCAACAGTTAACCAAGAGTTCTTGTACATGTATTCAAGTCAGGATAAAATATGAATGCTTTCTAAAAAGTATTCTCCAAATTACATCTGATTCTCTAACACCTGGAGATAGCGTAAGTGGTTGATAAGGTCTTGAAATCTTGAGTTTACCTATTCTGGCATTTGTTATGTGTTTAGTATACTGCCAATAGTCTGCAGAAAAATAACTCCCTGACTTTTAAGTGTATGAAATGAAAGTTGATGGAGTTAAAACATAGGAGAATTTCACAGGGGCCCACATTTTTGAAGAGACAAAATAGTTTCAATGAGAAAATTTACATTACTAGTAATATTCTCTGTACACTTTCCTGTCTTCAAAGATGTATGGATAAGAGTTGTTCCTGTGGATGAGAGGCATTTCCTTTGCTGGCTTTCTGTCTACCTGGTCTTGGAGTGGAATTACAGACTTTTGTGAAAGACATTAGCTTGCTGTCTTGCAGTGTCCTGTGAGGTTTCCAAATAATTTTGCTCAATCTCTGGCACATGGGGTAGGTTGAACCATGAGGGTACCAAACACAGACCTTGACAGACACCCATTTGAGGATCAGGAAGTGACAAACAAAAAGATGAGAAAGAAAATTAAATTATGTTTAAACAGCATATATTGTTTTTGGCAGACTACTGAAGCATGAACTTCACCTTTAAACTATCAGTGTGCTGCTTTGGTTTGTTTTAATGGCATTTTTAATGTAGTGTTTTATGTAAATTAATAATTCAGTGCTCAAAGGCAGGAACTGACAGGCTGCTCCTAACCTTCTCTTCTCCCAGTTTTAAAAGGCTGAAGACAGAAACTGGATGTCTGTTATCTTCACAAGGGAAGCTTGTGTACCTTCCCTAAGTGAGAGCCAATTAATGCATACTGGTTGTGTAATTGACAATTTTCAGATGCTCTGTGGAGGCTATTTTTTTTCTTTTCTGCAATAGGCTGTTTTTCTCTACACAGTAGGACAGTAATGAAAAACAGTCATGTTCCCTTCTATTTTTAAAAACATTTATTGTAAATGGACTTGAGTGTGTTGGTGTTGAGCAATAGAGACTTGCACTTGTTAGAAAAATTTGCTGACAGTCTGAAAGTCAAATCAAAAACAGAAGATACCAAAGGCCAGTAGGAGAGCCAGACCTCAGAGTTAGTGTCGCTTCTAATAAAATAAACCCTGCAAAGGCAAATACAAAGCAGGCTATCATGACACTCATCAGCTCAGTATCCTTCCTTAAAGTTCTTCTGTGTAGTTATTGTGAAATGGATCTAATCAACTGGCAGCAGGCAAAGCATGTTCAATTCCCCAGTAGGAAATAGGGAGCTAAGACTGACAGAATTCGAGAGACAATAAGTATTGTTTATGGAGCAACAGTTCTGAGGCAGTTGGTATCACCTGTATCTGTGGCTATTTGGAGAGTTTTATGATTTTCTTGTGGTGGGCATTTCTTCACTTTCAGAAGGCTTATAATATACAATTTTTAAAAAAAAATTTTTTATTGTTCAGAATACACTGCTGTTACAATAAATGATTAAAGCCTTCCAAACTTAACTTCATGTTTCTGTTATTTATTGTATTTTTATTACATAATACCTATTTCAATTTCTAAATTCCCAGCTCAGTTGCCTTCAAATTTTTTTCTGTAGTTTATGTATGAATTTAATGAATTCTTTCATGTGAAATGGCCTTTGTGATGTGGATGCGAGATTCATTATCAAAATTCATTAACTGTCTTCTGGTTGTCTTTTTTTTAGAGTAACTTTCATCTTTGAGGTTTATTGCTCTTTTCCAGTGTTTTGTATTTCTATTCTATTATATACTGCATGTATTTCTAGTTTTTGTTCCCTGCTGTGTTTCCTTTGATAATAATTCACAGATAAAAAACACATAGAGAGGTCCAGATCATGCACTTAACAACCTTTCAGATGCACAGGAAAGTGTTTTCCATGTTCTCTGAGGAATTCAAGTGAGAAAATACTTCTGCTTTGGACAGTGTTAGTGGCAAACTCAAGTTTGGGTTTTTTGGGGGGAGGGGGGGTATACATTTGTGAAAGCACAAATGTGATATGATTATTTCTTCTGCTATAGAGATGATATTTGAAGTGTATGAATACTTTTCCTCATAACTGCACATGGTACATTACATACTTATATTTGTAGTTTCCTAGCCACAAACGTAGCTTTTTCCTTCTGTCTTATTGTAGTTCCTCCGCTTCATTGTGTGATTTCATCTCTAGAATTCTCTCAGATACATTTTTATTGACCATTCTCCTTAAGCTCTTGCATAGGACTGTTTTCTCGCACAATAAAATGGCTGGAACATTATTCTGCTCTTTTACCCTTTCCAGCTGCCTGTATGCCTGCATCACTTCTGTTGCTTCACATCAGTTTTGCATGCATCTATTGTCCTGTCATACATAGAATGAGAAAATATAATTTTTACTAATTTTTGTGTAGTCCTCAATTCTATCTCATGCAAAAGCTCCTGAGTGGTGGGGTGGAACAGGATGAAAGGAACTGCTCTGTACCTGCGATGTCAAGCAAAGTATTTTGACCATACTTTATCCTATTTTAAAATAAGTCAATTTCACAGCAAAACTGTTCTTGTACCTCTTCTGTCAAACAGAATATATTTCAACAGTGGTTCATCCTATTTCACATGACGCAAATTTCACAGCAACCCAGTGAAGTCCAGATGCCTGCTCCAGGGTTGCCGAACTCACTGTAGGTACATTCATACATTACAAGATGAAATATATTCAAGCAATGTCTGGGAAATTGCTACATTGTTAAGCTCAATTTCAAGTCTCACTTCACAAAAATAAACTGAGAGTTCTCATTAGTCTGTTCATTATGCTGCTAGTAATGCCTACTGGAGCAAGTCAGACAGATATAAAGGGTCATTTTGTGTAATTATTGAGCTTTTAAGCCCCGCACGATAGCGGCATTGCAGTAGATATTTTTCTCTGTGTTTATATGTTCACATTTCAAAAGATTCTAATAAGGCAAAACAAGAAGGATGCTTCAGTTTCACAGACCTGTCTTATTAAGCACAAAGAATTAAGATTTCACGAAGGGAAAGCAGAGTTTCCATTTCAGAGCATTAGGAGCCTAGCTTCTCTAAAGTTGAGTTTGTTAATGGTAATTCAAAATCACAAGGTTTTCAAATTGTTAATTTATCTTTTTGCTTTTTCCACTTCTGCCTTCGATTCATTGTTTGCTTTTCAGCCACAATTATACGTGGATCTTTTGAACAAGCCTTGAACAGAGTAACAAGGAGTTGGAAACTGCAGTGTCTTTAGTCTCTCGTGAATGTTTTTCCATGAATTTATTTCACTGCAGCTCTGCATGTGCCATATGCGTTAAAGTTTTGCTTGCTCTATTTTGCCATGTGGCTGACATGTTCTTGGCTCCTCTTCTTTCATGTTACTGTGAGGAGAGTAGAGAAAACACCACAGTAACTCCAACATCAATTTGTATGTCAGCTCAGTTCTTCCACAGAGAAAATAAGCAATATAAAAAATACCTTCAGTATCAGTATCTGTTTCTTTTAGGTATTGGATTTTTTTTCCCCATGCCATCTAAGACTTGAATATCTCTTTGGAGGTCAGTTAAAGCTACTAAGTTAATGATATAAATAGATACATGTGTTATTAATATCATCTAGAAAAATACTTTTAAAAAGTCGTAATTAAGTATGTGTAAAAGATCTGTTGCATAGTCTTCTATTTAAAATAAAAATCTAAGCAAACATTCATTAACTTTCCTAAATTATTATATTTATTATTGTTTCTTATCATATTGAAGTTTCAATAGAAAATAGACTGCCCAATGGCTTTGCCTTTTTGATTCTTGACAGGTGACTTTCTAAAGCTTCTGTGATAAAATAGAAAACTTTCAAATCACTCTTTTTACAAAAGATTACATTGTAACTATAAGATAGTTCTCACTCTTTATGGATAACCACTTGTATTTTCATTCAGCTTTGAAAAGTGAAAAACAGTCCTGAAGGGAAGAGGCTGTCTTAAGTGTTTTAGCAACCCTAAACATGTTTTTGGTATTTAGAAGTGTTTGTTTATTTTTTTTTTGATTGTCTTGACTTTCTGAGTTGATATTCATAAAGCATCTGGTCTGACCAGAGAGGGATTTATTTTCTGTATTGTGAAAGTGGATGAGATTTGGTCTGTCTTGTTTCTGGCTACTGCACTAATTACATATTATTGCATGTTCTGCATTAGCCATTCTTTTATCCATATGTTCTTCTTTGCAATAATTTATCCCAGCTGAATCTGAGCCAGTTGCTGCCCTAATCAGTGATTTTGTGCTCCCTTGTAAGTCATGTAAATCATCACGGTAATGTGCTGTGGTGTTTTCGTCACAAACTGTCGTTGTCATTTCTTTCTATGAGACATGGCCTTCCTGTAGGTTTCTTGCCCCTTTTTAATGCCTTTTAAAAACACATTAATCCAAAATACAGTTACAGTTAATTTGTCAAATTTGCATTCATTGACCACATTTAGAAGTTATCAACACAATGCCGTGGGTTGGATAATCTGACTTGTCCTTTGCATTATTTCCATGCGTAATGCTCAGCGTTACCTTCTCTTCTGACACAGTCACTTCTCTCCCTCACTGTCCACTGAGCAATCAAGTGAAGACTTTGCTGCACAGACTTTGCTGCACACATATTTGTCTGAGCACTCAGTTTTTACAGCTTTTAAATAGGAAAGTAGTTTTACTTCTCTTTCTTAAAGAAGTTAGGAGTTTACTGTTAAACTGTTTCACCAATCACTTTACATACACTTTAATTTCCATTGACTTTCTCAGTCCTTTTTTTTTTAAGTATTCCACAGACACAGCATTGCTTAGAGGGCAGAATATTTGTTGGGGGTGAGATCGAAGAACACACCAAAATCTGAGATAATATCACTTTAATATTGCCTTTGCTGCTTGTTTTTAGGATAGATTTATATAAACACTGAAATTCAGAGTTGTGTTTCCCAGAGCCCAGGACCAGATTATAGAAGCATTCAGACTTCTTGGTTCTGAGAACACACTCCCTATGTTCTATTTTAAAACATCCTTGTTCTCAAATTCACTTGATTGCCTTCTGCAATTAATTGAATGTGGTACCATGCCTGATTTTAACATGTGCCACCAAAACAGCTAAAAATACTTCATCAGTGTTAATGAATTAAGTTTCATAGAAGCAATAGGAAGATGATAGATACACTATGTATATTGTAGATAGGGGACACTCTTGAATGCTGAAGTGCCAAAGTCTGATCTATGTATTCTCATTCCTGAGATCATAAAACTTTGTCCTCTTATACTTGCACCTTTTCTTCTTGACTTAATCTCTTGTCTCTGCCCGCTAAAAAGGAAACTGGGGGAATTTTAATGAAAGGTGAAACCTTTATGCCTTTTGAAAAGTGTAAAAATGCTGAAAAAATTGGAAATAGTATTTCCTTATAACTAGTTATAAGGAAATGTTTGCTGAATTCGAAGAATCTATGATTTTGAGCCCTTCCTGCAGCAACCTGCCGCGTCTAAGTGTTCCTTATAGTGTAGAGGTAAAAAGAAATGCATGAAGGTTGTGGCATGACTACATTACTGTATTTTGCTTAGTTGTACTAAGATCACTTTTTAGTGTTAAAGATCAGTAAGATGTGAAGTTACACATTGTGTATTTTATCATTACATAACCCTACTTTGGAGATGCAGGCTAAATGTGAGGGTGATGGGAAAATAAAAACCTTGCCAGAGAGAAACCTTGCCAGAGCATACCTTGCCAGAATTAAATTTTGCTTTAGGAGGAAATAGTTATTTTGTCTTACAAAATAAATTGTATTCAGAATCCTGGCTGTTGCTCTCTCTACAAGCACCTTTGTTTTCAGTAGTCATCCTTGCTTAAAAATATAACCTGTTTTACCTTTTGTTATGTGCCATGGAGAAGCTTTTTGATAATGTAATAAGATGTGTGCTTAGATTTATTCTTCTTTTAACTTTATTCTGTTGTTCAGCTTTACCTCAAGATACAGGTCCTCTCAGAAATTTGTAAATTCTATCATCTTTCTTCTGTGATTGTTTGTTCGTAACAGGCTATGGATACTTAAGTATCTCCCTCCGAACATTTGGGTTCCAGCTTGACCTGTAATATTAAGCAGTTCTGGAAAAGCCTGTCATCTTTTGAGGTCTATGCCAGCTCTTGCCAACTCTGCTCAATGTTAAAGAAATTCTGATTTTTTTACTAGGAGAAGAATACTACCACTGTCTTGCATCCTGTTTAGCAAAGGGGTTTTTTTCCCCAATAAAAACAAGAACAAATTTGCCGCTAGGTCTGGTTAAGGATTTCATACTGCAGATTACTGCTTTAATATGAAAGGACCCTGTGGCAGTGTATGGGTTTTCCTTCATAGTCATAAATTCTGTCTTTTGAAAATGTCTGTGCCTGCATGCAGGCACACCCCTACATGCACAATGAGCACCTGTATAAATAAATATTACTACAAAAAAAACTTAACCAAATTGTAGATGAATCCTATGAAACTGGCCTGAGATAAGAAAGGAATGCCTAATACTTAAACTGTTGCTTTGTCGCTGTATTTGAAATTCACTGTTGCACAAGACAATAGACTAATGAACAAGAGATGTTCAGTTGTTCATTATCTCCATGGTAAGTTGCTATTTTGTCTGTAGCCTTTCTTACACCAAAGTTATTAAACAGTGTTGCAACTGTTGACATCTTGTTGTATAATGAGGAGGCCAGTCAGATGTTAATGTGTCAAATCTAGAGATTTATCCTAATTAGGTTGTTGATATTCAGGATCTAATTCCGTCAAAACTCTGAAAAATACACATTTGATTATGCTGGCCAAAACAGGTATGGTCTTTAGGGTTACAAATATCCTGCATTGAGATTTATGTAGTATTAAGCCGTGGATTTATTCACAGTAATGTTTTTACCAGGACAGATTATAAACATGAATTACAAAGTTGAAGAATTATTATATCTTTAGGTTCATCCTGTGGGGATTTCTGCACTATGTAGTATGTGGTCTATTTTTTAGAATAGTTCTTCATCAGCTTGTTTGATATATTTGAAGGGATGGGGCTTTCATTCTGCTTTTTTTGTTTTTCTATTACCCTGAATTCCCACAGTAAGAACTTTTTTTTTCTCAGTACTGTTACAGAACATCATATTGCCTGATTTCATTCCATTATTTTTCTTCTATCCCTGTAAACTAATTTTTCTTTCTTAATGGATTTCATATACTTCAAGTGCCTGTTTATAAAATCATGCCTTTTTCCTGTTACCTTGGTTGCTACTTAAACAAGTTTTACCTAACTATGTTTTGTGCTCTTTCTTCTCGAGATATGTTTCCTTTGTTTTAAAAATTGTATTTGTGAATTTTATGCAGGTCTTTGTCTATAAATTTTTGAGGCCCATCGTTTCAAACTAAATACTAAAATTTAGTTTATCAGACAGTATTATGAGGGAGTTAAATTTTTTCTGTTCTATAACACAGTAATAGAAGCAAAAGTTCTATTTGTTACTTTTGGTTGTCTTAGTTTGCTTTTACTCTCAATGTCTAAAATTACTGCAGTCATAGATTCACGTTCAGGGTTTTTTGTAGATGAGTTTGAGTCTGAGGTCACAAGACTTCCTCTTCTGACCTTGAGGTTAATAGATAATTCTGTGTGGTAGTACAAAGGGTAACAGTTTTCCTGCCTTCCATTACTAAACCTCAGTATGCTTGTATTGCTGTTAGGAGGAGGCACATGCTGATTTACTTTTTTCACTGTTTTATTCTTCTTAGAGGCTGTGGTTCAATTTACTGCATTCCTTGGAGGTTTGTCATGTCAATTAGATGTTATCAACAATAATAGAAGGGCAGTTGCTGTAAATGTGAAGTTTTTACAAGTGGGCCATGAAATTACACCCAGGAGAATGTAAGAGACAAGTACGATAAATACAGTCTTAGTGTTCACACTCCGAAGAAACTGATTAATGGGGAGCATGATTCTGTCTCATATCTCTAGAAGTATTGTTTATGTATTTGTTGTTAATCAACTATTGCATTGATATGAAAAGTTGTATCATAAAAATAGCTTGTAGGTTTATAGGTGGGAGAAGTCTTCAAAGTTGTAAACACCGCAGTAGTTGTTTTACTGGGTATGTTTTTGTGTTGGACAACTTTTCCCTTCTTTGCTGCCAGTGTGAACATCAGCAACAGTAACTGATGGTAGTGAGTAAGCACAAGAAAACCAATTCAGCCTCTAGGGTTATGCAGACTTGTCTTGTCCTCTGGTGTACACAGAAGTAAGATGAACTCATAGGTCAGGTTACTCGAGTTCACAGCCTTCATCCACTGCCACTGCTGTCCCCCAAGGATGTATGTGTCGATACTACATGCACAGTTCTTGCTGCAGCATAGAAATTTGGCTCACAGCATTCTGCCAGACAATTGCCAACAAATTTCTAATAATATAATTTTTTGTAAGATTTTAAAATATAAACTATTTTAAGAAGTACAGAAAGATAACTTGTTGAAATAGAAAAAAATGTGTAAGGAAGCTGAATTATATGAGCTTATGCAGTACAAAAATGCTCACAGTTGCCTACAGTGGCATAAATATTTGAAAACTGATGACTTCATTTAGTTAGAAAAATAGTTATTACATTCAATTTTACCATAGTTCTGTTTGACTGTATTTTAATATTTTCTTCTTGTAAAATTTTTTCTAAAAATGAAAAATGTCAGCAGTGAATCTGTGAGAGCAGGTGTTACTATAAGATGTCTTTCACATTAGAAGCTTTATAAAGATGTCAGAATGTCAGTATGGATTTTATGAATCTATATTATGTCAGAATTTTCATTGTAATGAGTCTGTTTCCTCAAACCCACTTTCAGTTTCTATGACAAACCCTATGCAATATAATGTTTGTAGCAGTTTAGTAAAATGTTCATATAGAGGGTGTTTTGTTTGGGTTGGTGTGAGGGACCAGTCATAGAAATTACTACAAATAACTAAAAATTAGTTCAGATGCGAATATATGTTTTTGTCAATATATAAAACTATCATGTAACAAATACTGTGACAGATTATTTTTGGTATTTATTATTTTCACATTTAATCTAGTCTCTTGCTATATTTCCATTAACCATTTTTCTTACCTCTGTTAGAACTTCAAGTCCTTTTTGGTCTTTTTGTTTGTTTTTGGTTTTTTTAACTGTACTGCATAAAGTATATTCGCTAACTCATCAGTGGACTGTCACATAGATATAGCCAAGATGCATATTAGGTCAATTTTGCCTCTGTGAGCAGCAGAGAAAAAGCTGTTACTTTCAGCTTGCACCTTCCTCACTTCCTCACAAGTCCCATGTTTGATAGGCCACCTTTTGAGAAGGGGCTGTCACGGTGATTCGCAGCATAGATGAAAACTCAGGTTGTAGTTGAGGTAGACCATGGGTAGAACTGCACTTAGTTTGACTTTTGATTTAAAAATCAACTTTGATTCCTCACAATATTTCTTTCTCATGCTCTGTCTTCCTCATCAGTGGCTTGAGAGGGTGGATGGCAAGGGGGTGGTTGAGCCAGCTATCCAGTCTGGCTTTGTGCTTTATGGGTCTGTCTCTCTGAATTAATATGTTAAATTACAACTGGGACAGGAGAGGGAGCATTACTTCACTTTATTGTTTAGTACTGTTATGTTGGAAAACATGCAGTTTATAGGCAATTTGTAAGGCAGCTGTAGACCTTTTTTGTATTTTATAACAAGGAGTAACTGTATAACGATTACTTTTATAGCATTTTTAGTGTGCGCTTCTGTGTTTGTTTTATAGGTACTCCATAAGAGAGGTTAGTATGGTTGGTATTCATTAATAAACCAGCAAGTGTAACATATCATACAGGACATACTGCAGAACTCCTTAAGTCTGTTATCTTGCTTATGTGTGCACACAATTTTTTATTTAGCATGACATGCTGGTTATGGTCTGTCTTGTTTATATCAGTAGTTACCAGACTGATATACGGAAAGACAACGTAACTCTTCTTTCCTTTTCTTGTCATCTGCTTTAACTAATTTCATTTTTTAAAAAAATTGTGATCGCAGTTAAAGAGGTCTACATCCAAATAAGCTGAGAAGTGTTTCATTGCTTACACTAGGACAAGGCCTATGTGGACAAGTATTAGCAAGTAAAATGGAGGTTATGTTTGCTTACTAGTCTGCTTTGCTTTTCTTCTTGGAGTGAGAAACAAAAATTGGAGGTTGTATGTCACCTTGGAAAGTGAGGAGATACAATGTGCACATTGAAAATGTACATACTTAGCCTAAAGCAAACCTTGATATGAATATGATATGGTTATTACAGCTTGATGAATGCTAGTTACATGCAACAGCTTTCTCTTCTGTCTGACATCTTTGGCTTGAACTTTATTTCAGCTCTGATCAGTGCTGCTCTGGTAAGCCCACAGTGTGGTAGTACTCTGTAGTGCCAGTGGCTCATTAGACCACCTCAGTAAAAGATAAGCTCCACTTCTTTCTCAATTTGTTCTTTGTGGAAGAGAAGGAAATAATGGGGCAGAGTCACTATTATGTCCTATTATATGTAATAAATCTTTAGAAAGCTAGCAGCTTTTCTTAGAAATAACTAGGTAAAGGTTCCAAATGCTGAGAAAAATCATTATTCTTTAGGAGGTGAATTGCTATTTTGGAGCTATAGATGGTTTACGCAATAGCAAGCTATTGGTTTAATTTACCTGGACATCACTGTTGCTTGAATTCTTCTTGCAATAGCCTAATAAAGAAAAAAGACAAGAAGAAACTGAAAGTGGGGCAGTTTCTAATGATTTTTTTTCCTTCCTCTGAATAGAGTATGGTGAAGAGATTGTGAGATACACAAAGCCATTGGGTTTTCAGCTGTTGCTCTTGGAGAGATGAAAGCACTTGGCCCAAGAGTCTGTTTATATGTTTGAACAGAGAAAGTGATTTTCCTTGCAAGGAGCTCTAAGTGAGACGGGCAGAGTCAGAGAATCAGAGAGCAAAAGATAATTATCTAAATTATGTTCAGGCTATTATAAAAGATGAATATAGTTAAAATGTAATTAAATATGACAGGCTCACAGGATGCAAGCATGGCTTTGGAATGCTAATCATCAATTACTGCATCTCCTTAGGGGAGTTGGGTAGAAGAAGAGAGTTAAAAGCCGAGTGGCTGAGGTGAGATGTAGAGTGTTGAATAAAACACTGTAGGACTGTAACAAGGCTAATTTCTTTTGGAAAATGGAGCTGTGGTATCAGGGGACATTTGCTAGCCAAATAACTTGTAGTGCTGCATTTCAGCTTGAGGACCCTGCTATGAATCTGAGTAGGCTGCTAGTCCTGAGTCTTTTCTTAGAGATGTAAACCTCAGCTTGAGGTAGTGATTATTTCTTCTGTGAAAGTGATGATCAGAACTGCTGCGGGTTAAGCCACCAAATCTAAAACAAATCAAAAAGCAAGACAGAAGTCAAAACAGGGAAAAAAAAACCCACTGTCTGAATGTTTAATAAAACTAAACTCTGAAAAATCTATTTTTGTAGGGTCACTAATAAGGACTACAGAGACACTGGAAGTCCAAAGACAGAAATGTTATTTTATGAGAGAAGTAAAGTGTGATAGCTTCTTTATGACTGTGTCCTGGGTAAAGACAGTGAAAGTATTGCCACCAGTTTGAAAGATTTGTGTATTTGGCATATAGGGGAGTTAGGGTGAAGAAACGCCATCTATTTCACAGAACTACCTAATCCCAGGCTAAAAATGAGGTGCTTTTGATATATTTTAATGCTACTGTTCCTGGAATACAATGACTTACATGTGAGTCAGTGCCAGAGCTATGTGTAAAGTTCAGAGGAAATTTTTGTAAAGACCCTCAAGAGCAGTTTTGATAATTGAAAAACTGTCTCTTGCAGGGAAAGAATAAAGTAAACACATATGCATGGCATGGCCTGACGAATGGCATGACTACAAAATAATTTGCAAAATAGAATTTCTACAGGCAAATTGAAATCATTAAAATAGTACCAGCAAAGATAACTAACAGTAAAAAAGGAAGGTTAAAAAGAAACTTAAGGCTTACTCACAATGTTTTTAGTTGAGGAACACCACTGAACAGTTGTTATGGCTTGACACATAAATAGCATTCTCAGTGAATTTGTTCTATCAGCAAAAAAGCAAAAAGAGGTCAGATATGCCTTGATAATGTTCTGTCAGTAATCTCTTTGCTTTTATGTGTATAGTTACATGCATAAATTATCTCTTTGCTGCATAATTATATCTGTACTGGAAAGGTATTGCTTTTCATATACTGACATTCTCAAATATACTCTTGCAGTCAAATCCATGCTACTTTCTAGTGAAGATAGTTTGCCTTGCTTATTTCAAAAGTGATTCTTTCCAAATCCATTTGGCTTGTTTTCTGTTTTGCATTTTTCCTTTTTGCTAAGGAAATAAACTAAGAGACCTAATTTTCTCATTATACAATCAAGTACTAATTCTCTAGTGGCAATATTCTTGAATTTTAATATCTCCTCTACAAATTGTCTATAATTTTGATTTTCATTTTCCAAGGGGAAAGGAATAAAATAGACACATAGCAAAACAGTAAATATTCTTAGGACTGAATTTATTGAAAACCCTATCTCCCTTAAAGTCTCACATCCCCAAGGAATTTTTTACTCTTTTTCATCATGTTTTAATGTTATTAAAGGGATAATTATAGTCCAATACTAATAGCAGTATTGTAGCAGAAAGTAAGGGCTTGTAGTGAAGTGGGAAGTGGAAGGACTTAGGAGCTTCCTGGAGGAGCTGATCTGGAAGTGTGTTGTGAAAACAATCTTCAGAGACCTTTTTCTCAACCTCTCTTACTATCTGTCATGTTCTTCAGCTGTATTCCCAAATAGATGCGTCAGTTTCTTTGTTATCACATCATAGGACAACCAGTGGCATTTACTGCCATCCTTGGAAAATCTGTTCTCAGCTCTTGCAGTGTTTCTTTGACCAGTGCTCAGAAATAGTAGAAATAAATACAAACTCACATTCTGTTCTATGATCCCTAATTAATGTATTTTCTTGTCACAGAACACAAATTATACCTTAGTGTCTAGGAAGGCATAGACTATTCTTAATAGGTTCATTAGAATTTTAAACCCTTTCATTTAGAATAGCTTTAAAATATTTTTCAAATCACTGAAGAGAAATCTGATTTTTACATCACTCTTCTTGCATAAGGTGTGTGTGTGTGTAAATGTGAAAGACTATGCATAATGCAAACTATGGCAATGCTTTGTTGTGAGAAGTAGTGTTGTGGTGATCTGATTGTCCCAGCCACTCTCTTTTGGGACTTTGTACTTCAAGGAAACAAGTTCTATTTGACCATGGAGAGTAACTGGCTGGCTGTACTAGAATAATATGAGAAGGAAATTCAAGAGATACTCTCCTGTTTAGGGGGAAAATATTTAAATCATAACAATCTTTCAGATCTTCAGACAGTCAACAAAATAGTCCATTCTCATGTTACGTTTTATTTAGTGTGTGAAGAAACAGCCTGAGCTTTAAAATAAGGATCATAGCCAAATAAGGGATACAGATAAACCCTACTGTTAGATAGCCACTCTACCTCTGAGGCCTGCCACAGACCACACCTTTTGGTTATCAAGAGTAACTAATTACACCCATTACCTCATGTGGCAAGACCAGTAAACTACTTGAAATTAAGTCTTGAGAGGGCTCATAATCTTATTTAAGGAAGTGTAACCAGACAAAAGTGGTAAAAGTAATAGCTGACTAAATTAAACCCAGAAATATGATGTTTGGACAGAGTTTTTCCTACTAAGGGAAAAATCGAGTGTTTGGCAAATAGTCAGCAAATCAAGCTGTTCATTTTGCCAGATTTTGGGGTAGTCTGCTGTTGGTGAGTAGTGTTTTATTCCAGTTTTATTCCTTTTTTCTTATATGAACACCTCTGAAGGTATTCTGAACCCATTCTGGGAAACTATCCAACGTTTTTCTTCCATAGGGAGTTAATCAAGTTAGACTTAGCTCCATTTTATTTCTGAGGCCTTCTGTGATAGTCTAGTTTGCCTGAAAAGTTAAATTCTGTGTCTCATTTTCATGTTTTATGAATATAATATAAAATAAAGTAAATTTTAATGTGTTCAAGTACTAGTCTTGCATAGTGGAAGACTGGTATCAAACTGAAAACTCTAGTCCCTGGTTTTATTTCTTTTACCATCAGTGCGTTCTGTGAGCACAAAGGTGTGTAGGAAGTGGTGTCCTTTTCCTGCTGTGCATTAGGCTATTTGGGGTTGCACCTCACCCAGATCAGAAGAGTGTAACTGAGGAACAAAAATTATAGTAGTCCAAATTTACTTCTACTGCTCTCAGTCTTGTCCAGCAAGTTATATGCCAGCTCTGTTCTCCTCATTGTCTCTGCGTCAGGATGGGGAAATCCTCACAACCTGAACTGCAACAAATGCTCTGTGTCACTTGTAGTTTCCTGGAAGGCCCTTGGCCCACCCAGAGAAAGCTTGGCTCCTCTGCCACCTCCACTGCTCCACTTAGAGCGGAAAGAGTTTATTTGATTTTTTGAGTGGTTTGGTTTTGGGGTTTGTTTCCTCTCTAGATCTGTAATTTTCTTCAGCCAAGCTCTGATGATTTCTTATGCATAGTTAATGGGAGAATGCATTTACCTTTATTTATCTGATGTTTTGTTTATCTAATCCAGTCAACATTAGCCAAGGATTTTAGACTTTGATCCAGGCTTTTTTCTTTTACTATTTTCTTAACTTTCAGCAATAGTGTGATGAATGTTCCTGGACATAAATTATAGTAGCATAAAGCATGTAAATCACGTAAGCAGTCAAGACAAAATGATGAAGGGCTGCTGAAAATTCAGACAATGAAAAGTGTTTCACTATTTGCTCTCTTAAGTGATGATAGTACATACTGTCACTTGAATACATTCTACATATTTAACTGCAAGCTTTTGTGACTATGTTCAATATTTCTATGTCTTTCTGTATTTTCCTTGTAGATCCTGGCAAACAATCACTTTTGATAAACAGCCTGCATCTTTTATCAGAATAGTTGGAACTCGAAACACAGCTAATGAGGTAAGGAACTTTTAAGAAAACCTACATTCTTCATGAATATACAACAGTTCAGTTTTTCATATCTTGCAGTGAAATTGATAAGGCCTTCTTAAATGTACATGCTTTATTTTTTGTTCTGGCAAACTAGCAAAACAAGAATGAATGCTTTTCTTATTTCAGTATTTGAACAGTGTTGTCATCTCTTTCTAGTTTTGACCTTCCCACACCCATCAAACCTTCCTATTTGATTTAGTTTTAAATTAATCCTTATTTGGATAAATGATGAAAATACCATTTTAGTGCATTAGAGAAAGGTGTATGGTCTTTGATTATTTGTTTTATCACCGTTATATTATCTTTTTAACTATTAAAACATTAGAAAAATTCCTTTATTTTTAAGGAAATCTTATTTGCATAAGATTTGATTTTAATACCTGTTAAATCGGTTGACTAATAGTGGCCAAAGGAAGAGATTTTTTTCATTTTATACAGAAAAAAATTTTGCCCTAACCAACCAACTGCCATACCATCCTCTCTCTGTTTACTTGTGCTTGTGTCTTTTGTAATCATTGTGCTTTGTCTCAGATGAAGTCAATTTTACACTTGACTTCAGGGAAACAATTTACAATATGTGAATTTAAGAATATATGTACGTCTTTGTGAGATTAGGACTTTATATGACGAGATTATAAGATGCACCAGAAGCTGCTGCTTCTGTGTATACACATGCATGTCCACATCCCACACATGTAGTTCACCAGCAAACATTGTACTTTCACACTTTACACTGAACTTGGGATAGCTCTAATGCATTTGGATTATTTGTCAGCTCCAGATGTCAAGATTTCTGATCATATTTACAATATGGGGTTACTGGTTCTAAACGTTGGGAGAATTGTCCTATAGCATTGTCCATGACCAGTTTTAGCACCATTCTTGCAAACATGTGAAGCACCAGGTATTATCTCAGCCAACAGTTGGAAAGTAGCTGACCAGTCAACAGAGCTGGGAATACAAGTTTTTACTTTGTGTTTCTGACCACTGTCTCTTGCCATGTATAGTTCAGTTTTAATCAGGGAGTTTTTAGTGTCAGAAGCTGCCTATGTGGTGGTTGTACATGCAAGAGAAGGCCTTTTCCATTACTGATCTATACTGTCAGTCTTGTTTCCTCTCATGCCAGTGTTTGTAAGCTCTCAATTCCTTGTCAAGAAAAAATGATGTGTACTGAGTAAACTTAACAAACCAGCCTACAGGAAATACTACTTTCAACTTTTAATTCTTAAAGGTAGCTTTAAGCCCTGAAGAGTAATGGGCTTTTAACCATAATTCTAATTTCAAATTATTTACTATTTTGAAGGATTTTAATACCCTATGTAATTTATATAGACAGCACTGCATAACTATGGTGAAGATCAGTATGTGCAAATTGAGGTTACAACTACTCCTGTAGTGGTATACTGGGATTATAAACACATGCCACTGTACTTGGTCTTTTCCTCATTTGTCTTTAAAATCTGTACTCAGTATTAATTTTGTTGGATTTTTTTATTAATATTTTTTAATTTTTCCAAAAGCCTGTACATTAGGAATATTATCAGTGTGCACATATTACTAAATTAACTTTTATATATATATATGTATTAAATAGATAGTCTTTAACATTTTGGCATAAATTTTAATTTTCCAAAGAAGAAAGTAAGATACTTCTCATATTTCTGATTTAAATAATAACAGTGTATATTTTTCATCTTTCTGGTTTAAATAATAACAGTGTAACTGAAGTCTTGGTTTGTTCTGGAGTCTGTGGTCTCAGTAGTCTCTTCAGTAAGAATAGTCCAGTTTCCATAATTATTTGGTCACAGCTGGTTGTATGTTATGTCAAACAATTGTCATTTTAAATAAACTATCCTAATGGCAGCATATTCTTATCGGGAATATTGCTTTAATAGGTGCAAAAATACTTCTTACTTGTTCTACCAACACATTCTTTTGAACTTTTTAGCATAGTCTATATTTCCCAAAGGGAAGAGTTGATTTGGTCTTGCAGAAAACAAATCCCGTAATATTTCTCCATTTTGTGAATTATTGAATCTTTTAAACTTCTCTTTTTCCTTTGCTGTGTCTTCCAAGTTTTGGAAGACATGATGTTCACAGATGTTTTGATTTGATATTTGAATATTTTATGGTATATTAAAGCAAGACGGAAGAGTAACTTTCTGTTTTCATGAGCTTCCAGACATGCTACTTTTGCACAGAAAATGATTATTTTTCCTTAGTGTTCATTTATTTGTCAGACAGGTCACCTGATGCTTTATGTATGCTTGTCTTGTTATTCCTCTTCACTATTACTGACTTGGGAAGGACACCAAGTTGCTGATGTGAGAGCTTTATCTTACAAATTACTGCTCCAGTATATAGGGTACTTGGCCTTCCTGCTCCGTATGTCTGAGCATTCTTAAAACATCTGGGAGAAGTATAGCATGATGTAGGTCAGAGGATGATACCTAACTGTTTTTGGTTTTGTTTTGGTTTGGTTTTTTGAGAGAGGCAAACATGCAGGATTCTTTGTTTTATTAATACTGTTCTGAAATACTTAATTCCAGTACTAGGTGAAGCAGTTGAGCTCAGCTGTGCTTCTCAGTCTTATGCTTCTCTTCACACACAGTATTCTTTATATTTTGAGGTGGCAGAGTAACTGAGAAGAATATTCTCAATTCACAAACTTGTCAATGTGCCAGATGTTTTGAGCATTAATTTGGTATGAAAGGATCAGTAAAGGTTAAAGTTACAATTTAAGTATCGAGTACTTCCGACTTCCTAGACTAGTATTAGATAAATTTTAATGCTAGCCACACTACATTTAAAAAAGCTGCATCAGTATGTAAAATGAGGTTTTAAATGAGAAACACTGTTGTTGGATACTGTAGAAATAAAGAATCTTCTGATTTGAAGACTTCTATCCCATTCATTAGACTATGCTGCCTTTCAAGAAAAGCACCATCTTACAGAGGTGCACTGATGAGAGAATGTTCTTTTCTGCAAGGCCTTATCCTCATAAATATGCAGCTGGAAAAATGGCAATTGCTCTTACTTTAAAAACATGGGAGTGGGGTTAGGGGCTTCTCAAGTGTAGCTAAATACAAAAGTCAGCGTCTCAAGAACTGGAACAGGTGGAGAGAATTCATGCCCCTGTAGGAATTAGTTTGGCTTTAGAAAAAACTCACCAAAAGAAATGCAGAGAAAAACTATTTTATGCACATGTGTGTATGTGTGGCTTTGAGTGTAGATCTGTAGTCTATTCGTAAGTGTATATATTATAAAGGCACAGCAATACATGTAAGCATGTGCATATGTGCATGCATATATATGCGTGCATCGCTATGTATCTGGATAAAAAAACTGCAAGAATTCTTACAATGAGAGGCACAAGAAAATATAATAGGGATAAAAAACCAACAGTGGCTGTATTTTTTTATTCATTTCATGTATGCTGTCAGAATTGGAATTAACTAGCTACATCCTCAGAAAAGAGCTGGAGCTGCTGCAGACATTTCAATGCAGATGTCTGCACAGTGTGCACTTGAACAGGGACGGTCAAAAAGAATAATAGGATTTTAGGTTGTATTGAAGAAAGCATAGAAAATATAATATTATGTAGTCTTGTATGAATATGTAGTATATCCATGTCTTGTTTATGGTGTTTGATTTTGCCTATGTTAAGTTGAAAGGGTGTGAGAAAGGGCAGTTAAGATTATGAGGGATTAGCTTTGTTTGTGAGAAGAGCTTTCAAGATATGATCTCCTCACAAGAATAATAGAGGATGTCATAAAAGCATGCAGAGTTAAGACAAGTTTAGTTTTTGCTATTCATCAAGCTTTAGCTTTAAAAAACAAGACATGAGAAAATAGCAAATTTTAAAACAGTAAAGATTTATATTTAATGTGTAGCAAAGCTGTGCAATTCATGGCATGAAAAATCATTTGAAAAGAAGTTTTTTAATAATTTTAAAGAGTTCCTCCCCCTTCTCCTTCCAGGCACTTCAAGAACAAGAAGTAAGTAGAAGTGAGAGTAAGGAAAATAGAAAATAAATTGAAAAAAAAAATGCTTAAGCAGATGGTCCTCTAAGATACAGTCACCTGTACACTGGTCCCAGGTGTTGTTTGAAACATCAGTAAATGTTCAGTGTTTGAAATGGAGTATTTCATCTGATGAAGCAGCAGTCTCCATGGACACTCTGAATGCCTTTCTACATACTCCAGGCCTTGTCTGTAGAACTACCATTGCTATTACAACAGAGGGCAATCCTGAAATAAAGTCATGTTGATAATGATTTAAATTTCATTTCTAATGTACATGAACATTCAGCCTTTTGAGGAATTAATTATATCATAAGATAGATATATTTATATAAAATAATTGTTGTTGTCATAGCATGTAGTAGGTATTTCTGCTACTTGGCAAATAAAAAAATAATTTGCAAATTGTTTATCTGGTTTGGAACCATATTTCTGATTTTTAGAGCAATGTGTAAAGGTTGGTTTAATTTGAAGGCCTTCTCTTGCTCCACTGGTGTCCTTTTGTAGTATTTATTGCCCCTGGATAAATTTGTTTGACCTCATGGTGAAACGTTTTATTTTGACTAATTGCTTTGGCCTGTATACTTCCATATAGACTTCATCTTACTTTGATCATGCTTTTGCCAGCTTTGAATTGTTTTGCTTTATCTTCATTTTTTTGTTCTCTCCAGGTGTTTCACTGTGTGCATTTTGAGTGCCCAGCGCAAAACAGTACCCACAAGGACGAGAGTAGTAAGGAAGTAGCATCAACAGAGGTGGGAACTGGTGGACAGTAGCTTGTTTCTTACCCTGTGCCACCTGCAAGCATTAGTTCCCTGCATTCCCCTCCTGGATCCATCTCGCATTCACATGCCCACCAACAATAAAGGAGTTTGAAGGGGAGCTTTTGCAGCCCCACTTATGTTCTATGAAATCGTTTAGAACCTTCTTGTACTGGCACCTTTTCCTTCTTTGTGAACGAAGGGGACCATGTCTGAAAGCTGCAAATGCTGAAATGGAAAAGGCTTTTCCTGAAGACATGAAGGAACTGCTTCACTCTCCTCTATTTGTTCAAATCAGTCTGGTCTCCAAGGGGGGAGAAAATAGGTCTTCAATCTTCATCAAGTACCCCATTAACACCCTACCTCTCTAATCTAACCAAGGCAAGGAGAACAGAAGGAAATAGAAGGCAGAGCTACAGTAGAAATCTAAAATTACTCAAGCAGAATGGAAGGCATATGAAATAAATACTTGTTCCCTGGAGGCTTTCATTAGCAAAAAAAAAAATGTTTATGGAACACATCAGCCCAGAATGTATGTTATTTTTAAAAGTGATTCTCCATTCATATTCCTTTGTACCTAGTAATCTGTTCTCTAAATCATTTTGACTCTGTATTCCACTTTGTCTCTTATTTTGGCTGTAGCGAATGCTGTACATTAGATTAAGGAAGTATCAGACATGTTTACCTGCTGAGATGTAAATTCCCTCATTTATCAGTGGCATGACAAGAAAAGCATTCATGATGTCAACAAACTAATTAATGTATCTATATTTATCTTGACCTTAGTTGACTCTTCAAAGTACAAACCTGTTATTTCTTACACTTGAAAAGGAAATTCCTAAGGCAAACATCCATCTTGAAGAAAACCACGTTCTTTCACTCTTGAAGATGATTGCTTAATTTTTGCCTGTGTTTCTAAGACAACTTGCAACAATCATCAAAAATGTTTTGTTTAGAAAAGTGGAACTCGTTCTGATCGCTGACAAGCAGTTGTTCAAATACAAAGAGAAGAATTTGCAGATAATGTTTTTCCAAGAAAAATTGTTTTACAGTCTGGGGCTGAAAATTCAAAAGCTGTCTATGCATTAACATTTCTCGTGATCTTCATGAAATATGATGCTTTTGCACCATATTGCAAAAGATTGAGTTGTCACTTTACAGTCACAGAATTAATTATCCATCCATGTCTGTCTGGATTACATTGCCTGCTACTTTCCTTATTCTGTTTTCACACTGATGATGATGCAGTCAGTCTCTTACTCTCTAGACCTGCATGACTTTTAGGAAGAACTCCATGTTCATCTTCAGTATGGGAGAAAGAGATTTTGTGTTAAGACAAGCACTGATGTAATTGGCAAAATTGATTAGGAGGGTTGTTACTCCTCACAAATTATATTATATTGGAAATGTCAGCTAACCAGTTTTATGAACTTGGAATTTCCTGTGGTGATAGATAGCCTTGTCAGAAGAAAACAAAGCTAGTGCAGGATAAATACGGTTTTCCTTTGCATAATCATAGTGATAAAATGAATCATATCAACATAGCAAATTGTATTTTAATTTATCACACTACTTAATTTGAAATAATTTCCCTGTTGGATACTGGTTGTGCTAAACCCAAGAAGAAATATAATCAATGGTAGCAATGAATCAGAGGATATTTTGAATAAGAAAAGCATCCTTTTTCTTTCAAATAAAATTGATTAGGCTTTATCAATAATATTATAATATTTTTCATTGCCAAATTACACTTTAGCTCTGATATTTGCATTCAGTCTCCACCCTCCCCACTGTTGTCTTCCAACTTTTGAATGCCTGTTGGTGAAGATGGATGCCCACTGCGCTGTATCAAACTTATGATATGTTCCTCAGCTGCCTCAGACAGTCTGGAGTTCTGAGGCAGGATAGCTGCAGGATGCCCACCTTCTAGTCTGTGAGGGTGATCACCTTACAGCTTTAGCAGCCTTTGGAGCATTAAAGAATTGAGAGCAGCTACTGGGGACACCACTCCTTTATTTAAGTATAGGTCCAAAAGGTTGATTTTTTTTTTTTCCCCTTTGAAAAGTAAAAGCTGAAAACTTTTCCACTTGTTATCCATGCTGGAACTATTAGGATGCATGGACTGTGTCTTGCCTTTGGTAGATAAGTCCTTCCATGTCAGTGATGATATTTCTTGACAATTTGATCAAACGAGTCAGTTTTTCTCAAACTGTGGATAAACAAAGGTCTTCACTTTCTAGCTTGTTGTGTTTAGTAATCACCATTGTGAAGAATGTTGAAAAAAAAAAAAACCAAGAAAGGTTGTGCCAGCTGTTCTGAGTTTAGGTTTCCAGAGAAAGAATGGGATTTTTCCATTTGTAATCTTTGATGTGCATGATTTATTTTTTTGATACAAATAAGTCTTACAGACCATAACTTACTGCACATCTCTTTCATCTTGTCCTGTGATTCATTGTGGTACAGAAATGTCTTATTTATTTCCCATGATATTCACTCTCTGCCAAGAATATGAATGAACATATCCGAGATTCCCAAAGCTGAGGTCCTAAAGACCCTTCAGTTCCCCACTCCCATAAATCAGTAAAAACAAAAAACAACTTTGCATTGTCCCTTCATACAGGTAAATAGCTATTTTTAGTGTTATACCTAGCGACAATGGCCCTTCTCAGAGGGCCAGTTTTACTTAGAGTTGCTCTTAGAACCTGTCACCAAGGTGAGCCCAATAAGCTCCCAGGCTTTTAGGTAAGCCCTGCCACAACCTCATATTTTCAACCTTTACCCTTTATATTTAAAGAAATAATGTCTACAGAGAGCTGAACTCTCCTTGGTCTTCCAAAATTACCCACCAACACCCCTAATACCTGTATGGCCTAGAAGAGGTCTCGTCTTAAACATTGTGCCCGCGACGTATTACTAGTAACGAAGATACCACAAAGAGCTGATTTGTGGTTTGGTGTGAATGTACTCATTCATTGTAATAATTGTATTTATTGACTCCTAATTTTAAATTGCTTCCTGTATATTCTGCTCAAGGTGGTTTTTTTCTTTTGTGTTTTACATTTGTTTTTCCCTTCATTGAAAGTAAGTGGTGCTGTTATGGCTTAGTATCAGGGTTTATCAGAGCGATGAAATTGTATAGTTACTCAGAACTGTGCACTCACTCATATTTTATTTGCAGCAAGGGTAGAGCAGAACTGACCAGGTATTCATTGCTTTCTTGTCAGAAACTATCAAATAGACCTGTTGTTAGATTTATACACGGTGGAACAAACTATATTGTCATTATTGAGCCATTTATTCTGTTTGGTACTTTAGTATCTTCAAGTTTCCCAGGCCACATTTTCTCAGTTTTAATTCCATAGGTTGAATTCAGACTTAGACTTAACTCACGTGGAGCTCAACAAAGGCTTTTCTAGAATCTTTTTATTTAGTTAACTTTTCACAAATGCAAATAAAAGGTTTTTTTAATTCACAGAAATGTAAAGGGGAGAGTTATTATCCTGGAAATATAATTTTCAAGTGAGCCAAAATTGTGCAGCTCTATTTTCAAGCCTTTTCCAATCAACTCTAAAACAATTTCAAATGGAATTACAATGAGAGAAGTTAAGTCTAATGTAAAAGACGATACAGAAGAGACATTGCCAATTTTGTTAGAATAGGAACTCTCGTTGCACATTCCATCCTTTAGAGCTCCATTTCTTTCTTTTTTCCCCCACAAAAATCAGTTTTTCTTGTTTATTATGGCAATTCATGTAAGAGCTCAATGCTTCTCAGCATTGCTGAAGAATTCAGTTTAATGCATCTTCATCTTTACTAATGATAACATCAAAGTGTTTTCAATTGAGCATCTGACTTGATGAGAGTTTGTTCCCATGAAAGAAAGCAAAAGATGTCTATAATTGTTTCAGTCTAATTAAATTTTCAGTACAAAAATTAGAAGACAAAGTTAATGCCATTTTTGTCTGATTGCTGTATGTTCGTAATTATAAAGTGATGCCCATTCAGAAACACTCAAGAAGGGATTATTGATTATTGATAAGGAATTTGATTTAACATGGTATACGTTGCATTTCTCTATGAAAATACGAGTTGGCTTATATTTTGACAGGTGTTATTGTACTGCCAAATAAGCAAGAGAATGCATTGGTAGTTTTATTGTTGTGGCTAGAGTAGTAAGCAAATAATCAGAGCCAGTAAGAGTTAACATATTTAAGAGTAAACGCTTAGGCTTGTGTGTCATGATATTAGTTACCAAAGGACTAAACTGTGCTTCAGAAATAATAATTTGTAGATCCTAAGGAATGCTTGAGGCCTGGTTTCCATCCCGGTTTCTCAGTTAATGGTCTATTTAGGTTAGAATCATTTGTTCTCTCTGAACTGATTGTTGTCATTTTTGTCAGTTGCATTAGTTAATCTAGATCTTGTAAAAGCTCCAGAAACCTTTGTTCAAGATACAGAAATAGAAATCCTGGGTCAAGTTTTAGGAGTATCTAAATATTCATATATATACACATATTCTCATCTATATGTATATATGAATATGTAAATGAAATATATGAATATGAGCATAAGAATATGTTAAATTGAGCTAGTATCTAATTATTTAGCTTGAATTTAGAACAGATTCTGAAGCTCCAAAACTAAAACCAACTAACCAACCAAACTAGAAGTCTGTGCAGGCATGTGTAAAATTCTACTACTGTGATGCAGGATGCGACTGTTTTATTTTATGGTTGCTTGAGAAGCGTATGTCTAAACAAGGTGTGGCTGAGCAGGTCCAAAGCTGTTTCTTGCTCTGTTGTTAAGTATTGGCCTTTTGGCTGTAGTGAGGTATATGAAACACAGAGCAAGTTAAATGCTTATGTCAAAGGTAGGAGTACAGTCCAAAGAACACAGATATTCCTCCTAGCAACCCTGTCTACTATGGCTTGCAGTGTTTACAGAGTAAGCCTTCATATGACTTCTTTTGCCTGCTCAAAAAGCTCCGCAGTCTTTTTGGTCCTTCCCAAGCTTTCATTGCAAAGCTTTGGCTGAGGTAATGTCAAAGTCTCTCTCATATTCCATGATAGAATCTGGATCTGTGTTGGATTGCTTACTGTGAAAAGCTTTAAAGCCAGCCTGCAGCTTTTCTTAGATAAAGAAAGCCCAAATTAAAAACTGTAGTACAGTATGAGGAAACTAGAGGTATTTGTCATTTACCAATAGACTGCCAGTACACCTACATACCAATTTTATCATACTGTATGTGTTTAATCACTACGATATATACGAATGGTGGAAGTGAAGAATCAGTTCCTTATACCCTTGGCATTAGACATTATCACCCAACCAGTTGTTAGAGAATTATTTATCTTACTGTTTCTTATAGCCAATTAGAATAATACAGCTCAATGTTCTGGAAAAAATTATAATTTATTCTTTACATAAACATAATGGAGTTAAAGTTCAGATTGCTAAAAATTTGAATGAGTGGTGGCAAGTGTAAACATGCCTCTCCAGTGCCTCCAACTGCTTTAGGTCCTGGGCTATAACAGAGGAAGAAAGCTGCACTGTTGGTAAAATGAACTTTTATTCATCCTTTTTGTATTTATCATCTTGGCACATGTATTTTCTTTGTGCAGATGCTCAGTTAAAACAAGGTAACACAGTTTCTCATAATTTTCATAGTTATCCAGTGACTCTTGAGAAATGGCAGATGCACATCAACAACTTTAGTCCATATTAAGTAGTCTGAGGGATTTGCAAAATAAACCTGTATGGTCCTTTACCCCAAATTCTGTGCCCAGACAGTACCAGCTGACTCCTGAAGTATCAAGGATATTGAATGGGTTTACTGTTCACCTGAGGGTTTGTGTGTCTAAGCTATGTGCCATGTAGTCCCAGTGAACAGTACTTACCACAGTTTCTTTTCTATAGAGGAAGCAGGGAATCAGAATAGTTCGAATTGGAAGGCACCTTAAAGATCCTCTAGTTCCAACTCCTCTGCTGTGGGCAGAGACACATTTGTCTAGACCAGTGTGCTCAGAGCCCCATCCAACCTGCCCTTGAACACCTTCACACTTTCTCTGGGCAACCTATTCCAGTGCCTCACCACCCACACAGTAAAAAATTTCTTCCAAACATAAAAACTACTGTCTTTTAGTTTGAATCCATTCCCCCTTGTCCTGTTACTACATGTCCTCATAAAAAGTCCTTCTCTCTCTTTCTTGTAGGGTCCCTTCAGGTATTGGAAGGCCACAATTAAGTCACCCCAAAGCCTTCTCCAGGCTGAACAAACCCAATTCTGTCTGTCTTTTCTCACAGGAGAGGTGCTCCATCCCTCTAATCATCTTGGTGGCCCTCCTCTGAACTCACTCCAGCTTCCAAGGTTGATGCCCTTCCTGTTTTGAGGGCCCCAGAGCTGGATGCAGCACTCCAGGTTCAGTATCAGCAGAGCAGAACAGAGAGACAGGATCTTGACCTGCTGGCCACACTGCTTTTGATGCAGCCCAGGAAACCATTGGCTTTCAGGGCTGTGAGCACACATTGGCAGCTCATGTCCAGCCTCTCACCCACTGACTTGCACACCTTTCAGAAATTAGTAATTTCATTCATATACTTTTGGGTCTACATCACCTATCTGCTGTCTGTACTCATGAGCTATAGTCACTAGGTGGTTTGTGGTTAATATCTAGGGTACAATAAATGTGTTTAACAACAGATGTTAAGAAATTTTTGTCTTTACATACAAATTTAAAATTGTGCTTTTGAAATGTGGTCAGGCTTTTTGGCATTTTCTGGAGCTGTTGTGGGTTTGAGATATTTTCAGTTGCTGAAGGATAGTAAGATTCTTCAGAGGAATTTCTCATAGAGATTTGTCACACTGAGAAACGGCTTTTGAAACAATCAGGTTCGTTGCTGGAGAACAAGTGAGGGTTTCTTCCAGTTTCTACAGGCCAGCATTCTGTTTGGATTATTCTGTAAGTTTGTTTTTGCTGTTTTTAATAACAAGTATATTGCATGATTTGATCTATTTCAGGAATTATGTCCCTTAGACTTAAGTAAATACTTCAGTGAGTATTTTTATGCAACAATACAAAATTCATGGGACTTGGATGATTAGATTAGAAACATCACTTAAAGCAAGAGCTGGAGTTCCAAGGAGCAATTTGACAAAAAGACTGATACGGAATTACATGGTCGCATCTGTGCATATATAGTAAAGAAACTGTATGTGTTACCCAAGTTGAAGTGACTGTTTGTGAAGATGTGTTTCTACACGGAGTTTTTTTTTAGTTTTAGAGAATTTTGTTAAGGAATCTTTCACTCACCTGAATGTGAGCACTAAAAGAGAACATAGGGAGCGAGCCTTAAGTAGATTTTATGGGAAAGGCAACACAAAGATACAGTTTTTGTGGTCTGAGCTAGTTCTGTTTTTCTCCAGTCTTCACAGCTCTTACTTTTTCCTATATACTTTCCCCAATCTGCTTGTTACTCCTTTCCTTTTTCTCCCTACCTAGCACCATATCACTGGTGCCTGTAACTTTCCACCATGTTGTGATATATCAAGGGATTTAAACTATTTGTTTATTTCTCTTTGTCATATGCTGAATAAAAGTAGCCTCATCCCCTTTCATTAACATCAGACTGTAAAGGTATGTGCCACTAGGATGTCAAGTGCTCATAAACAACATTTAAATTTGGTTGCCTATGGATATGCAATATACCAGTCCTTTTGGACCTTGTCCTTACAACCTGTTACCCTTAAGAGAAAGAAGTTTACTATTGGCTTGAGAAATAGGCCAGGTTTTGTGCTGGCTAATCTAAGTTAAGTTTAAATATAAATTTTTCTTTCTCACCCTGATGCACCAGATACACACTCAACTTGTTAGTTGTGCATTGCTCAGTCCATTGATTGTACATAAGTGGTCTTTTCTAAATAAACTGCATCATCAAAAGTGAACCTTGAAAGAATTCGTAACTTTTTTCTGTCCCTATGTGAAAGTATCTCAGCAGTCCAGAGATCTAAACATCACACTGAGCACATGGATTCATTTTGTGAAATACATTACTTCACAATTTGGACCCCATGTGTATTAACCTTGTCTAATCTCTTGAAAATTTTCTTTCTGCTTTGTTCAATTTCATTACTGTAATTGGTTTTCTTTTTGTAGTGAATGTTCAAAGCCTGGCTAAATAGAAGTTTAGCTTTTAGTGAACTTTTTCACTTACTTCTGTGCTAGTAGCTCCTCTTTCCTGACAGACAGTAGTTTAAATCTGTTTTACTCTATGTTACGCTCCCCTTCTCTGTAGCAATTATAATTGTGACTTGAAACTTTTGTGCATTAAATCCCTTTCCTTCTTTCTCATAGAGTGGTTCTAAACTACCTCAGACCTTGTTGTGAACAGGTACGAGTTTCAGTACAATTTTTAGACTTTATCATAGTCTTTGAATGTTCCTTAAGTGCATGTGTATGTAGTGAAATCGGCCTGCCAGACCCTCTTTGGATTTTCAGGAATACTGTCCCAAGTGAGACATGTAACTGGGATGAACCCACAGCCACACTCATCAGGCTCGGCTGATACCTTTTTTCAAGAAAAGCTTTTCAGGAGCGTGACTCCTTATATGGGAAGTGCTTCAACTTTCTCTTTGAAGGGACATGATGCTGCCTGCACTGGACTTCTGTCACCTCCTCATTACCATGACAACCATCATAAAATTGGATTGTCGGGCCTCCATTCCTGGCTGTTAGCAGTTGTGCTATTCCATTGGACTGTGCTCATCATATGGGAATAAACCCCACATGGCATGTTCTGATGACCTTGGTATCATTTTATACCACAACAGATATGCATTACCAACCCTTTGGGCTAATTAGGCTTCAGGTAAAATGATGGTTGCAGATTATGCTGCAGTGATCCAATTGATAATTCCTTTGGGAATTGTCTGGTTTTGTAAGTTACCCATTGTACAATCCAGCAAACCTTGTTAGTACTGATTTCCTTTTCACCAGCAGCAATGCACATCATCAAACAAGCATTTTGTAACATGGAATTTTCTATGAGCATCCAGAAAAAGAAGCATCCCAATTATTTCCTTAGTAGCAAAATGTGTATTTGTAATGAAAGTTTTAGAATTTTTAAACTGCTGTAAGTTATGCTGTGCATGTTCTGGCATTGTATTAACAGTTTGTATTAACAGCTGATAACCAGAGGGCTCTGGAGAGCAAGGAAGGCTGGCTGCTCATTTTTTTTTCATGAGTTTCAAAGAACGGCAAAACTTGCCAGAGTGGATGCAGGACCAGACAATGCTCAAAGCAAATCATAAAGTGGAACTGTTGTGCTTTGTATTTATTTCTTTGGGGATTCTTCTTCAAAGTATTTAACTTCACAGGAAAATATAGAGTATATTTAAAATAGTGACAATTAGAAATACACCTTTTCAAGAATGAGAGGGGTGTGATCTGAAAAATAAAGTGATCTTTTGTGCTTAACTGCTGGTCTGTAGTTTTGTTAAAATAATGGTAGAGTCTGTCTGATGCTGCTCATGTATTGCATGTGTGAATAGAAGAGTTTTGGCAGAACTATTGATTTCTCATTGTGGCAAGGACATTAATAACCTCATCACTGATATATTAACTCATAATGACACAGTCTGTGTATGAACATTGAAAATGCTGATGATCTTCACAGTGGCTTTCAGGCCAATGGGCATTCACGAGGCTACTGTGAATGCTGAGCACAACAGCTTCTGGATGTTGCTACCAGGATGTGCTGTGGTACTCTCTGGATGAAGTGTATGAATGAGTATTTCACTTTATTTCACAAAAAAGTGGGCAAATATTTTGAGACTTGGCATTCTGTTTTCAAACAAATGAAAAAAGGCTTCATTTTCAGAGGTATTTAGTATTTGATTTCTGTCAAACTGCCATTAAGGATGGGAGCACTGAATGTTTGATTCGTAATAATGGGCCTTTATCTTCCTGGATTATCACCCTCACGTATTGAATTTTTGTAAGCCTTGGCTGGATTTCAGAGCAGTGGCTGTTCTCCTTTGACAATGCTACATTTCTTTATCACGTAATCTTTTAAGCATTTGTAGGTGTGTCATGCTGTTCCCTTCATAAATGTATATACCCTTTGTTACTAGAAAGTGGAGAGGTCAAACTCAAAAAAAGAAGTATGATACAACGTTGTAAAATCAAGCTGAAGTACCACAGAAAACCATACAGTGCCATAATATAATTAGATCTAATTTCTTTTGTGTGTTGATTAGTCTTACAATAGCTAATGTTTGACAGTTATAATTAGTTAAGAATAATAAGATTTTTTTTAAGTGTCAGATCCTGCTGTTTATTTTAAAAAGTAGACATGTGGGTTTTGAAGCATTAGCTGCCACTCACCTCAGTTTCTAAATTGTGACACAACATGTGGGAATACTGAGGCGAGGAAGCCTTACTTTTGAAATGTTTGCATAATAGGGTACAGGCTGAATGTAAGACAGAAAGTGGTAAAATCCAGTCAATGGCAAAAAGCTCATGCTGAAGCCATCTGCATTCTTAGACCATGTGCCCAAGTTAAAAAGGGAGTTAGTGATTTTTACTCTGTCTTGGCAAATCAGAGACCTCTTGAGGCCTTTGGGAAATTTTTATTGTAGCCCTCAGACAGGATTTTGATTGTGTTCAAGATAATGCAATTCATAGAAAGTGCTGGATATATCATACTGGAAGAAAAAACACTGTAAAGCATAGAAGAAAACGGAGTTGAAAGCAATGCTAAGAAGAAATATTCTTTCTCCTTGCTCTGGTAAGGGTCTAGTTTATCTTTGTGCTTAGGCTTGTAAAATCAAGAAGTAGAGCTCATGAAGAGAGTGTAGACTGAAGTGGATATACAGCTGCTGCAGTCAGTTTGGATGGTACAGCCTGAGGATTTATTTCAAAGCGGTTTCGAATCCTGTGACAGGCTCGCTTGTTAATGAGCAATAGCAATTGGGGCTTAAAACACCATGACACGTTTGAGTATGAGTTGGACAGAACAGGTTCTGATCAAACCACAATTGTTTTATCTTCACAACATGAAGCAAAATGCACATAAACAGGACATTTTTGTTACTTACTCATTTTGTGTTTTATCCTCTATTAAATGCTTCTTAAATGGCCTTGTAGATTGTGTTAATTAAATTAAACATCCTGGAAATTAGGCAATGGTTGTCTTATAGCTCAAGGCAAAAAAAAAAATAATTGTGTAAGATCTTATTTAAGATTATTTAAAATACTCACAAATCTTCACCCTCCTGAGCAATTGTCTGACTGCTGCACAGGCTCTTTTCTGGCTTGCAGAGAGAACACAGGCTGGTTGGTTTTGATGTGTTTGTGGAAACATGTCTGTAACTCTGTTTGATCAAACACCTCTGTGTGGTTTTTGGATGTGAAGATTCACAGCGTGTGTATAAGGGAGATAGTGGTATTGTTTAGCACTGAATTATCACCATCTCTGGAATAAAACCAAGTTGACAAGAGGAGGTATTAGAATATAAAGGGTATACTTGGTTTCCTTTTGTTAGAACATTATTTCTGTGTTAGGGGACATTTTATACCCTATGACAGTTCGATTTCTTGGAACCTTTGGTGAGTGATAGAATCTCCCTGCTCTGGTATCTTGTTACTGATAGTAGCCTGTAGCAGAGTGAGATTCTGTGAAGTAGCTTATCAAAAGCTTTTTGGAAACTCCAAATTTACCAACTAAATCACTGGTATGCTTGTATTCATGAACTTCTTCAAGGCACTGAATGTACTTATGTATAAATTATTTCCTCTACAAAAGCCATCCTGATTTTCCCATTGTGTGTTTATTGAGGAGGAAATGGAGACGGCCTTCACTTCTTTGAACTGTGGAATATCTTTTACATTTTCAGATCTGTTGGGTCATACATATGCTTTTACCTGAGACTTGCTTGTCAGCCCCCAGTTTGACTCACAGTCTTTTCCTGCCACTTGTGGTATGGTGTTTAGATGGCAGAAGCTGCTGCTTGCAGCCTGCATGTGCTGTATGGAGGTAATCAACCTGCCCCCAGCCAGGGAAGCACAGACGTTTGGTCATCCTCAGAGTCATGGAATCGATTAGGTTGCAAAAGATCTCTGGGATCATTGAGTCCAACCTGTGACCAAACACCACCTTGTCTACATAAACCATGGCACTCATTGCCACATACGGTCATTTCTTGAACACCTCCTTGGACAGTGATGCCACCACCTCCCTGGGCAGACCATCCCAGTGTTTTAACGACCCTTTCTGTGAAGAAATTCTTCCTGATGTCCAACCTGAACCTCCCCTGGTGCAGCTTGAGCCTATGCCCTCTTATCCTTTTGCTTGTTACCTGGGAGAAGAGACCAACTCCCACCTGGCTACAATCTCCTTTCAAGTAGTTGTAGAGAGCAATATAGTCACCCCTGAGCCTCCATTTCTTTGGGATAAAATCTTCATGGAGATGTAACTGCTCTCCAATGCATCCATTTCCTTGTCTACCCTTAGCTACTGCCTCATGCCTCTGTTATTCTCAAACTGTGTGACCTACTGCCTGGAGCTCATGCACAGGGCAGCAGCACAGATTGAGACATAACTGTGCTTATTTAATACAAAGGCTTCTTTGTCTTGTAGGTCGTCCATACTTGCACATATTTCTGCATACCTGATGTATGCAAATGGTAAAAGCAAATCAGCTGTGTTCATGCACACATTTTGCTAATGAGATGTCCTTAATTTGATGCACAGAATTTTTGAGCTTTGAAAATATGGACTGTTGTATTCTTAGGTAGTAAGATTTGTTAGAGGTTCTGGAATTGCTGCTTGAAAACCATGTAAAAGTGATTCTAGCAATGATTCATCCTAATTGCCCTCGCCTTGGAGGTGCATGCGACATGTGAGCTCTGTTCAGAGGTATTTACTTTTTGTTAAATAGCCATTTTGCAGTTGGATTTAATGATTTCATTAGGCACAACATGTATGAAGAGATCACACACAAACAAATATACTTAATATGTTCGTGAGGGGCATGGTAAGAGTATTAGAAATTTGCAGAATTAAGGCACAGCTGAGGCTGCCTGGTGCAGTTCTCTAAGTGTGTGCTGTTTAACAAGGCAATTTATTATCAATCCACCATTGCAACGTATTAAACTGTTGCTACTATAAGGAACTGAAAAGTCTTGCTTTCCAACAGTCTAATGAAATGAACACTTAGGATGTGTATTTTAAGAGAGGAGAATGTGGTAAAAATAAATTTATTTCTGTCAGGTATGTTCTTTATGCCGAATGCTCTGTGCTAGACCTCTACATAAATATCCTTGTTGTTCTAATTCAGATGTGACATTATCACATTTTGTTATCACCTGCTGGATGAATAGATATTTTTTCCAGGGTGCTGACATAGTTTTATTGCTATTTATGCTGTTCAGATTTCAGAATCACATAATAGAGGTGACTCTTTATTTTATAGAGGTGTTTTTAAGCTAAAGTTCCACTATTAATAAACAGATAAATGGGGGTTTATTAATATAAATTGAATATATGTCATCATGATCTCTTAATCATGTTCTAAGGTGTATAGCATTAGTAGAAGTTTGCTGCCAATACATAAATTTAAATTTTAGTTATTTTTTGATTTATCTTGTCATTAATGATTATATCACATGAAAATGGCTACCCTTGGAAGTGAATAGAATGATGAAAGGAATTACCTATGCTTTTGATGCTGTTGTAGTATTGTCTAAGTTAAAACCTAGTTGGAGGATAAAAAAGGGCTGCTTTGCAAATGAGGGTGTTAGAAGAAATGTGTTTTCAGCAAAAACATGGGAAATAACGGTAGGGGTATAGAAATATTCCCAGTCAACAACTTATCGGTTGATGTGTACACTTAACTCTTTCCCGTATGTTTAATGGTCCTGCTTTCTTGTCCTGCTGCTGGCAGCTTTCACCCTCTTTTATAACTCCAGCACGGAGGACTTCATGCTGGTGACAGTTCTGTTCTCTGACTCTCAAGTTCGATCTACTGAAAGGGCAGTAAAGTGTGCAATTACAACACAGACATTTTCTTTGTCTGTGTTCTCATACAGAATTGGTGAAAAGGTTTATGCAAATGGAGAATAATACAATTAACTTCCTTGTCAAAAGCATCACTCTCAGCTGCAGGTCTGTGGAAGTACTTGGGCAGAGAACACTGAATATAGGGTTAGTATTTTCAAAGTCTGAAAAGCCAACCAAGGAAAGTTTTAGCACAATTGTGATCTAATACTAGCCCCTGATTAGAACAGCCAGCAAGCTCCAATATTCTTTCTATTTTTCTGGAACTGGGACCAATAGTGTAAGCATATCTATGTTATCCTGCATATTTTATGAGATCTGAATTCCCCATTAAACTGACCTTTTTTTTGTTTCAGACTAGACTAGGACTCATGACTTACAGCAAGAAATTCTGTAATCGTCTGGCATTTGCCAGATTCAGGTTTGACTGAGGGTATGTTTAAGGACTTCCACTGTCTCTCTCACTGACACATATCTTTTTTGGGTGATGGGCCAATGTATGGGGGTTCTAGTACATGACTATGGTGGTTAAAACATCTGCTGAAAGAGAATGCTTTTTCCCCTTCATGTTCTTGTTAGTACTGACAACTTCAGAAATATAAGTCATAAGTTTGCTGATACTCCAGGGCATTTTCTTTCTTGTTTTCCAGGCATTAACTCTGAACTGCTCCCAGTGGTAGCTGTTTAGGGAAAGGACTGTCCCAATAACTTAAATGCTATGATTTCTAAGCTTAACTATACACATTTCAGATATTCTCTCAGCAGGATAAGGAAGGAGGAAGAAGGCTTATTATTCATCTTCAGAAAATTGTCCTTTCACCAGTTTCATGTATATGAAGGAGCTCATGAAAGGGCCTGGCACTTCACTTTAGGCTGTCATAATCAACAGTCAAGGAGACGCTCTTGTAAAGGTTGCAAGGATTTTTTCCTCTGAAGGAGATGAGACAGACAGGAGCTAATGAAACATGAATATTCAGTGCCACATCAACCAGCTGACCTACAGGTAAGGCTGGTGTCTATCTATAAGTTTCTAAGGACAGGAGATGACAAAATAGTTTAGATCACCTGCTTTCCAAGGCTGCCAAATCCTGGCTTGCTATGTAATCAGTTGGAAGTAGGCTGGTAGGTATCTGTCTTATGTGTGTTGAACATTCTCTCTAATTGTCCTCACTGATTGCAGTAGCAGGCAAGCTAAATCAACCATGCTGTCTTGGGCAAGACATAGATTTATGTCCCTACTGCTAAGATACCTTGGAGAATGCCCATGGTTATCTGTAGCAGTTTTGCTAGTTGTCTTAACTCAAGAAAATATTCTCTGCTAGGTACTATGCTAATGTATATTTCAGGCATAGTTTGGAAGTGTTGGCTGGCCCATTTTATGGCAAGGAAGATAATTAACATATTCTGTTCCCTTGAAAATGTGCTAGAAACTATTAGGTAACAGATGTTTTTTAGATTGTACTTCAGAGAATGCAAAGGAGCAAGTCGCTTTAACATTTTCTTCTTAAATGGAAATAAAATTACTCATTTCTTTTTGACTGATTTTAATCTTAAGGTTGATGGGCAGATCACAGTCTTATTTTTCCCAAGATTAATGGTTTTCCTTACCTGTCTTTCTCCCCATTGTGTTTTTCCTTTTCCCTCCACAATCAGAGCCAAATTACTAAAACATAGCAGACGCTGACAAACAGAAAGAACCGTCTATGCATTTAATTTATCACGAAAGTGCCAAAAATTTAGCGGTTTAGTTCACTTAATCATTTTGACAAGTTGACAATACGATGTATCATCACTAGACCGATGACGATGCTAATCCTGCAGCAGATTCTCAAGGGAGATTTTTATTGTAAAAATTGACATATATTGTATCAAGGCAAACAAAATACACTTAGGAAAACACCAATTTGCTACTCTGTGCAGTTCAGGATTTCTCTGGATCTTTATCGTTGTTGAGTCAAGAGTTTCTGCTAGTTTCAGCTGCCTGAGAATTTGGGCTCTGGTAAAGCTGGCAGGTCCTTCATGTCAGCCCCCACTTCTGAAGCTGTTGAGATGTTGACAGATAGGAAGTGCACAGAGGTTTGCTTAATGGTTATTTCTCCAGGGGCTCCTGTCGGAGCTGTTGGCAGGAAAATAGGAGAATTACCTTGAAATTTGCCAACTCACTTTCACTGAATGATAGACCAGTACATTACAAAACAAATTTGACCAGAGTGTGAACGTTATGAACTGCCTCCAGAAATGGAGGAAACTATTCCTAGCATAGATCCTGTCACACATCTGTTCCTGTGTCAAATCGGTTATATTGCTGCTAGCAAGGACTACCCTCCAGTGCTTCAATTGAAGGGAAACATTCTCTAAAGAATACATGACCTGTTGAGTGGTCCTGGACAGAAGATAAAGAGTCAGGAAGCAGTTCCTGAGAAGAGATGCAGGGGTAGGGAAGAGAGAAAAAAACAACAGTTTAATTTTTACATTTAAAGTGCATTTTCAAAAACCATGGTATAAGCATCAGCATGGTATAAGATTTGGGCAAGGAGTAATTCTAATTGTCTCTTCATGTGATGACTGTCCTGCTATATACGGTCTGATTGCTCTTTTCTTCATAATTCAAATTCTGGTGGTCAGAAAAACAGGCTGCAGGCTGAGGGAACTAAGGTGGCTGTGCCCTTGTGTGCAGCTAGGTGTTGGAAGTGTCAGCTGGCAATATATTATACTGCTCATTTTGCTCCACGGATTACGTGCTGTGCCCACATGTTGAAATGCTTTTAACTCATGTGAAGACTTTGATCTTTCACGTTTTTTTCCTAGTATTAGCATTTTTTCCCTATGACCTGTGTAAGAAACACACAGCCCAAGCTGAAGAGAATGCCTAAGCCTTGCTGATGCCTGCCATATGGTGACTTATCCTGAGATATATTTTTCTTGTTTTATCTGATATATTCAACATTACCATCCCCATATGGTTATTGCTTCTTTGTGTATTCCAGTGGGAGTTCATCTTTTGCCGTTCAAAGATTTGCCACAGAGACTATCCTTAGTGGAACAGTGTTGTGTGCCTGGTCCATCTCATTATCCTCCCTAGTTAGGGATGCATCAGGGGCTCTGTGTTAAATTAGGGAAGGCTTTTAAAGTTGAATATCTGAATACTGAAAGCTGTAGAAACACTGAAGACTGAACAGAAGGCATCATATATTGGAGTGTTCAGTCAGCTTTGACTTCCTACTGACTGCAGCTGACTATGACTTGATTTTCATGGCAAAACTTGGGGAATCACAGTAAGAGACATCCCCTCCCTCAGAAGTGACCAGAAATATTTTCTTCCATTACAGCAAATTTACAACGTTCTACATGCTCAAGGATCTTTGCTGAGCTATTAATGTAGGTACTGCATCATAGTCCACTCATGCAATATCAAATATGAGAGTTGCTTAATAAAACTGGCAATTCAAATCTATCTAGGTGCTCAGAAGATTTCCAATGTAGTGACAATAAAAAATTAAAAGCATATTGTTCATAATAAAGCCCGTGTCCTGCTGCCTCACCTACCTTTTCCTGGAGACCATGCCTTTTCACAGCATCATGTCCTTCTTAGTGATTAGTGATTCTAGTGGGACAGAACCTAAAATCCTAAAACTGGAGCCCAAAAAATTACTGACTAGGTGGGACTCTTCAAGATATAAGCAACGCACTGCTTCTATGCAATGGTATCCAGTAAATGCTGCTTCTTCCAGTTCCTAGTAGACATATCACAGCACAGCATAGTATGATTTATTGCATTACATGTTTATCATTCAGATATATATGAGGTTTTTCTATTCTTAGCCATAATAATAAAGGAGTTCCGTATAATGTCTTATTACAATGGCATCAGATGTTAGAAAGCAATATTATGAAGGATGTCACTGTCATTTTGAGAGGTACAGTGTATGCATATCATCAGGATTAATTAATAGTAACAACATTGACATAAGAATTTTATTACCCTAACTGCCCTTGGATTATCTTTCATGTGGTTTCAAAAAACAGAAAATACATAAACAATTGTCATGTTCTGCCTTTCAATCCTCAAATCCTCCTCTTGTCAGTCAAAATCAGGCAAATGGTGTGTACCTAAAGGCTGTAAACCAGGAGAAAGTATAGTCTAAGTTTTGTGGCATCTGCAGTATTTATAGTTACTGCCTATACTCTATAGGAATTTGCACCTCTAAAGCATCACGTATACAGCAGCATTAAGATAACAAAAAATAGAATTAGTAGAGTAATAAGAAATTTTTTTAAAAAAATCAGGGAATTTTTCTGAGGATAATCAACTGGTTATAGATATTGATTGTACAACCACTACCACCGTTAAGTCTGTCTAAATCTCCACCCACTTTTCTAGACAAGGTTACAGATGTATGGGCACACATGTGTATGAAAAAATGCAGATGCACACAGGCCCATACATGCACACAACAACTTTCTTTGATCCACTTCTCCAACTCTCTCAGCTAAGTGGCAAATACATATCAAAGCTCTAACAAAGTAGCTAAAACAAGTAAATACAAAATCTTCTATTTGTCCACAGTTTTTACTCTTCTAATTCCGCCTCACACAAATTGCAGTGTTTGGCAATGTTCTCACATAGTTGGAACCACTATAAATCCTGCAGTTCAGTAGCAAAGTTACACCATGAGCACCATGTATCACACACTGAGTCACCGAGTTTTGCCAAAGAAGCTGCAATATCAGCTGTTTTCCTGTGTTGCCTATATTTATGGGGAGTATTGTTCAGTGATAGATAAGGTCAGTTTGTGTTGCTGTTGTCATTGCTCAGAGACCAAGAATGCAGTGATTTCTCAGAAATTCTTCCTGCTTCTTTAGTGTCTTGTGTCACCTGGAAAACGAACTCTGGCAAAACCAATCCACTGAGTAGCACAGCCAGTGCAGATTCTGAGCACATTTGAGAGAGACTTTAGATCTCATAACTGCATGATTATCTGGTTTACTCTGTGTACTCTAAAATAAAGCTGTTGTGGAGTTGTCTGCCTGAGCACTCGGGTACCAGAGCCATGAGCACCATTTGTGCCCAGGTAGCTTAGATATGTGTAATGAGTTAAGAGTGTAACGTAAAACTCTGTGGGTGAATGCACATTAGTTTATATAATGTAGATGTACAGAAAATGCTTGGAATAAAACCCCATGTAAAAAACAGAAAGAACTATCAAGTGTCCTATCAATAGCAAAATTAGGTGTCTGAGGAAGACAGAAGCATTGGAATATGCATGATTTGAAGGCAAACTCTTTCTCAAAAAGCTGGTATTTTTCACAAGACAAAGGGATCTCTAAATACTTGAGAAACACTACAAAAAGCACCTTGACCTAATAACTTCTTAAGTGATGCCTCCGATGAAAACAGTCTTCTGATGAGTTGGTGGAGACATTTGTCTTTCCTTATATGGCTGACAGCAGGTCTGTATAACTTAAATACAATAAAAACATTATTCTTACAGCCTTTGCTCACTGTTCACCCACCTGAAATCTTTAATCCCAAGTCTAACCAAGAATCCTTTGGATGAGAAGTAAAAGCTGGTGGAGATGTGCAATAATGAAGGTCCATAAAATTCAGAATCATTGCCATATTATGATTTATTCTTTTTAATATGTTTTTTTAAGCCACCTGAGTATATTCTAAAGACCTTTACACTGTAAAATATAGGCGATATGTAGGGGACATGCAGGGGATTCCTGTCTCAAGGAATTTGAAATCTAATTTCAAACACAAAATCATAGGTAGGGTCAATAGACAGGTCTGGGGCAAAGCACTTAAGTCTGTGCAAGCAAGTTTCTTGCACCTGAAAGGAGGTTGTAGGGAGGGAGGTGGGTGTCAGTCTTTTTTTCCCAAGTAACAAGTGACAGGAAAAGAGGAAGTGGTTTAAATTTGCTCCAGGGAAGGTTTAGATTAGGTATTAGGGAAAATTTCTTCACCAAAAGGGTTGTCAATCATTGTAACAGGCTGCTCAGGGAAGTGGTTGAGTCACTATCCCTGGAGGTACTTAAAAGACATGTGAATGTGGCACTCAGGGACATGGTTCAGTGGTGGGCTTGGCAGTGCTGGCTTAATGGATGGACTTGATGTCCTTAAAGGTCTTTTCCAACCTAAATGGTTTTATGATTCTAAATGAAAATAAGTTGGTTTTTTTATACCTAAAGACTGCATTATGGATTTAAAGGGACTTCACCAAAAGTCTGTTATAGGAAAACAGAAACCATAGGACACTGGTCTCTCAGCAGAAAACACAGAATCTTCCTTTCATTACAGTTTCAAATTTAGAGAAAGCAGCTAGTATACTCCATCCCCAGATGACATTTCCTCAAAATTTGCTGCAGCTGTCCTACAACATATGAAATTTAACTCGGGATGCTAGTCTTTTGTTTTGTTTGTTTTGGTTTTGGTTTTTATTTATACCTCGAGGCAAAAGAGATTGTAACAGTTAGCTTTTGTATTTCACCATTGTAAATCTGTGTTTCAATTACTGTTTTGTCTAAATTTCCCCTTAGCAGATTTAGATTACCAAACAAGACTTACAGCTTCACTATGCAAAAAAATCAAGACATTTACAGAATTCTGTGGATGCATACTGATGCTCAGCCCAGTGTGTTTCCACTAAACAACACAACTAAATTAATTCTGGGATGTCAGATTTACAACTTACGTGAGTGGGAAGGAACATCTATATAAAGGGGGGAAACTGCTGAGAAGGGGAGAAGAAACCAACATATGAAACAGAGTATCTTAATAAGTCCTAAGCTCTGCACATTTTTTTTCCACCTTCCTGGTTCTTGCTACTGCTCTTTTGGGCAATCATTTTATGGCATCTATTTGGTGCAAATGTCCCTTTGGCACTGGTATGTATCAGGAAAGTGGCTATCCCACAATATAACCAGCAAAGATCAATACAGTGACAAACTGTTTTACCGAGAATAGAGTAGCTAAAACATAACTAATAAACTTAGCTGAAAGGCTGACAAGGCTGACGATTGCTAAATTCAGAGAAGCCTTGGACTTTGTGTGAATATTTTTGCTTGGCAAGTGCTCTAATTAATGATTAAAGGAAACAAGGAGGCTCAGCACATAAAGCAGAGTGGGACGAAACTGCTGGCATGATTAACAGCTGGTAAAAATATGAATTAAAAATAGTTGCACTGTTCTGCATGTTCATGGCCTATTTTTACTCGTTCTGTACAGTTCTTTCAATGACAGAAAGAGAAGTGACTAACCCACCAGCTGGCCTTAGCACTGTGGGAATTAATTTCGTGCCTCTGATCAAGAGAAAGTACTTCTCTAATGGTTGTAGTGAGAAAGAAGTAAAAAAATATCGCTCACTACCATGTCAGGTCAGGGATTTACAATCCATAGCTGTAAGATAGTGTCAATTCTCTGTAGGATACAAGCTCAAAAAATGGTAAAGCTGTGCCTTGGTTTATAGATCCAATAGAGAAACTTAGACTTATATTTCTGACTGCCAGAGAGGTTCCTGCAGTCATGCAGAAGATTCTGTATGTCTATCATTTGACTGCAGGTAGAAAGTTGTAGGCTTACATTTTTCTGATGTAAATTTTATTTGCCGAAACCTAGTTTTGATTTTAAATATCCCCCCTGAAATTCCTTGTTTTGTGAATCTGCATACATACCTCTGCATTCAAATGGGTTTCTCATTCTGTCAGATGCTACTGGAAGGGCAGTGATTCGACTAGGGAGATTATTCATACTCCTGTGATTATTAATCAGCTAATAACCACCTTAAAACTTCCTATAAGCCTCAGCAAACCACAACATTGACTTCATCTCTCAAGTGGGATTTCTGAATAAACATGTCCTCATGGCTTGCCCAGAAATTTAGGGTAATACTGGAGAAAGACATGCATAAAGAGGAGGCAGCACAGAGGATAGTGAAATTGAAACGTAACACTCAAAATCCCATGTTACATTTAAATATTCTGGCTAACACCAAGGTATACTTTTCTACTCTAAGGGTGGAAGGCTTTTCATGCAAAGCATGGCAAGAGAAAAACTGCAGGACTGAGGAGAACAGGAGTTTCTGCTTCACAGTGTACAGAATGAGGAAAGGTTAGAAGAGGGAAAAGTAAGGAGGAATAGGAGGGAAAAAAGAGATGGGGGAGCTAGAATAAATAAAAAGGGCAGTATGGAACCTTAAGAAAGAGATGGAAGAGGCACTAAAAAGGAAAACATCCAATAGAATTTTCTATTAAAAAAATGTTATTTTCACGTTCTTTCAAAAAATGGATCACCAATAAGCAAAGTTGCTCAGAATCTCAGTTTTTGTGTCTCAGCCAAAACGATGAGAAAAATGAGAAGCTGTGTCAAAAAGAATGTACAGGAAGCCAAAAATCTCAAAGAAGCTTCGTTTTGGAAAAAAATTAAGTGAAATGCGTGTGCAAATATGCTTTCTATTAAATCAGATTGAAGGAAACCATACACACCAACGGGGCAAAAATGTCAGCCTAGGACTTGGGAGTAGAGCTAGAAGTAGAGAAATGGTAGTCATAATCAGCTAATTCAAACAAGTATTTACTGTTATTTCCCTCCAAAGTGTTGTTTTTTGTGAATATTAAAGGCTCAAAGCATATCAAATATATTACAGATGACAATTAATTTAGCACCGCTGCTAGAGAAACCAGTCCATTTTTCCCTGTGTCAGGTGGCCTCTCCCGTAGCGTGTTTAGTCTTGGCGTGCTGCCTGGACTTTCCCTAGCCTCTTGGAAGTGTAAGACAGGTGCTGCTCTAGGTTGAATCTGTTGATCTTATCTGTTTGTAAGTAAGTAAAGCATCAGAGGCAACAAATGAGCCAAGAATGAAGCTGTGTTTGATAAAGTCATACCTGGGCAGTTCATCCTTAGAATCTCTTATAAAGTGTATTCAACTAAGAATGTCAATGTGGATACTGAGCTGCTGCAGTTGCAGTTTGTGGCAAATTTGCAAATCTCAGCTGCCATATTTGTTTTTTCTCATATACCTAAATACTATTGGATAAGAGATGGGAGAGAGATCCTATAGTAAAATCTCCATTATCAAAGGTTATGGGTAAAATTGTGAGATAAGAAGACTATACAAATACTTCAGGGTGCTCCCGAAAGCAGAATACAGTATACACAATGTCTGTGTCCATTGTAGGTCTGACTTCAGCCAAGCCTATTTGGCCATATCAGAGCTAGGCTGGCCCTGGCAGTCACACTAGCATTCCCTAGTCTCCCAGAGAGAGGCTTCATTAATCCAGCACAGTGCTGTCCTATGTCTAGGTCTGCAGCTTGATCTAGGTCTGCACCATGACTTGAAAAAACAAGTGCTGGAACCAGAAGCACTGAGCTGCAGGTGCACAGGTTGTTGTTCTGCATGGCAGTACTCAGATCCAGCTTGCACAGAGCTGCTGTGCACAGCTGTACTCAGTCTCACTGCTTGTGGCTCTTGAAGTTGTCCCTGCACACTATTCCTGATATCCTACCTGTCCTTCCAGTGTGGCACAGGCACTGAGGTACTTTGAATCTGACAAGGTTTATAGTTGGAGTTCCAAGCAACAGATTAGCTCTGTGATTTCCAAGCCTTCAAGTGGTGTGTCCTTGCTGTCCACCTCTGCATCCAAGCAATAATATGAAGTGTATCAGACCCAGCTCCCTCTGCAGCCATCCTGGAGATGAACCTTGACCTGAATAATCCAATCCCAGAAAACAGAGAAGTGATTGCTTAGTCATGTCCATGGTAATAGTTTCTGCAAATTACACCTCTGGAAAGCTTGGATGAGTGTGGAAGTGAAGGAGAAGAAGGAGATGGATTGCAAAGGGGTCTTGAACTGAGCATGGAAAAGTGCTTGTCTTCTACATTGTCATGATAAATCAGGTACACGACTATGAGTATTTTCAATGGAATAGTAGGATGAGCTTCTTAGATCAGCTGAAATGTGTATGCAGAAGGAGAGGCAGATAAATTAAAACCCTTGAAGGGAATACCAGGTACTCAAATATTTAGAGAGAACCAAAGCAAGTTTCATTTGCCTTCTGGATAGATTTACCTCCCTGGGAGAGCCCGTGAAACTGCAGGGGATAGCAGTAATCTGAAACATTCCCCTTCTTGGCTAAAGAGAGGAGAAGGAAAACTCCATTAAAATGAATATGCAACCAATCACATAAAGGAGCTTCTTTGTCATTCTAAAAACTTTGAAGGAGAGCTGCATTCTCACTACATCACTAATAGACTATCACAATTCTGTAATGGGTAAAGGAAACCTGAACACCAGCATCCCTGCCTCCAGATTTATTTTCTTTAATCCTTCTGATATATTCTGGAGAAAGGACTCAAAGATTTTAGTGCAATTAAGCAGGAGGGAGACAGTGTTTTTAATAGAAATGATTAGTGTATGCCCTGGGAATGATGTGAATTTATGCCAGAGGAATTTTACATCTTCCTCTGACTTACCTCGTGGTGTCAACTGCCCACGTGTGACCAACCCCATTTAGCTAAGCAGGCACATTGTTCTGCAGTGCTGGGGGATGAACCTTCATTAACTAGTCTGCCCTATTGCAGCAATTACACATTTCTAAGATGTCTTCCTGATGACTCCATGAGCCATAGCATCTCACTCTGTTTCAGTTTACTCATATTTAAAAATGAAAATACTGGCTTCAGCCTACCTCACTGGGGTTTCTGAGCCTGAGTTAACAATTACAAACTGTTGTAAGATCTCTGGAGAACTGGCAAAGTATAGCATTATTATCAGTTTTCTGTTGTCTTAGACACTGGATTCAGGTAACTTGGTGTGTGTATGTTCTGTTGCCCTGCTTCAGGGAGACAAAAGGGAGAAGAGCAGGTCAGACACAGATTCAGAAATTCTTCTTTATTACTGTATGACGGAGGGTAAAAGCACATTTATTCTTTTGACACATTCTTCTGGTTCCCATGTACTAACACAGTTGTGGCTTAGAGACTAGAATTTTGATTGATACCTCTGTGCCAGTACTTCCCTTCCATGAAGAATCAATTGTTCTATTTAACATGAAGCAATAACCAATATAAGCCAAACATTTCACCTTTGTGGATAAGGATTCGGAATGAATGTTAACACAAAAGTTCTGGTTAAAAGTTCTCAGCTTCAGTGAATACCCGTTTGCTTCGTGATGTTTGTGACAACCAAAATATTATTCAGGAGCTGGTGGAAAAGTATGAAGCTTCCTTGAAGGGTGCAGAAATCAAATGTGTTCTAAGGGCTGGCAGAGTTGGACCAGAAATGCTAATTGCAAAATTCCTACTCATCAGTACCTACTTCATCTTGCTGCCAAAGCTTCTGGAGGCTTCAGGTTTTCTGAGAATTCAGATAAATGTTATTTTCCTGTTCTGGGTGAGGGTAATGAGGAGAGTCACTAATTATCCCTCCTGGGTAGCAAGTTGCTTCACAGTAAGGTCCTGTGCACTGGGATCATAGCCAGCCATGGTCAGCATGAAACATGTTTCAAATCAACCAGGATAGGAGGTACAGTAAGCAATAGGCCAATCACATTTCTTTAGTAGGAAAAGCATCATGTCACACCTACTCCCACAGCAGTTCACTTTCCAGACTGCCTGGAAGCTTCAGCTCCTTATGAAAGCTCTGGAAGAATAAATCCTGGCCACCATCCGATTTGACAGTGGCACTGATACAGAGGTGGACTACGTTGTCCATCTGCAGCTTCTCTAATTTATACATTTTTCCCATGTCCTACTCAATCCCCTTTCTCAAGTGAAACCAAATTGTATTCTTAACTCCTTGTGCAGATGGTCCTCATTGTTGGGCACCTTATGGACGCTTTATGGCCAGGAATGATGGAGATCTTACATGTCAGTCCCTGATGCTGACATTACTGTGTCCTGTAGCAAATGTTTCACCTTCCCTAGTTGTCCTGGGTTTTAATGAGCCATATTTAAGTAATTCACCAGCATCAAAATCCCTGTTATTATTCCAGCTGTGCCTCCGAGATAAGGCAGGTGATAAACAGATCCAGCTGGACAGCAGATTTGCCTCCAGAATGTGTGCTTGTTCTTTTGGAAATTTTAGAGAGAATTTGCTTGACTTGCCCTTTAGAAAAGCTTTGTTCTATTAGAGCTTTCTATTTCCTGCCCAAAGCTTCGTGTTGTCTGCTGGAAGCAGCTGACAAAAGCATCACATTCGGTTTTTCCATAAGAAAATGCTTCGTGTTCTGCTTGTCCTTTATGTTGATCTGGAGCATTTACCCTTACAAGTGGGGGTTTTGTGGGTAAAGAGGAGAATGACAGTACACCCAGCCTGCTGCTGTTGATCTACCCAAGCTATCTGCAACAAATCATTTACCCACTGAGTTTGAATTCTGTTTCTGAACAGAGAATGGTTTCTGTAAGTGGGTCTCTCACCCAGAGCTAGTGACTATTTTGTGTAAATAGATTTTAACAGAGGGACTGTACTGACAGCCACCTCTATTTGACAACGTAATGTTTGCAATCTAAAGTCAGATTTGTATGGGGTTTTTCCATATAGCTGCTGGAAAATAGCTACTGTCTGATAGAATCATCTCTCAAAAACTGATCATTAGCAAATAATATAAGCATTATTTAGCTATTCATTACTAGTGCAGACTACTATTTGCTCTTCAGATATTTAAGTTAGGTTGAAACAGCCACATTCACTGTCAGCTGCCATCTGTCAGATAGTTTTGTAATGTGGAGTTCTGAAAACAATTATTTTTTTACACCTGTCTTTTAAAAAGGCTCTTCTGTAGTGAGAGATGAGAGACTCTAATCTAAATCCTTATTAGTAGACCTTGCACGGCACAAAGACCTTTGTGAGTGGTTACACTCTAATAGCTCTCAGCAGAGATTAAGGCATCCTTTCTTCTGCCAGCTTCTTACTAATGCTGTTCCCAGCATGGTGTGAGGCTTGAGGTGGAGGCAGTTCCAAAGCTGCTTTTCCTAGAATGACAGCAATGCCTTAAAAAATACACTTAATTGTTATACCTATGGTGCTCTTTCTTGTTGGGAAAGGTGTTTAAAGCAGCAGGAGATTCTGTTTTCTGATTCAGTCTCAAACTAGAGTGAATTCTTGGCACAGAAAAGCTGCCAACATTGATACCTGGATGGAAATTTCTGAAAGATGGGATTGCTTGTAAATGGACAATCTGCTGTTATGGGGTATTTTGAAAGTTTTTTGTGCACTTCAAACATTTTGTATTCTTATTCTCTATTTAGTGCAGTTGCTTGCATAGTATCAATTCTAATTATCAGATTCAATACTGCACTATGTAGGCAGAAAAGGTCTGGGAGGTGTTCCTCGTCCTTATACACAGCCGAACCTCAACAAGCAGGATGGCTAAAGCACAGCAGAGCTTGCTGTTCGACTAATAACTACGTCGTAAAAGAGTGTCCCAGAAATCCTCATAGATGGGAGTCCAAGAATAACATCAGTTCCAGATGGTTTGAGAATAAATTCCTAAGGATATCATAAGGCTTTAGATGCTTTAAGGGGTATTTTATTAGTTTCACCTCTGCATTTTCCTACCGAAGACTTCACAAATGGGGCCTTTCTTCTCCCTCTCCCTGCTGCTCACCTGATCCTGCAGTGGTGGGATGAGTCGGCATGGGGGCCAGCTTATCACCCGAGGTTTCCACCGAGCTTTAAAACCACACCCACTACAAACTTGTCCACGAGCCAGCAGTAGTTTGCTCCTCAGAAACATCTGTATTTGAAAAATGGATGAATTAGAGATAAAAGAGAGTGTGTTACCCCTTCTGAGTAAATTATTTAAACTTGCAACCTGTTTCTGTCTTTTCATTATGAAAAATTAATGTACCACAGGCCTTTTTGCATCTTCTTGGTGAGATAGCTTTAGTCTTCTTAGGGGCTTTCCACAGCCAGCATCAGAGAGTATTTCAGCTATCAATGCTCAGGCTTCTTCCCTCTGTCCCTCTCCCCAGAGGGGACAACTCTGTTAACGTCCATCTAAGTATGAACATAATAGAGCAGGCCCAGTAATCTCCAGAGCAGAATGTGCTATTGAGAAAGGAAAGCTGAGTCAAAAATGCTGCTCTTAATATTTTGTGAAGAATGAAATGAGATTTTTTTTTCCATGTGCCATATGGATCTTGCAGTAGGCCTTAGACAGATGCTTGCAAAAATCATGGCCAAAATCTTCCATTTTGATGCACAAACTAGGCTTTTGTTTTCAAATTGATGCAATACCTGAATAAAACCACCCTTATTTTCAGCAGTACTGAGCAAATGCCCCTTTGATTCATTTCAGTTGTGGTTAAGAAATCTCAGCACCTCTGAAAATCAAATAGTGCTCAAATTTACAGCTCCTCTATTTGAAAACAATTCCCCCAGTCTCTACCTCTTTAAATGGAAAACTGTGAAGCCAAGGGCACACAGTGATCTGGGCAGTTAATAATGTTCCTTGCTATGTAACAAATCAATGAAACACTTGGGAATAATGGCACCAGTTCGGATTTAACTGTTTCATGACAGTGTCACTTTCCAACAAATGCTGGACATGCGGCACTAAGGAGTGTTGCCCTTCTTGGAGGAAGGGAAAGGAAGGAGACAATTCCTGATTTCCCTGAATTGGCTTCAGTCATTGCTGAGCAATGCCTTAGATTTTTAGTGAACTGAAATGGAATACTGTCTGATCTCTCTAGGACAGTCACTGGGACTTGTCATCACAAGCAGGAACTCATTCTCCTTTCCCCTGTGACCTGCAATTAGCATCTGTCCGAGCGTATAAAGTATTGATCCTTCTAGCCCTGAAAGTTTCTGTGCATGTGTTTGGACTCTTACTGCATGTACCCTGAGCAGTGGTAGCTTTCTCTTCCACGTCCCCTGCTTTGGGTCACTGCCTGGGAGCAAAGCTGTAGTGTTTGCTCTTTTACAAGACTGCTCCCCTGGGCATTCCCACATCTTTATGGGCCCATCTTTCAGGGCCTTCTGCTTCCTCTCATTACTTATTCATTGCATGTAGCTGCTTATTTGGCTGACAGTGCACTTTCTGTCCTTGTACACCTTGTTCCCTCTGACCAACCACATACATTTTAAAGACAATTTTATTAAAAAATAAAAGCAGGTGAGTTAAATAACAATTTGGCTGGACAAGAACTCAAAGGAAGATTTACCTGAGCTGCAGTATGAGCTTCACACTGTTATGAAAGCTGAGGCAATATTTTTTTCTTCTTTCATATAATTTGTTGTAGGGTATCCCAAGCAAATATTGCCGAACTGCTAGACAAGGTAAGAGTGAAATAAAAGCAATCTACAAACTATTTAATTCTTTCTGATATCTACATAACCAGCCAGAAGGGCAATGGTGACATATTAAGGTTGACATTGTGAGGTTAATACAATAATTTATTTAAGAGTTTATTATTTTGTCCTAGGATCCTTAGTGAAACACAGCTGAAAGAACCAATTTGGACTTTTGGGCACAGGATGAAATTTTACATTAAAAACTTCTGGAGAAAAGTCCTTTTCCCTCTGGAGATGGAAGATCTACAATGGCCATCTCTTTCTTTCCTTAACATCAATAACATGAAGTGTGTATTGAGCATTGCTTTGTGAGAAACCCTTTGATATCTTTGTTAAACATTGTCCTTTGCTATAGCTGTATCTCGAGCAACAAATCTGGTGTGTTTTGTGCAGACAGAATAAATGATAAAAACAACTTATTCTTTTGAAGGAGTCCATTCAAAATTAAAAGAACGGTGGTTTATCCGTCCCGGGGAGAGGTACCTTACTCTGATCAGATGTGCTGTGAAAGGCACAGCACAGCAGCCCCTCTCACGAGGCTTTCTCAGGGCGGCAGATGGGATTCCAGCAGAGAGGCCCCTCCCGCAGCTCAGAGCGGAGACGCCGCAGAGCCGCGCTCCCTCCTCCGCCTCCGCTCCGACCCTCCTCCCGCAGCACTGCCATCATCGCCACCGGCTTTTCCTTCGCCCGCGGCTCCAGGGCCCGCTCCTTTTCCAGCGGCCGCTTCTCCTTCCCGGAGATCCGGGGGCAGCGGCCCCGGCAGAGGGAGCCGGAGACCGCCGGGCCGGGGAGGGGGCGCCGGGGGCTCCTGTCGGCCTCGTGTTCTCCCTCTTGGCTGAAGGAGCCGCTTCTCTTTCCTTCGCCTGGCAGTGCCCTCCCGCACTGGGGGAGCTGGGGGTCAGTCCCCGCGTACCTGTTAAAGCGCCGCCGTCAGCGCAGCTGCCCCGGGGCTGCGCATCCCCAGCCGCGGGCGAGGAGCTGCTCTGGATGCCGGGGGTGTTCTCCGCCCGCCTCCCGCTACGTTTGGAGTGATCAATCCAGGCTGCTCTGCAGCTGCGGGTTACGATCCGTAATTCGTATAATTTGATTTGACAGTAATTCCATCCTTGTTATGTTTCTTTACAAGAGGTGCCCTGTGATTCGTTCAGTTTCTGTCCGCTGTTTTTTCTGCCGTTTCTCATCGCGGATCCATACGCTCCTGTCCGGTTCTTGGGGCCTGCCGTGCGTCACGGCTCCCCGGGTGTCAGGCAGTGTCAGTCACATCTTTGTGTCGTGCCCTAGGGAGGATATGGGTCTGTACAGGACATGCTCATCCTTGCCTAGGTTAAACTACTATATTCTTACTGAAATGTCTTCTTTTATTGTAATATTACAGGTGCTTTCTGCTCTCCTTCAATTCAGTTTTGTACTCCCTCCCTCCCCCTTTAATCCTTTTAAAAAGAACTCGCCATGTTTACCTTCCTATGGTTGTTAAGTTTGAGGAAGACAAATAAGTACATATTTATTATGTCAGTTTCTAAGAGCTAGATAGCAAAGACAATTCAGCACAATGAAGTACAGCTTTTTAAATACCTGAGTGCTTTATTTTTTAATAACCTCTCCCTGGGGCTGAATACAAAACTTGTATCAAATCCCCCTTATGTTTTGTGAGTGAGGTATAGGAAAAGCTGGATATATCAAAATGACTTCTAGAGCAGTGTTTCCAGAACAGTGATCTGCAAGATTCATCGTCAATTTTGTCTCTCATTAGAGTTTAAATGTTTAATTAGGAAACATTTGGAGTATTATCCAGAGCTCCTTACTGAGCAGAGATGCTTACAAGGAGAAAAGGGTTTTTATTTCTTCTTTAATGTATTCTTATTGTAGGAGAAGAGATGAAGATGTCATTTGGGTATATAACACCTTGTCAGAGAAACTGTGCAGAAAGTGAGAGATTGTTTTCTTTGCAACCTCACAACTTTCAAAGTCACATCTCTCTCTACTTCCAGAAATACCCTAAGCCTACAGTTTACTGGGATAGATGCACAGTACTTGTTACTTGTGTTAGTGAAGATGTCATCATACAGAACATAATATATGGGAAAAGGAAATTCGGCTCCCACATGAGGTACTTCTGTCACCTGGGAGTCCCGAGGTCTGATCCCTGCCTCAGGGAGCACACAGTTATTTTACCACTTAATAATGGTTTCTGGAGTAATGCTCAAAACTGAATGCTGCTTTCTCCCAGGGGCGTATTTCAAGTCCTCAGGTGTCCTATAATAGCAGACCATTGCCATCAATAGGCAACAGCTGAGTGAAAGCTGGTTTTGAGTAATTTGGGATCTTGATGCATTATACCTAAGATACAACTAGGTGGTTGTCTTTGTTTTCCTCTTCAAAAAAATGGTGTGATCCTCTTTTTCTTCTATTTCTGTAAATATGGATATTTCTGCATATGTTTGAATGGTAAGATGACTTGGGTTTTCTTCTGTACCAATGACTGCTTTGGAAGTAAGTAATATCACAAGATAAAAATTATGTTTTAATGTCTAAATCTTACCAGTATGTCTGAGCACAGTGAAAAATTCAGGATGAAGATTTTTAAAACTAATGAAAAAATTATGTAATCACGTGCATGTGCCAGCTATGCAGATAAAAGTTACAGAAAGAACTTCTAAGGTCGGATTTGCATTTATTAACTTTGTAATTGTATGCACAAATAGCAAACACATGAGAGTTAATAAAATAATAGTAATAATGATTTGTATTAGGTGATTGAAATTTATGAAGCAATTTTGGTGTCTCATAAAGCTGTGATGTCTTCAAGTGGAGTTAATGAGTATGATGGAAGTGACTAGCATGAACAAACTTAATACTTATAATGTGTTGCATTTGTCAAACAAAGACAGTAAAATATTTTTAAAAGGTGTAAGAATATTAGTATCATGATTATGTAAATGGAAAACTGAGGTAGGAATGCAATTCACATTTTGATTTGTTTTGCAGCTAAAATCAGAACTGGGATACTATAGTCTTTCATCTAAACACCCTGTTTTCCTATTCAAAAAATCTTGGCTATTATTTACGAACACCGTCTAAAATGCTGGTGTGCTTTAGCATTACTTCCATGCTTGGGACATGTTCTCCAAAACACCATTATGTTTAGCTATTTGATTTTTTCCCTCATGTTTGCACCACATTAAGTGTGCCTGTTTGTTACTGTTGAGTTCAGGTGTGTATCTTTGTTACTTTCAAGAAGCCAATTCCTTTGGGATCAGGGTGTCACTGTCAGTGTCTTTGAGGTCTCTGAAGAAAGAAAGACAGGAGATCTCTGGATGTGAGAATGCTTTTGTTTCGGCATGGCTCACTTTTTAAAGTACTGGTTTTCAGCTTAGGGTTTACATTAAGGTTACTTTCTTTATCTGAGAGTCCTAATTCTAGGTTCTTTCTTCTGTACCATAGAATATATTTAGCACTGGATAACAACTGCTTTTTCATGCTAGAAAATTCTGTAAAATTTGCAAGTGAGGTAAATATCATTCAATTAGAATGGTCCTTGCTTTATGTGTTTTGTGGGGGTTTCACCTAGGCAGAGAGTTAAGACCTTTGCACTGGAAAAGGTTCACTTCTCTTTATGTTCTTGTTTCATGGCAATGTCTGTCTCTTGAAGAAAGTATGGTTACTTTAAGATAGGATGAAACAGTATAGAATGGATTCTTTCAGTCTCTCACTGATAGCATGACTTTCTCTTGCTTCATAAAAGTACTGAATTTAATGGTATGGATTACTGGTGATGTGGGGGGATTCAATTAGGAGGAAGAGGATAAAACTCTGGAAATAAGGCAGTAGAAGCGTCAAGCAAGTCAAATGGTTGTTGAGATGTGCTGTTAGTAGTTTGGAGCTGTGCTGTCAGCAGTGAGCAAGAACTGCAGGGAGCATAAAGGTTACGAGTCCAGGTAACATGTATTGGCAAAATTACGTATCAGTATTTTGGGAGCTAGGAATATGGAATTAGGTCTTCTGTTTCCCTATTCTCCCACTCCTTCCTTGCCTCCAGCTGAGCTCCTAATGGAAAAGCTGGGGGAAGGGGAATGGGAAGCAGCAGAAGGATGTTTATGGCTGCTTGGTTGGAATGTAAATTAAGTGACTAATGATGTGCACTGAATAAATGGGTCTGGGTTTTTTCTTTTTTTGTCTTGCTTCTTAGCACGGATTGCTGCAAACAGTTTACCTTTCACTCACACACAAGCATGTGTAAATTTGACCTGAGAAAGGAATGGTTCAGTTCTTTCTGAAAACCGAAGGAGCCATCAAAGGACTTTCTGTAAATATAGGTCAGCAGTCTGCATTGTAAGTGGACACAATGCTTGCTTCAGCTGCCTTGGATTTTGTATGGAAAATGTTGCGACCCAGTCCCAGAGTGTAGTCTCATGTCTGAGTTATGTCACACAGCAATTTAGAGCTCAGCTTTCTCATAGTATCTGTTGCAGGTTCGCTCCAGGTTGTGGAGAATTCTGTTTGTTTCTTGCTAAAAAATCCAACCTGTTTCCACCGTAACTTGACTGGCCAAGATCAAGCCTTCCTTCCTCATGAACATAGGAAACTGGGATAGGATCTCAAGACTGGGAGATGTCTGCTGAAAACTGCTTCCCTTCATTCAGTATAAGAAATTGCAAAATACAGTACAAAACCTTGTCTGCAGCCTGCAATGTCTGTCTTCAGCAAGTAATAAAGAAGATGGGTGACTGCTCTAAGGGAGGGTTGCAAAAACTTCCTTTTTTGGGGGGTAGTTGTTTTTTAAAAATTCTTTCTCTCCACTTCCTTTTTTATCTTCTTTCCATGTTTGTTTTGCCCTTATGCACAGGCTGACCCTGAGAGTCAGGGATTATCTGCTAGGGTGGTAAATTCAGCTCCTTCCCAAGCCACTCCTATAACTCTCACTGTCTGAGGATCACTCAAGAAGGAAGGTGTGAAGAGAAATACTGGTGAGAAGGTATGAAGAGGGGACAGACTTGCAGTAACAAAGATGCTTTGGCACAAACAGTTATATTTTTTTTTGCTTGGTTCATTTCTTTGTAAACACCCAGATCCCAGAACTGTGTATTCTCTGGACAGCATATCACTTAATCATTTTTCACTGGATGGAAAAAACCTGTAGTTCCACTAAATTAAAAATAGAGCTGCAAATAGGCTTGGTTTGATCTTTGTGGTGTCTGAGGCAGAGGAACAAGATTAATTCCTGCAATTAGATGTTAATTGATGTCTGAGCATGTCTGTTCCTAGAAACAGCAAGACCACATATAGCATAACTAGCACCATTAAAACAGCATCATCTACCCTCTGTGCTCAGCAAGCACAGAACTCAAAGAGGGGGGAAACTTGCCAGGCCCCTGTTTCTAACTGGAGCAGTGGGGAGTGCTGTGAAATGAGCAGAAACTTGTGATGAGGAAGAGGGAGTGCAGCCTCCTTGAATGGTTATGATCTGATGGTTAAATGCACAGAGTATTACAGAAGAACTGTGACTTTGTTTGTTAAACCTAAATACACTTTGTTTTCATTTCATTGCTGGTAAAATCTGCTTGTGATTCACATCATGAGCAACCACAAAGGTTTATTACGAAGTGATGAAATATGTAATAAAGGAAAGAAGAAAAAAAAACTTAGAAATTTTCTTTGGCCTTTGGAAAACCATATACTAACAATTTTGATTAAATGGAATAAGAGGTCACTGAATGTGGTCTTTTACCTACTGCGTGTAAAAGCACCAGCTACATCTATTTCAGTAATGAAATCCTGTTTCTGTGCTCCCTGTGCCTTATATATAAAGCACCATGCACTGTATATATTTCATTTTGTTTCCATTTTACAATACAGTAAAAATCTTTTTCAACTAGAATAGATGCTAGCCTTCGAAACTGAGGTGGTGAATAGAATAATAAATCCTGCACATCACTAGCTTGACTTTCATCTTAAGAGTCTCAAAAAGCTTTATAAACATCAAGTAATCCTTCCAGCATGCCCATCACGACTGGAGAGTATTACCATCACTCTGTGGCTATTATTATTGTTTTGTATCCTTGTGTTTAAGAGCTCCAATCAGACTCAAGACTGTACTGTGAATGTAATGAAATGTTAAGCCTTTTCCCAAAAACCTTTGAATAAATGTTAAAAAACAGCAGAGGGATAAAAGAGGCCAGAGGAATGCAGCATAACAGTAGAAGGGGAAGAAAAAATTGCAACTTGGGGAGTGACCAGTGTTGGAGCAGCATGATCTGTCCAGCCGTTGTCATATATCTTATGGGCAGTACATTGAAGGCGAGACCTGAAGAATTTTTTCAATGTCTCTTTAGATTTTACTGTGTGACTCCTTCTATGTTTAAAGGAAGGGCATGCCTCAGGTGCACTTGGCTTGATGAGCAATTAAGTTGCCTCAATATCAGGACAAAAATTCATAGAGTGAACTGGACTGTGAAGGAGTAAAGACTATTGCATTATGTGAGGTAGTAATGCAAATGGAACCAGTGGGCTCAGGGAAAGAGGAAAACAGTGGCCAGCACCTTGCCCTAACAGAGCTAACAACAAACAGAGTGTGGATAGGACTTACTGTACCAACCCTTGTGTTCATCTCAGCTCTCTATTTCTGTTTCCAGACATGCTTAAGTAGGAATTTGCAGCAGCAAAAGGAAAGCAGCAGAATACACAGAATACTCTACACAACTTGATCACCTGTGGTCAGACCAATTAAGCTGCAGCAGGTGTGAAGTGAGTTCTTCTGTTGCTTTAACAAATGCAGAAGCAATTTTAGGAAGCAGCATCTGGCACATTTAGGCTGTGCAATGATTCTGTGTCACTCAGGCTTACACTTACATTCTTTGTGTAGACTAGCGAGTGGGGTTTTCACTAGTCTTTTAGGGGAAGGAAGAACTTCTTTCTGGGATGTCCTCCTGGTCTAATGCCAGTTAATACCTGGAGCAGTAAGGAGAGTGTTTAGCTGAGAGCACCCCCCTACACTGACAGTTAAGGGGTGGCGAAGTGCATCTGAACATCCGTGTTTGGCATGAGTTCTATATTGCTAAGCTGATAAACGTAAGTTAAATGTCTCTAAATTTACAGCTCCTCTACTGCAGTTAGACTGCAGAGCTAACTGGGATTTCATGCTTTCCACCTTGGATGTCTCAAGCTGCTGAGTCTACAGAAGCATCCACAGCAGAGTTGTTCAGTTTACCCTGAGATCTGTTCTCCCACTGCTGAGATGCACATGCCAAATTCTCACCAAAGGCAGAGATCACACCTCTGATTGTTCCCAGCTGTTGGGCACAGAAAACACCTGGGAGAGGAGCATGCTAGTGATTGCTGTGTGCAGCTACTGTTGGACTAGGACCCTCCTTCTCTAGTTTCAGTCTGTGACCTCACCTCTGGTTTTGTTATTTGTTTCCTGATCACCAGGCTATTTTTGGCAAACCTGAAGCAGAATTTGCTTCACAGCCCAAGTCTAGAGAGCTGTCTGCTTTTTTTGAGTAGATTGCTTCTACTGTCTTGCTTCTTTCAGCAGTGTAGGCAGGTCCAGGTCATCCCTGATGTAAAAGTACAGATGTGCAGAAACCTGCACCATTGAAAATACAACTTTATACTGTAAGCACCTGAGTTAACAACAAAACAAAAGAAAACCTTAGAGCCCTCACAGTGCTTCTGACAGCCAGACTGTTGGATCCCGGGTATTTCGTAGGTGCATGTCACACTGCTTCTCCCATCTTCCACATCATCCAGGACTCCCACAGTATGTTAAACTTCCCTTGTGCCACAACTGCAGCTTGCAGTCCCCAGTGCCTGGGACAGCTTGTTAGCTCAGGTTTGTTAGCGTGGGCCCCTTTGCCTTTCCACACCATTAGTGCTGGCAAACCTCACTGCCAAGTTTTGCCTCAGTGCCAGTGAGGTGGGCAGACCACGTAGCTGCTGAAATCTCTGTGCAAGTCTATCTTTTTGTGCTCTTCCTCAGCATTGTCAGTTGTGGTTGCTGTGTCAGAAAGCTGGGGTTCATGAACCCTGGGCAGCGAATCTCTGTGGGTATTACGCGAAATGTGTGTGCTTAAGAAATTCCTCTTGTCAAGTCTGCATTCCTTTCTTTCTGCCATGTTATGCCTGGCTTTAATCTAGAATCCTAAAGACATTGTGGTCTAGGGAGATGTCTTCCAACCCAAGGATAAGGGACATGGTATAAACATGAGGTTGCGCCTTGAATGTATTAAGTCAGACTGTTTTAGAAACACTGGCTGTTGGTTCATTCTCTTCCTGATTAATGACCTTAACAGAAACCTATTTGATCTGTCTGGGGCTTACACAGGTGAAGGAAAACAGGGGTGACACTTCAGGTGCCTGCCCTTTAACATCAGCTAATGTGGTATTCCTTTTGTGTGTCTTGTTTGTGCATTCCACTTCATACCTCTCTGTCTGTAATATCTGGGTCCTGTTCTGATGCAGTGAGGTTTCACAGCCATTTTAGTGCCAGTCTGTTGTTATAAGCAGTGCATGATCCTGCAGCTGTTGGTCTCTTTGAACATGTCACTGGAGTTGAGGGTCCAGCTTGAAGGCAATCGGCCAAGGTCAGCAAAAAGACTGCACAGATCAGAGTACTTTTGCTTGGCATGCTGGCCAGCTGCCACAGGCTGTGACTCTACTGACTTCTGTGAGATAATGCAAGTTCAAGTCTGGTCAGTTCTTAGGTGGGAGAACGCTAAGGGAAAAGCTTGTGCTGTAAGGAATGTAGTCCTTTGATGGAAGAGCTGGCATTCCTCTCTCTTTTAAGAGCAGACAGCACTTTGCTATGATAACAGGGGATGTTGTTCTTCTGGAAGTGCCATCATTCATGCACTACATGAAAACTACATCTGGTTTATGCCACAGTTAAAAACTTCCCAAGGCACTGAAATTCTCATTCTGCAAGGCCTGTTCAAATTTCCGTGTAAACAACTTCAGTGCTGCCTCCCTAAATCTACATTCCTGAGATAACAAATGTTTGAGGTACTGCATAAGAAGGACTGTGCTTGCAAGAGGAGGAGAATACATGTGAAGTATTACTGACGTGCTGGTCATAAATCGTAACTTAGTACAAGATTTTAACTTAAACCATGTGGAAGTCATTTCACTTTGCACTTGCAATGAGCAAAGGGCATATGTGGCCTTGGCTACTGTTGCTCAATGGACAAGCTGTAATCCACTGTACTCAATATTAACTCAATCACTTGTAGTTTCATTCTTGGTGGAGACAGAAATTTAATTTGAAAATGACTGGGTTTTTTCATGTCAAAGAAATTTGCAGTGTTGCCAGTGTGCTCAGAAGGATATTGATTAATCAGTGTTTAATCTACACATTTGATAATTTTCCTGTGTGAAAAGGAAAGGATTGGGCTTTGTTTACTTCTATGTAGGCAGCTCAGCAGGAGTAGTGTTCTTCATATCAAGGTTTTCTTTCTGAAAGAACAAATAATTTGTGATCAGGGCCCTTTGCAACTGAGACTATATCTAGCAGTAAAATTTCAGTAGTAGAGTGAATGTTTGAATTTTTCTAGTATAAAGGATAATGAGATGTTCTGATGCCTTATATCATCTCCAAAGGGCAGATCTCTGATGCCTCTGGCTTTCTAAATGCCACGTGAAGCATTTCAGTTCTCTGATCAGGAGTTGTTGGGCATCTAGGCTTTGTGTGGGATTTCTAATACTTCTTTGTCGCATTTAGACTTTGGCTTGCCTGCAAATACTTCTGATGATATTTTAGCATTTTTGCTGCCTTTTAAAATCTAAGATGAAAGAGAGTGTAATGAGCCACCCAGACTCTGCAATACTTGCTATTCCTTTCTTACATGCAGGAGGAACTGCTCTTTTTTCCTCTTGCCACTAATTGACTTGATCTTCCCTATGTACTGCTGAAACTGAGATGCTGCTATGCTCTTGGATCAAGAAGGAAAAATGGCATGTACAAGGTTAGGGGTCAGTTCAGCTACCACTGGGAAATATGTACTAATTACACTGATTTCTTATCTACATCTTGAATGACAGAATTGTTTGAGAGACAGAGGTTGAGGGCCCAAGAGTAACCTTTCTAACTGAACTTCCCTTTAATTTGGAAGCCTTCTGAGTAATTTTTTTGCCTGCTGGATGCCTGTTTCACAAAATTGTGAAATGATTCCAAGTGCAAAAATATCCTAGCCAACAGATGCCATCTCAGATATCCTATTTCAGTGGTGGGGAGATAAGAGAGATGGAGGGGTGCTGCATATCTCTGATTAATAAAAAAGCCTTTTTTTTTTTTGCTATTCAAAAAGTGCTTCTGTTTCATCTGTTTGGGTTCAGCTTCTGACATTGTCTGGCTTGTGCAGTCTGACTCAGCATTCTGGAATTCTAAGAGGAAATGTGTTGGAGAAAAAAGAAATGGAACAAATTAGGAACCAAAGCCATCTCTATGCTAACTAATTGAATATATCTATAAACATTGAACAACCCCACAACTGCTGTTGAAGCTATTACATGCAAAATTCTGAAAGCATGTAGATATAGAACATGTTGGCAGCTGGGAAAGGAGGCTATAAAAAGGGAGAGCTTTTTAAAAACATTTGGGTAACAGGTTCACACATTTCATTTAAAAACAAACAAATAAACAAACCAACCAACAGAGGTTTTATGCAAACCATCTCCCTCTAATTCCTGCACAGTGTAGTCAACATGTACCATTTACATTTTGCAGTAAAAGAGCAGCCAGTCAGAATGAGCCAAGCCATTGCACAGGCTTTAAAGCCATCTGTCAAACTGCTCAACTGTCCGTCACTGGAGACCCAGTGTTATCTCTGGGCTCATGTAGACCCACTGTTATCTCAGTTTCTTTATTAGTGTCATTTGTTGACATCAAGAAATGGAGGTTATGGAAGATAGTATTTACGTGACTAAAAAACCCACTACCTTGTTGGCAGTGGCCTTCTGTCCAGCTTTTTATTTGTAAAGGGAAGAATATTGTCTTCACAGCTCTTCGTGGCTTATTTTTAAGTTGTCCATCAAATCTGACAACAAAAATCCAGGTTTAGCACTTTGAATTAAATTTAGCAACCTCATTATTCCCAGATCTTCTTTTTATGCTAAATGACTTTTTAGTTACCCTTGGCTGTAGGAAATTCATTATCTTGGGTGTACTGCAGTAATGCAGGTCAGGCACATCAGTTGAACTGTATTAGTTCTTGTAGACAGTTCTTGGTTTTTTATTTTTTAAGTAGATGCAAGTGGGCACAACTGCTTAGTTTTGTTCCCTTTGTTTCTGGTGAGGTGTGTTGTAGCAGAGTAGCAGTGAGGAAGAGCTGCCTGTTTGTCTTGTAGCTGCTACACACAGGTGAAATACTGCTGGAAGCACTTGTACTTTCTCTTGGAATCNAAAAAAAAAAAAAAGCCATTTTTCTGAGTTAGAAAACCCTTTGTGGGAAAGAGCAGCAACATGGGTAGGGAAACTCCAATAGAAAAGAGTCCTTTCCACAAGGACAGAGTGGTGAGAAAGGGAGAATTTGCTCTGAAACTCTTTTATTGACTGTCTTGCCAAACACAGCTCAGTTTTTTATCTATTTCAAGAGAAGGCTTATTTTAGAGCTATTAAACTAGAACATCTCCTGGTTTAGAGATTGAGAACTTCTTGGTGTACTTTGATGTGCTCATTTGAAAGAAAAGGTGGGGAGCTGTTCCACATGAATACTCTAGCTGATTCAGGGTCCTGTCACAGCCTATTTTTCTTCTCTCTTTTTACATTAATTGGACAAATGAAAAATAATGAAGAGGGGACATAGAACAGGCGACCTGGATCAATAAAATTGTGAGTTTGGCTGCATCAATGTAACAGGCAGGGCTAATGTCATTTGGCTAAATAAATGGGTATGTTTTGTGCAGCACTGTGGTTGTCCAGACTGCTTTAAAAGTAAAGATAATAACACAGCTTAGCAGCTGCCAGCCAGTGTGGCCTGGCCATCTTGGAGCAGAAGGGGTCTTTATGCCAAAGCACTGACTCTACTGAGTCTGGAGGGGGCCATGAGGCTCAGCAGGGCAAGGCTAGGTACAGTTTAGCTGCCAAATGCCAATTCTGCCAAATTAAGAAATAACACAAGATTTTTCTGAAGTCTGGTCAGTATTGCTACTGCTGTCTTTGTTGCATTGTGATAGTGTGGTGATACTGAGGTGTTGAGTACTGTATGGCTAAGAAATTTGCAGTCAGGAGACCATCACTGGATGTGTTCAAGACCCAGAGATTGGTGGCAAGGATTCAACCAGACTTCTTGTAGACAAAACCAGCCCTAACACTGCTGGCCAGGTTTGCAAGCCAGCTTGAGCAGCGCTTTTGCAAGCCAAGCAATGCACACTGAGCAATGCCCCAGTGAAGTCCTGAACTGATTTTGTGTCTATGGGGAGTGGAACGGATGGTCAGTGCAACTGCAGCTATGCAGTTGTTTGTGGTGCCCTTAGGGCAGCTGCCTCCCTCCTGGCATCAGATCCTCTTGTTGCTGTAACAAAGTGTTTGTTCTTTTGCTCACTTTATTTCCCACAGCACTTGAGCAGAATTCTGCATACTGTGGTGTTGTAACACAGATGAATAATGATGTACGTTTGATTTGTGTCCACAGAATTGTTACTAGCAGTAGCAAACTAAAGCTTTTCATAAAATGTATGTAGTTTTTGCTGCCAAAAGAGATGGTAGCAAACTCATTTTTATGGCACTTAGTATTTGTTGGGTGGGGCTTTTAAAGTTTCATTAGCCCTGAAATTTACAGCAGTTTTGTGCAATTTCTATGATGATGCAGCATCTTTAAATACTAGTGGAAGAGAGGAATCTTAATGGTCAAACTGCAGGAACTGCTATTTTATCTAAGAACTAGTTCCATTTCAGAAGTTTTCAGTTGTTTGATCTCTTAATTCTCAGCTTTATTTCTTAGCTGCTAAACGTGGCAGTTCAATAAATTTTGTCCACTGATCATCAGATAAATAGAGATGTGAAACTGCAGTGTTACCAAAGACTTGATATATGGGAGAGGCAGCCACATGAGATTGGGGATAATTTCTACTTTCAAGGCTGCTAAAACATAAATGGAAGTCCTTTAAACCCTAACCTTCAGGTTCTGAGTTTGCATTTTCCATGTTCTCCTTCAGGAACCACATACTGACTTTATATTTAGGGTCACACGCTTATTTTATTTTCTCCTACAACACATGCTATCCTGAAATTAATACTGTCAGCCAGTCTCTTAATAGTCTGTATACAACACTTTTTTGCAAATATTTCAGTGCTTTACAGATAGGATTGCACTCTTTGATCCCTTTCCCAAAGGGCAAATACCTCTGGGAGGAAAAGGACAAATTTCCCACATCACAAGCAAAATCAAACACCCTCCTGGTGTGAGAAAGAGAAGAATGGTACTCCAGCTAACCATAGGAAACTTAAATGATTTGTAAGAAGTCAGTCTAGTGTAGCCCAGTCACCCTGGCTGGTGACCTGTCCTTCCAGTAATCTTTCATGTCTATTTGTTTTTCATTTCTTGTGAAAATGAAATACTGAGCCAAAGCATTAATTCAGCGTAGAGCCAGATATTTTATGTCACATCTTTACATTGTGCAGTCACTGATGCAGGGCTCAGTTCAAGCAGAGAATGAAATTGTGGCAGAGATTTACTGTTTCTGCTCCTGAGGAAGGGTTTGGTCTTGTACCCAGAGCTTGGGTCAATGACTAGAACTGCTTCTGCAGGAAGCTCTGTGTCCAAGATGATGAAACGGGCACTGTCTGCTCACCAAACGGAGGCTAGTTGGTGCTAATTTTGAAAAACAAAGCACTTCCCTTTTTTGCATGCCAGGACATTCCACCCAAGTTTTGCATGCCACTCTGCCCCCACCAAACTGTACCATCAAATACCGGGCCACCAGTGCAACTCTGGACAACAGTGAGTGGGATGTAGGAAGGAGGTTTGTGTGGAGCACGTGTGTCCCTTCACTGATCTTTGTTTGACAGATGTTCAGGACCTGAAACGAGACTTGGGGGATGGGAAAAGGGGCGGTTTCATCATGGCAATCAACAGTCTGAAGTGGCATGAGGACTTCTACTCTTTTTCCTTTCTCTTTGAGAGCTTTTGGTCAAGCATTTGCTCCAGTGTTGGTCTGCCACTTGTCTGAGGAGAGAAAGTGGGTGGATGTTATTGCAGAGGAGATCTTAAGCCCTTTCTACTGCTGGAAGAGAGGGTCTGCAGTGTACAGGCAGATCGTGCTCAAGTGATGTAGGGGCAGAGCTTGGAACTAACACAGGAGATGCCTCACTAGCTCCAGTACTGCACAAACGCTGTGCTGTCAATACCTTGCACATCACTGCCCTTTTGTCCTGTCTGTCTACCAAAGATGGTGCGGGAAACATCACAGTGGCTTCTCTCCATGATGGCAGAGATTTTTACCCTTTTCTCTCTGAAGAGGTGGGCACAAGGGTCTTGGCTTGGCCCTGAACTTCTCCGATTCTGCCAATGACTTTGGAGCGATGAGGAACTTGTATGCCAATCACACTGGGCATGAAGTTTCTTTTATTCATTTGGCATAGTCAGTATAGACACACAGAAATGGAGCTTGGTCTTTTATGTGGGTAGGTGTGGACTGTAACTTGGTATCAGAGCTGGCTACCACATTCAAATAGTTTAGGGATAAGTGGATACTTTAGAGCCCAGTATTATCTTCCTATCCTTGCCAAATTACATGAACTAATTGCTGAGCTGCTTGGAGGTGAAGACTGCAATCTCTGATGAAGTAATGCCTGTTGAGACTGTCCCTGTGAGTGTCGTAGGCTGATTGCAAGCTGAAGAGTGTGATTGAGTTTTGTGTTCTCAAGAAGGAAAGATCTCTTATTTCGGGGGGGAGGGGGTTATGTGTGGTGTTTGACTAAGTCTTAGCTGGTGTGGCACCTCATCAATACAAAGGAAGTTGTTATGCTTCTCCATAAGGCTTATGTGCCTGCAGCAAAGTAAACAAAAGATGATTAGAACAGCATCGTGTAAACCTGTTATCTGTTGTGAACCTTTGAAGTTCAGTTGCCTTCATGGACTTTAAGAGTTGGCTTGCAGAGCCTGTACTTTTATTTGTCTGGCTGTGCTGCCACACAGGGGGCGCCAGTAGTTACAGATAGCAGACTGAATAATTTGTATGTCACAAGCACGGCATGAGGAATGTGCCTCTGGCTGAAGTGAGCAAGTTACTTCATCCCTAAGGTTTTCTTAAATTGGAGACTATTTACCTGGTACCTCTTAATTAACATCCTGATGAATTCTGTGCAGGAGTCGTCTAAGGTTCTTTGCAAGAATTTGCTATTTTAGATTTCTCTGGTTTTCTGTATTTAGCCATATGCTGTAAAATAAAGGATAAATTCAGATACTCTAAGACGCAATGCTTCGGTTCTCATATGCTTTGGAGTAGCTGTTATCTAGCAATGGAATTACACAGTATCCACAAACTGTAGTTCACAGTTAAGCTCTCTAAAACAGAAAATTACACCAAGAAATCCATAAACAGCAAGCGTCAGATTGTCTTACCGTGAAGAATTATATGGTGTAAGAAGCCTATTACTTTTTGTTCTTTCTGCTGTTAATGCTGCAATCTCAGCTCCATGGAGCTTTCTGAGAAAACAGAAATGTAGAGTTGTATTTGAAATGCATTTCAGTATTAGAATTCTATTTTGGAATGTTTTACACAAAACTGTAATCTTTATAGTAGATATTTAACTCTAATACATCTGCAGACTGCTCTCAGAATGATTGATCCTCCTTGCCTTTACTCTGGAAAGATGCTGAATGTTGGCTGAGGAAAACTGATCTCTGTTGATAAAGTGACTGAATCAGGGCTGGTGTGAAATAAAGGCATTAATCTTTCTGCCTTGCTGGATGTATGCAGACTGCATAGGGAGGGCCAAACATTAGTTTTAGTTCCTGTGGAGCGATTTAAGTTCCATTTGCTTGCTAAATTCCCTTACCTACCTTTCTGCTACCAGCCAAAGGCTGGTAAAACCACCCCATAATGCACGATTCAATCACAGGTTGGCACCATCTTGTTTAATATATTGTATCTCTTAATAAACAATTTTATTGTTTTGCACAACAATCATGGTTAGAAAGGGCAGGTACAATAGACAACTTGATTGCCTTCAGGAACTCATGGATTATATGGGTTCTGTGACTCCTGAGATCTTCCAGCGCTTGGGATAGCAGAGAAGAGAGAGCACTGCCTCAGCTGCTGAGCCTGTGGATGACTTGCATGTGCATGCAGCTGAGGCAGCATAGTTGGCTTTACCTTTAATATCCACAGAAAGAAGAGCAGAGGCAAGGAACTTGGTTTTGATTCATGTAAGAAGTTTGAATTGGGTCTACTTGACCCATGGTTTCTATGTCAATTGAGTCTACCTGTTTTGGTAGCTTTTAACAGTTGAGAACTGTCTTCATGAAACTTGATGTAAAGAAACCAAACAAACCCATAGTCTCAACCACATGCTAATCACCTAAAATCAATCACTGTCATTGATAAACATTCAACATTATTTGGCAAATGAGGGATACCTTTATATTTTATCCACAGAAAAACATCAGGTTAACAGTGGAAAGAAAGAATTAAAGGCAGAACAGACAGAATTTTTTATTCTTGGCCTGGATGGGTATTTGGTCCTCGCCGAGATGCTATCACACATTGCCTCTGTATCTCCAGTGGCTGCAGTGTTAAGCTAGCCCTAAGGCTCCTTATGTTGAGAAAGTCCACAGAGAAAGTTAAGAGCAAGAAGGGTTTTAAATTGGACACAGAACTCAGCCTTAATGTTACTTGCTACAGCATATTAAGACAGCTTTAGGATTTTCAGATACTAAACAGAAGCAGTCATTTAATACTTTCATTACAGATGCAAACATCTACTGGCACTAGAAGCCGCAGTACCTTTAGAATTCACCATCTTTACTGCTGTCTTCACACAGATCCTGTCTCTCAACGTGACAATTTGATGTGGAAGGGGGCACTGTAGTCAATGAGGGAGAATTTGCAAAAGGGATGATGGAGAAAGCCTAGATAAATTCCAGCAAACAGAGAAATGAAGGCCTACCTGGACACAAGAACAGGCCCAAAGAGGTATAGTAAGTTTCAAACGACACACAGGAGTTGCTGCCTCAGAGGCAAAGTATTGCTATTAAGGTAACCACTGGAATACAGTCAGCATCATATAGCTCATCTTACACACACAAATACTCCCTCCATCCTTCAGAGTTCTGTGCCCCTAGGACTGCACGACANGAATGTCTTCAACAGAATATAATGGTGGTTCCAGGACTAAGATTGGAGTATAGTTGATAATGACTAGACTACAGCTACTATTAAACAGGCAAATTGATATACGGGGACAAGCTGCATCTCCCTAGAAGACAAGCCAGAGAAGGACTAATCAAGTAAATAAATAGAAATGTGGGTGTGTAAGAAGTGAAAGATGGTTTCAGTCCAGCACCACAATTCTGCTACAAGCCAGTTGCTGTCTCAAGAGATTTGTATTTGTGTCCATGTATGGAAAGATACATTTGGGAACTATTATTTTTGAGAAGAATTGAGACATAACAGTCAAAAAGAGAAAAGAAGGAGTATGCAGTGTGACTTGAAAATAGCTCTATAGTTGTAGAATTTGTAACTAAGTGTTGCTTGCCTGACGAATGTTTCAATCTCTAAAAATACAGATAGTGGGGGGGTGGGGTGTAATAAAGAGTAAAGTCTACTTGCAGATAGAATAAAGGGCACACCTTCTGCAGCTGTGCACATGCCAGACCATCCAAGTGAGGATTCATGCAAAGTTGATACATTTTAACACTCTAATATGGACAGTAACAGTTGTGCTGGCCAACTTAAATTTTAAGTTACTGGAGCTCATCATCTTCCTCATGCTGCTGCTAAGTGTAGTATGTTAAAAGATGCCTCCAGAAACTGGGATAGATTGATTTCAGGAATCTAAAGCAAATGTAGTATAAGCACTGCAGAAGGTGAAGGGGAAAAAGAAAAATTATTGCTAGAATGGAGACTGAATTTAGCTTAACTCTAGCTCTTCCCCTTCCTCTAAAGGTCTTACATTTGCTGCTTCGAAAAGCAGCGAGATGAAACTAAACGTTTCTGGAGCTAACAGTGAACCTTTCATTTAGCTTGCTTAATGCAGCCATGCTGATCATGCAGGTCTCTTTCAAGGGACAATACAGCGCTGTGCCTTCTTTCTAGTTAGAATGTTTTTAAGAGCCCCTGGACAATTTAAGAAGAGAAAAACACCGTAACATTCTGAGAACCCTGAAGAGGGGTTCTTCTGGTCTTGTAGAGGACGATTTCAACACTCTGCTTTCAGGGATGTCAACTTTTTTTTTTCTTCTAAAACCTAATTAGAGAATGCAGTTTTCCATCTCCCTGAGCATGCTTTTAGGGGAAGGAAACCACCTTCTTCAACTCAAAAAAGACAAAAGGGGACTAGGCAACAAGGAAAACAATGGGTGTCATCTGTTCTTTTGTGTGAAGGGAGAGCCGAGACAAGAGTAGGTCTCTATAATTTTATTCTCATTACTTACACAGTCACTGCACCATGCTACAAGTTATTAACTCACAGCATCCTACTGCATGTTATTAGCTTTGCACAAACCTAGCAGAAAGGAACACTCTGCTTATGGTTAAACCATTGCCATCAACACTTGCTACTATCCGAAGAACAAACCCCTTTTGTTAGAGGATGCAGTCATCATCATCTTTAAAAATTATATATAAATTTCACTAATTTTTCCTAATGCTTCAGATGCATGTACTGAATTTGAAATCATTTACAGTTAGTCTTATAAAGTTCTGCTTGTTTTTTTTCTGAAGAAAATAGCAGCATATTGCAAAATAGGAAGGTCCATTAGTAAAATATGTAGTTATTACTATAATCCATCAAAAATGTTTTCTGACGGTCCCATTTCATGTCTTTGCATATAACATATGTTGCAGAATTGACTCAGACGAACTCTACACAGGTATATTCACGAAGATAAAGCAAAATTGTTTTTTCTGTAGTACCAAGTCAAAAATGTTAGTGCTGTTTGGCAAGCTGTTGGTGGTCTGAGCTGACTTGAAAAGGAATGTAGATGTGATCACTCAGCATTCTCTGCCTTCTGCTTTCATGCCTTCTTTCCTCCTGACCAACTACTCATTGGAAGATGAGGCATGCAGAGTCTGAACAATATCACAGAACTGCAGTTCAAAAGCCCTGTAGCCCAATGTCCAGAACAGGTAAATTGTGTCTGTATTATGTTTTAGTTAATTGAAGAAATAGTCTGTCATTGCAGTAAAATACAAGGAAGTTATCACTTCTATAGACCAACATCCATATTTTAATCTGCCTAGACTAACGTGCAGGGACTTGCAAGAACAACGAAGTTGATGGCTTTTTCCCTGTGAAAAGCCAAAAAGGGGAACACTCAAGCAGCACTACTTTGAAATGCCCAGCTGCACATGCCGACTGCCTCAACAAAAAAAAGAAATGAAGACTAGGAAGAGAGTTCTTCTCACTGATGTCTTTCAGAACTGGTATTTTAAGAGTGGTTCTTCCCAGCAGCAGCAGTTTGTTGTCCCAAACCAGCTCCTGATAGTGAGAAATAACACACACTATTGCAAAAGTTCACCATGTGAAAATGTGCACTGTGAATACTTTTGAACAATTTAATCTTACAAACTTTTTTCACTGTGGTCCTTTTTGTAGTAAAGTATGTGCAGAGTCTTAACTAGGCATAAGATTACGAACTGGGTACACTAGAATTGTATCCTCACACAGCAACTCCTGCCTTTTGTGTTGAACCACAGCTTACTAATAATTTTTGTTCTGTGTACAGAATTCTAATCTGGTATTTGAGTAATGAAATAAGCATCTGGTGCCAATAAACAGTTCATTTTAAATAGTGTGGTCTTAAATGTTTCCATTTGTTTTCTAGGTATAAAAATTTCAAGGAGAAAATTAATTCATTTCCAGCATGAATTGGCAACAAGCTCATTGTTAGACTAAGGGATTACTTTGATTAGACCTTCTCTTTGCTGTTCCTCTGATGACTGACAATTTCAGTAACTACAATACAACAAAGAGAATGTTAATTCATTTGTCTGGGCACTTAACTGTCTACATAGCAACTGTGAGGACAGGTGGTGCCAGATATTTCGCTGGCACATTTCTTGGAGTCTATTATTAAAAATCTGTATTTTTACAACTCCCATTAGTATCAGTTTTCCTCCCTGATGAATCGTTGTACTGAAATAATCATTGCAAGATAAAAAAAGTGCTATCTCCTAGAGATTTATATCTAAGTTGTAGCATAATCACAGAAGGAATTGCTGATTGGAGAACAAACTGAACACCACAGTGAATACAAAGATAAAGAGAATATTGTAGCCACTAGGCCAGAGAATTACAATTTGTCCAAAAGAAAATTCAGGTTTTGAATATATTTATCACTTCCATTGAGTAGGCAAAAGCAGTTAAGATTCCTTTTCAACTGCTAAAATTGCAACAGGACTCTTTGCAGAGGGTTGCCTGTGCGCTAAAGAAGAGTAGCTCCTGTTCTCAGGTACCTCACGTTACCACTGCTGCTCATTTAAAACACTGAGCTGCTTCAAAATAGAAGTGGGTGCAATTAACGATAGGCTTTGGCACAGCAACTTGCAAGGGCAATTCTTAATTTCGTAGAAGCCCTGGCTCATGCTCAGTTGTTAGGTTTGAAACTTGATGAAAAGGCAGAGCTGTTTTATGTAACTTACCTTTACTAGAACACAGCCATCTTGTTCAAGAATCATGCAGAGTTTTATAAGTGAAAGCATACCACATGAATTTGAGTAAAAAAAAGTGAACGCAGGCACAATTTCAATTCCAACCAATTTTCAAAATTGTTTTTAAAGAATTACTTTTATATTCTGTCTCCTTTAAATACAGTAATTTTTTTTAATTAGCCTTGTGTTTCTAGCATCTAGATGATTAAGAAGCAATAGTTATTCCTCTGTTCATCCATTAAGAATACAGCCCATTATGATCTGGAATACAGCTACTCTAGGTGAAGTTCAAAGGGCATGAAAGAACATTTAAGACACTTTAATGACAATGATATAATGCACAGTATGCATTTGTCTTAACAAGTATGCAGAAATTGTTAATTCGTATCTAACTTCAAAGCTCAATGGACCAAATTGGCTACAATAGATTTGCTTTCAAAACAAATCACTAAACTCGAACCCATCAGAAATACTACCATTCCCTTCTGAACCAGCAGAAAATCCTGTCCATCTTTCCCCAACTGTAAATTCAGCTTGAAGTTACTGACCTAATGTTGGTATTTTCCCCGTTTGTTATTTCTTACATGAATTTAGAGCAGAAATAGTACAAAATAGCAAGACCTGTTGGAATAGGCAGAAAGGAATTCAAACTTGAATCTGATTGGTTTAATTTTTTTTTTAGCATGAGGAAAAAGAATAAAGTTACAAGGTTCTTTTAATATTTTCACAATGTTAAACTAAAACTGAGCTCTAGGCTACATGTGTAAGTAAATCTAGAACACAAAAGGGTTAAATAAGATCTTCTTTTAAGATACAAGAACTTAAGCTTTCTTTACGTTTAACAAACTTCACAGAACAGATACTGCAAAGGAACAACCCCCTCCCCAACTTTTTGTTTAAAGTGAACATTGTCCATAACTTACATGAACTTTAAGTAGTGTTCTCTCAAGAGCCACTCTGAAACCATCTTGTAATGAGATTAAAGAGAATATTAAGGAGGAACAAAATAGCATCTTCAGTATTAATGCAGAAAAGTCTTGTGTATCAATCAGAATGCCCATCAAGCGCTAGAATAGGATTTTATATGAAAAGAAAGTGCATATCACAGCAGCCATCAAAATCCGTATTTTTTTAACCTCTTTATGGCAAATGCAAATAATTTTCTTAGTCCTTCTCACTAGGACCGCTTCCTGAAAACGCAGCACATTACAGAAGATTTTGCTGCTGCTTTCTTATTCTTGTATAACAACAGCAAGAAAAAAAACAGCCTGTGCCTTTCAGGTAGCTTGCATTTATGATGATGGGACACTTCTGATTCGCTTCATGGTTAATTAATACAGTCAGATGCTGAATGTGTGTGTGTAAAAAGACATATATATATGTTTTGAATTAGTTGTCTGCTTTTTAAATGTTCCTAACTGGCTACCAAAGTAACAATTTAATTTGGCCTATAAGGAGTTAATTACCTGTAACAAGTAGAATGGAGGATGACTCACACAAGTTCCCACCAGAAACACTGGGCTTTTCAAAGGAACATATTACTTCACCCTCCCCCACCCCCTACCCCGATGCTTTAGATCTGCCCAGTATTTGAAGGTGAGACAGTCTTTGCTTCCCTCAGGTTTTCTTACAAATTTACCCACTTGTTATGAACTTACTAATAGATCGAGAAGTTAAATTCATTCAGGATTAAGCTGGGCAACATCAGTACAAATCCTTTTTACCTGCACAAACCCTGTGTGCAGCAGGAGACAGCCCGATTACGATGTCTGCTTTTTTGTTTCCAAACTGACAAAACTGGTGCAATTCAGCTCAGCTCAAAGTGACATACCTTAACACAGAACCATAGGTCTAACCAGATCCAGAACATTCTATTCCATGTAATGCTTTCCACATCACTTGCTCTACTTGTTTTGCGGGCAGAGATTTTCATGAGAGCGTTCAGCTGCATAGAAGGAAGGCTGGTAGAGCCCACTTGATTATCTCATTGACACTCTGGATGCGAGGAACACAAATTCATTCTGATAAAGGGTGCTTTACAGGTTGTTCCCCAATACTGTTACTGAATTCCGTTTGCTACAAAATGTCCTTTTTTTCCCCAAATATATAAGTCTAGCTACAGAAAGTCAGTCTGTAGAATCCAGCCATGGCTACTGTGCTGTGAATTAGCCTTATTTGATCAATTATCAGATACCTGCACTTAGCAAAAGGCAAACAAGAGCCAATCAGGTTTCGGCCGGTGGGAATGGCTGCACTGCTCAAGGTATGTGGAATCTGTTCACATAATGCGTAGAATCTCTGCGGATGCCATGTAAAAAGTATGCACCATTTACTGCTCCAGGATGGAGCTGGCTTTAAAGTGAGATTATAATTTAACAGAGAAGAAAATAATAAAAAAAAAGAAAAAAAACAACCCTGATAGGTTCTTTATAGTAAGATACATATAAAAATTTTTCATAAGAATCTCTGTCCCCCTTTCTTTTTGGCTTCCTGGGAAGAACCAGAAAGGTATTCCTACCCCAACAGAATCCCTGATGCTGGTGACACTGCCTAACTCAAAAGCCACACGCAGTGAAGGCACGAGTGACCAGTCAGGTCTTCTGGGCTTAAGCAGCTGCAGTTGCTGCTCTTAGTAGTATTTTACCTCCTCAGGATTCACTAGCAGTGAAGAGGTGAAAGGTTGCACATTAAACAGTTTGTCTGAAAGCCATGTGCATAGCAAACTTTTACACCAGCTTCTATACAACTATTTGTTTTAACTCTGCAGCTGGAATGTTTCCAGCATAAGGCTTTTAGAGTGACTCCAGCAATAACAGAAGCCTTTGGATTTTTCTTGCTTTAAATCCACTAGCCATACTCAAAAGTAGTATTTCTTCATGTTTTATTTTTATACGGTGGCTAGCAGGCACCTTAGTAACCAGCCAGAAATCAATTTCAACCACCATCAACCCCTAAACTACAGTACCAGGATGGTTGGCTAAAGAAAGGAAACTGATTGGCTGTAGTCTGAAACTTGCCTAGTACAAGGTGTCTGGCTGACTTTGTCCTAAATAAGGCTAACATTAGTGAACTAAGAGAACAGCATTTGGTTGCAGTCTTGCACTCAGGAACATCCTTCGCCAATGCGTTGGCAAGATCTCCCTACTTTCCGATCCAGTTTCACCATTTTCATAATGGCTTCCTCACGCCCACGTCCCATGTGGTCAAACGTGCAGTCATGTTGTTCGGGCAGGCGATGTAACATACAGAACACGTAACCTACCGTGGAAAGGGAAACAAAACATACAGTTAGGGACTTGGTTAACATGGCGGAGTCGTACCAGAACCAGAAGGGAAGGATTCCCACCTACTGGAGGATTACTCAGTTCTCAAAAAGTATGCCAGCTTAAAGTTTTTATTTATCTTTCTTACAGGGTGTTAATAAATATTTGATCATTTACTGCATTTTGTCGAGTATTTATCAATGCAGTACCAAAGCTCAAGTCATATTAGATTTGTGGGGCTTTCTAGATTTGTGGGATAATAATCAAAATCATCATTAGGTATGCCCAGAAAGTTGCAAAGCTAATGCTTTTAGGGCTTGATTACCTTTACTGAAATCTCTACTTTTAAGTGGAGTTGGTTGTCATTTCTGAAATTCATGGCTATGGTACTCTAGGTTGAACTCCCAAGCACACGTTCAAATCAGAACTGTTAAATTTAAGCAGCTTTCCCCCTCCTCACTGCCAACATTGGCAGCAACTGCAGGAGAGTTCACTGCTCCTTCACTATTTCGGTTTTCAAAAGCTTCTCTTCATGAACCGTTCTGACACTAACCACAGGGAAGAACAGGCATTTGACACAAGGCCATGTCATGCCACATCATCTTGCTCTGTAGCTAAAAAAGAGATAGGTTATTGTCTCTTAGTCTAAAGCTAGTCAATGTTATTCAGCTTTCCAGGGAGCATGTGACTTAGAAATATGTCAATATTTTTTCCTGCAGGTGGGGAGGGCATTTTCCAGAGCCACCACTTTTTAGTCTACAAAGGAAATCTGCTTTCTCCCTCTTTGTCCCTAGCATTATGAAACAGTAAAAAAACAGAAAAGAAAGCGCCTCAAATTTCCTACCTCCAAATGAATGTTAGCTAGCAGTAATTAGTATTACGATGATATAGCAGGGAAAAGAGTCACACAGTTACAGGGCTCATGCGGTTCACCATACACAAAATGAAGAACGGTATCGCCTATGCTATTTTTCCTGCTTGATGATGTAAAGGGCAACACTCTGCCTCTTACTTGAGTGCTTTACATTACTGCTGCGCCTTGAATGCTCAAAAGATACTAAACCGACAAAATTATGGTATTTGAGAGATGGAAAAGGATAAAAATGAACGAGTGAATGAGTGTTTGTGCATACACACACGAAAATATGCGTTTCAAGTGTTTCAAGTTCCTGGCCTATAAAACATCAATTGCAGGAGAGAACAACAGGTGACCTTTATATTAGGGTGATTGTCAAAAAAACAGAGAGGGAAAAGTATCACACGTGGAATTATTAAAAAAAAAGAAGAAAAAAAAAGAAGAAAAACTGATTTATCTTTGCTCTTTGTTTCAATAGCACCAGACTATGAAAAGACATTACTATTATCTATAGCTGTCTTTGAAACCCCGTTCTAGGAATGAAGCAAAAAAGACAAGTTTTCTGTATTAGTATATACAATTTAGAAATATGGATGGAAATATGTAGATTGAATTGGTATGTATCTCACCCCATCCTGTCATTGCTTCTACTTCAGTCTCAGTCTGGGTCATACTATAGTCAAACGTGATAAATATCTTTCTTGAGGTGCCAAAAATTCAAAGTCTGATTGTTAAAATGAAAAATTCCTTGGAATGTAGCTTTAATACTGAACAGGCATTTCACTCAATTCTTTCTCACATGGTCTGAAGGCTTCTCAAAATAAGATTTCAAATTTCTGACCCAATGTCCACTGGAGGTACAAGAATGCATAAATACCTGACTAGATGAGCTCAAAAATCAAGTTTATCATCTTATCTGCAATGAATATCTAAGAAGCAGATGCAAGAAACCCTGCAGATACAGATTGGGCAGGAGGTGTCTCAGTCCTTTCTATGTAAAAAGTGGCTTTAAATCCTGGTGGTTTTATAGATCTTTTCCAAATGGCTAACAGGCATATGTAGAAATGCTATCTAATGCTATTTAAAAGAGATCTTTAAAATTGATACAATCTTCTACTCTGCTTCAGCAAGACCCTTTTGACAATTCTATAAATCTAGTAAGAAAGTGCATACACAAAATTATTTATCAGTTTTGAACATGTCCTTTTCAATTGTCCCATCTCCACAGCATCTACACAGCCTCCTGCCTCTTGCAGACCAGCATAGCTTCATGTTGTTCTTGTCTACCTCGCGACTCCCAATACAGTCTATTCTGTGCTTTGCCACAATTTTACTTCTTTTTTTTGAAAACCTTTTAGTTCTTTATAGAGCACCTATTTTCATGTAGGAAAATCTGTACTTTATGTTACATTTATCCCACATTAACACACTACTCATTTTTTTTCTGTTGGCCAAGAATATTTTTATGCATTCTTGAACAGAATTTCAGTAATTGTCCACAAAATATGACTTTCATTTTCCCAGAGCATGGGAATAGTATTTCTAATCTCAGCAACTAAATCATTTAAACCTGTCATTAATAAATATAAGTACTACTAATTAGAACAGACAGTAACTCATGAAAGAATACCCAAGCACATTCTGAATGTTACTAAAATAGTTTTGCATATATTGGCTATCTTATGGGAAGGGGGTTTATTCTTGTTGAATTAGTAAAGCAGATCTTGGAGATGTTCCATTTCCAAAAAGGGTTTTGAGATCTTTAGTCTCATTGCTTCAAATGTCTAAGTCAATTTAAAGATTAGAATTTGTATTTTTGTAGGTTTTATTTAAAATTTAAAGGATTTTTAAACATTGTTATATAGTAGCTAATTGAGTGACAGTAGTCTGAACATTTTTTTATTAGTTCAGAGTGGATATATTCACCTAAGTTATTACAACTCTATTCACTCCTTGCTTCTCTACTGGTTGGGAAATCAGAAAGGACATTCTGTGGTCTGTGTGTGCTCAAGTGCCTGACATCACATCAATGCTGTCATATCAAATTTTTACAACAGTTCCATTATTAACTTGTGTGCTCTGGAGCAGAAGGTCAATACACGTACTTGTATTTTGATCCTTAGAGCCAATCCATATTTAGAGGTGAACCCTTTTCTCCAAGGAACTCTGCTTTTATAATTATAAAATAAGTTAGATAAATGAACTCCTGCAGTGTATTTGCTGTTAAGTTCATTATGGAATGGTTTCAAATACAGGTTGTCTCCCCTAAAGGAATTTACTGCAAAAATGCTTCTTTTAGCATACGATAACTAAAAGACAAAATGAATAACTTTCTGCTAGGGGAAAGAACCTTGGAAAAGAGAATTCATCTGCCAACTAAAGTTCATTTACCCAAGTCATCAACCAAACACATGCCATACTTCCACTATAAGCATACAAGATTTCAATCTAGTAAATGTAATAATGCATCTCATAGTACTGCAATTGTTGTTTTCTGATTTTAGAAGAAAACTATGAATCACCTGCTCCTCAGGTCTCTAATACAAACATCTTGGAAAAACATTATGTAGTGTCTCAAAACATCTGAGCTCCTCTGAGCACCTCAGAAATACATCATCAGTAAAATCACTTCATGACCGGAGCATAAATGACTAAAGCCAAAAAGCAGTGTACATCTCTGCCTTACAGAGGAGTCATTCAAAGGAAGCCCAAGATTGCACACAAGCAGCTGTGAAGTTGCTTTCATCATTCCTGAGGAATCCTGCTGGGAAAGGGCAGTTGGAGAGGACAGAAAACAAAACAGTCTTCCATATTCAAGACCAGAGAATATCACAGACCTGTAGTTTGCTCTGTGTGTGATGATAAAAAACTCCGTTTTCTTCATTACTACATTCAAGAGCACTGGTTAGATGGAAATGTGGAATGACAATACGCAAACATTTCAACTAAAACCTACACTTAATTCTTACTGTGTTGTTTTCAAATTCTTAAATCAGTAAGCAACAAAAATACCAATAAAATGATACGCAAAGCATCAGAAAAAAAGTCAACTAAATGGTAATCCACAACATGAAAGCCAAATTGTAATTTTTGTGGGTCTCTGATTTTATTAGAATTTCTTTCTATCTGTTAACTCAACAGAAAGTAATCAGACTTTCTGGAACGTGGCACAAATACCCAGATATTGGATTACTGCAAGCTATCAATGGAGAAGAACAGCACACTGGTGAGACTACACTACTGGATATCCTTGGCCAGGCATGAAGTACCAGACTTTCTAATGTACCACTGCAGAACATTCCACTGTTACATAAAATATAAAATAATGATCCCTATTATGTAAATAGCATTGTGATAGAAAGGAAGCTCCTTTTTCTCCCACCCAGAGATTCTGGTCCTGATCTCACTGATAAGACATTCAGAAAGCTGCTAAAAGAAGATAGATTTGTTTGTGAGCATGGTCTGAAAAGTGGTGAAGTGCCAAAGAAGCTTATTAAAGATTTACACAGCTTACACATTTACAAAGTGATTTTAAAACATTTAAATCATCCCTACTGGAAACATCTTGATGTATATTACCTACAATATTGTTGCATGCTGCTACAATTACCCTGACATTCTGTATATTCATATTTCTGTTTTTTAAGAACAGGGATCATATTTGGACTCTGCCATGCAGCACATCTGTCACATGGTTAATTTGGCAGCTCCATTTACTGAAGAAATTGGAACCTCACTTATGCAGAGGTACATTTTTGTGTTTCTGAAAGTTAAGCCATTCAAATGTCACTGCTGGGAGGAAAAGACAAAGCTCTTCATTACCAAGTACCATCAACCATTTTAATTGTTCATGCTAGACATTTATGTTTTCAATGCAAGCATTAAGCTCTGAAGGTTTAGCTTTCTATACTACAGTGATCCTTTGAATCATTCAAAGAAACTCCCACTGATAGGTAAAAGAAAGTGCTGTCAATATTACCACAAAAACCAGAGATTCCAATACTTGAAAATCATCTTACCTGCCCACTAGTATTGCTACTTATAATTTTCCTTCCCAAGTCAAAAGGCAGAAGATCAAAACTCAGAACATCATCTCCAAATTTCCATCATTTCCAAATTTTCTTTAATAAACAATGTTTACATAGAGCCCTATACAAAGCCTATTCAACAGTAGTCTTAACCATGACATAGAGATAATCCTGTGCAGAATTCTGTGCCATGTCCTTTGGCTTCTTTACATTCTTCACATTATATTGTATTGCTCTTGCAAATTTGAAATTCAATCAACAGATGTTTAAACAGAATTTAAAACCATCTTGCAATTTAAGACTTAAAGATGCTGTAAAAATTCCCTATCAAAGATACATTATTTAGTAAGGTATGTGTGAATCTATAAGCAGATTTCTGTGCAAGAACAGATTTTAACATCTGTTAAAAGGATGAGAGGGCACAGTCATAGGCTACATCAGGGAAAGTTTAGGTTGGATATCAGGAGAAATTTTTTCACAGTGAGAGTGATTTCCCACTGGAATGGGCTTCCCAGGTAGGTGGTGGAATCACTGTCCCTGGATGTGTTTAAGGACAGGTTGGATGACGAACTTAGTGACATGGTTTAGATGTTAGAATGGTATTGGATAGGTTGTTAAGCTAGGTAAAGGTTGGACTTGATGATCTCTACGGTCCTTTCCAACCTTGTTAATTCTGTGTGTGTAATCTCTTTAAAAGATGAACGTATCTACAGGGTATCTCACAGAACAGCCAAACCAGGTAGATTAGCCAGCAGAGAAGATTAGCTCATGCTGTGATACGTGCTGCTGCAGCAGTGTTCAGAATAATTGGACACCATTCACTGAAACTGTCTAGTAATCCCTAAAACAACATTTATGCATCTCCCCCATCCCTTCCAGATGGAAAAAGGATTTAACATGTTGCAAATTGTACGAACAATAAAGCTATTTTTAAAAAGTGTGGGAGGGAAATATTTTTCTTTTTTTAACGACACAAAATAGGTAAGAAATGAATGGAAGAGTAGAACAAATAGTTACCAAGATACAAAGCAAGATCCTGAAGATTTGCACATAGAGTAAGTCAGAAAACACTTGCTCCCTGGATTTCAGTATAATCCAGTTTGCTCTCCTAGTGTTCTGCAGATTGTTCAAAAAGTACAAGCAGCAATGGAAGACCATGGAAGTGTGCTATTCATTTCCAAGGGGAAAGTGGAGTAAGCCACATTATGGTGATGCTTTTTAACCAGATAAGATGTATTTATTAAAGCTCCACACAACATAGCTTAAGGTAGTCCTTTCTATAATTCTACTCCAAGATGAGTGGATGGGGAATGTTAACCTCTAAGTGCTCAAAGTTAGAAGTCTCTAAATATCAACGTACTTCATCTTAAACACTCCCCTCTCAAGGCATTTCAGTTCCACATTCCTTCACAAACAGCATTGCCACAGAAGAGTCACAAAACATACAGCAGGAAGAAGTGTACTTTTCCTATTAACTTATTTTTCTAATCACTGCAATTTACCTTTCAGTATTTTCTTGAAATAGATTGTTGATACTTACTCCTGAACACCAACATGATCAATAACTGAATTAAAGAGAGGAAAAGGAAAGAGGTGGAATAAGACACCTTAGAATGTTTCTTTTACTCTGCCAATCAGTCCCTTGGACTGGACATGCAACTTGTGACTTCTGTACTGCTCTTCAGTCACCGATAAAGCAAGGTTTCATGCTGCTGCTACATAAGATTTTATGTCTGAGACTCAGGGTGCTTAGGAGATGCTACAGATTAATTTTGTATTACTACTACCCATTTTATGCTTAGGAGAAAAGAAGGGAATGAACTTTTTTTTTTTTTTCTTCTTCCTCTATTTTTCTGTCTCCATAAAAAAGATAAAGTGATATGTATGCATGCGCATTAGAGAAAAAAAACCAAAACCATTTGTGGAAAAAACTGCCCAAGAAATGAATGTAAGAAACTGTACATAAAAAGAGAGGACATAATGCTGTAACATCCGCTGGACAGGGATAGTTAAAGATTATGCAAGAATTCTGTAGACTGGAAGGAAAAGACTTTGTATTTCCAAGTTTAGTCACGTATAACCTGTGTTTCAAAGTGTCTTCTGTCTATTTTCTTTAAGATCATAAGCCTGGGAAGCTGCTTTAGGGAGCACACAAGAGATGCACTGCGCTATGGAGACTGCAAACAAACTACATTTTATCTCAATTTGTGCTAATTTCAAATACACTTCCCTATTTAACTTCCTACTTGCACAGAAAGCTGTCAAACTATTTTTTTCTATATTAAATGTGACACAAATTTTGAACAGAGAATTTACACCACTTGAGGACAGAGCACATGCTGATTTTTAGAGTTATTTTTTTGAATCAACAATTCTTAAGGAGGTTCTACAAGACACTATTCTATTTCTTCACTTTGGAACTGAGAAAAAGAACTCAAGTTTCCTCCTGTGTCTTTAAAGACACTGTATTTAGAGTGGACAAAAATTAAGATACGGTACTCTTCTAGACTCAAGTCCTACTTTTGCTCTAGTGGATATTAACTCCATAGAAGTAGGAAGGATGTTTAGGAACAGAACTGAAGTTTTCAGATTATTTCTGAATATCAAAGAATCTTCAGTGAATCAAAGTCATAATTACAGTACACCTGATTTGTAATAGTAAGCTGCCATTAGGAAAGGTTTGCTTTTGGTCAGGTCTGACTGAATACTGCAGGTCTCAGTCAGGATTGTATCTCAGTTCTGCCACATACTAGAAAAAAAACGGTGGTTAAGTCCTTTGATTTGGACCGACTGTTTTGCTCTACAGAACTCATGCACATAAGAGTAAATACTTACATCACAACTTCTTCACTCTACTACAGATTTGTGAGTTAAGGCCAATATCTACTGGGGACAGACTAACAGAACAACTGAGGTTGATTACTCCCACGGATACACCACACAATCAACACTCACTTCTAAACTGCTTTATACCTCGGCGATCACTGACCTACATATTTCATCTGTAGGCTTCCTTCCAACCTCATACACTGTCCTCAGTTTTTCATCTCAGTTGCAATCCACAGCAGTTGGGCACAAGCAGTGGTTGTGACACCACAAGCTGACTCACCAGCTGCGTACAAATGCTGGGTTACTGCTCTTGTGAAACGTATAGAACTGGGCTCTGACAGCAGCCCGTCTATGGTAATGGATAGAACTTGTGCAAATGTTGATGCTTAAAGGCATGAAAAAAAAGCCACAGCAAACCAACAACCAAAACAGGTCAAAGTTTAATTTAGCAAGAGAATTTTTAGAGAATTGCTATTTGGAATTTTTAGAGAATTCTGAGTTGCTCCCAACAACTTACAGCATCGACAGAGGTGCCAGACAGTGAATATCAATGACTAATGAGAGACAGAGAAAAAGCTAGGGACAAAAGTAAAAGTTTAGACTTTAGGTAGGTGAAAAGACTTTCCTTTTTTTGAATAATTGTCTAATCTTGCCATGATGTATTAAAGAGGAATTAGTATCACTGCTAAACTTGTAAAAGTTTGCAGGACCTAGAACACATTGAAATAACACAGCAGCTCCTATATCATTCCTGGTTTCACAAAAGTTATATCCTGCAGGAAGTGAGAGAATGACTCTAATGAACAGAATATACAGTAAAAAGGCAGAATTATACAAAAAGACTCCTAGCACCCAAGAATAGACAGCTAATAAAGTAGAGGTAAACCACAGTAATAGACACACTATAATAGTAACACTATAGTAACACTATAACACTAGTAATAGTACTAGTATAACACTATAGAAAATCCTAGTACTCCTATAAAATTAAATTTTGCATAGGCTATATCAGCATATAAACATTTGTTTCCTACTCAGCATATTTAGAGTTGAGAAGTATGAAATCTTAAAAATATGTGTCCTGAGAAAGGGCAGGGGGAAGACAGAGATATCTATCTCAGTTATCAGTGCAGGAACCTGGCAGTGTTTAACACTTTCAAAAGAGCTACATGAACAATAATACTTCTAGAATTCTCTATGTCATGCCCAGCTGAGCTAATGCACTTCTCCCAGAAGCTGAGGATTTAATTAAAAACTGAACTGTACCCAGTAACTTAATTAAAATAGCAAGCAATACTGAGTGATTCAATAATGCATGTGCATAATTCTGTTTAGCTCAATGAAAATGGAAGAAAGATAAGGCTACTAATAAAGAACTGGAATGAAAGGGTCTATACCGACATACGGTACATGTATGTTCTATTAATTCTCACAGTTCTTCTCAATCCAGCATGTATTTTGACTCCATCATATGCTGAATAGGATGCCTAGTTTGATTTTCAGTGTATTTCCTGAGTTGTATTTATGCCTTGGGTTTCAGTAGCTTTCTAGAAGTTGCACCACATTGATTTACAGTCTGGCAACAGGTAGGCTTGCTGTCCAAATCACTGTAGAGAAGAAGCTCTATTTCTTTTAAACCTAAATAAAATGTATTTTATGTCTTCGCTCCCTATTTATACCTTATATCCAGGGTCTCTTAGATTATAAGTTCTGCTCCATGCAAGTCTTCTATTCCTGTAGTCTCCTGCGATCTATGTCAAGACTAGTTCTCCTTCTAATCACAGGAAAACAGAGTTCCATTCAGAAGTCTTATTTATCTCAAAAAGGAAAACAAATGCTTAGAGCAACGTGCACTTCCACTCTTCCCTTTTTTTTTTGGTGTGGACTTACACAACCAGCTCCTGCTTGTTCAGAATATGGAAGGACTCTCATCCACCACTAGGGCATATACTTGCAAACCTTTCAGCAACTCATGAACGTTTAACAGCTGTGAACACTCCTCTAAACAAGCATTCTCATTTCAATACAGATAACAATACAGGTAAATAAATATGTTACTTTTAATGACTTAATGAATCTCCTCAGTGATTACAGTATCTATAGAAACAGTTTTTCAGCTCGTGAAACTTTCCTATGAAGCCAGACAAATTTTGTATTAAAAGGCCCTGACTCAGACGAATATTGTTCTGTTTACTTTTGTGAAAACTGATGAACACTGATGCCATTTCCTCAGAATGTCCATCCAATTTCCTTAGAATATCCAAAGCAACGTAGCAGAGAACCAGATAGTCTCAAATCTCAGTACCTACCTTCTTATACCTGAATTACATAATTTAGGACCCCAGGTGGCATTTTCCTTTAACTAATATTTTATTTATTTTGTAGGCAGAAAATACTCTAGTTCCTGGAAAGAATCCTGACTTTTTGAGCAAATTTTTGACAATTCCTTACAATATCCCTTTTCTCCTCACAGTTCTGATGCAGCAAATGTTGTTAACTTCTTCCCATGATCAATTTAGACTTTTCAGCAATAAAACTCACGAGCCATCATTCCTCCCACCTAAGCCTTACTTCCTGATCAGTTGAACTAGCTGGTAATATTCCCCCAGGATTTGTCAGATTATTATGGCATATTTTTGGGCCTTCTGTGTCTACTTCAAATATCAAGCACATTAGTGAAATCTATACTTCTGTGCATAACTGTCAACATGTGGACAAACACATCTGATTCACTTTGAGGGGGTTGCATCTTTCCTTTTGAGAACAGATTGCTGCAGCCTTTGGCTGATCAGCAGAAGCTTTCCTTGTGCAGAGTCCTGGTGAAGTTGTAACAAATGCCTGCAAGACTCTGGATACACAAGAACACTGTAAAGAAAGAATTTTGATAAGAAAAGACAGAGCACTTTAACCTTCAAAAATGTTTCCTTATAAATCTGGCAAGTATGTGCCTATTATCTTAATGTTTCTCATAAGAAAAAAATGTCACAAATGAGCAAATTACTTCTCTAAAGGTACTGAAAGAGATGGAATTAGAAATAAGGTAGTCTCAAATAGATTTTTATGTTTAAGGTCACTGGGACACGTGTCACTTGTGCATACAAAACAATTTAAAACTTTTATAATCTTTTACTTTATGAATATACTTTTTTCTTCTGTGATAAAGTCAAAGCATGTAGGAAAGAAGAGACCTAATGTGGCACACCAACAAAACACTTATTTTTTACCTCATACTGTAGTTTCCATGTGAAAACCCCCTAAAAGTTATATACTGAAGGATTTACCACATCAGTAGTGTCAAAATAAAACCACATGTTGTTTTGTTTTTAAAAGAAACATGTTAACTTTTTTAAGGAGAACCTGGGGATTTAAGAGACTGACTGACCTGTTTCAATTACTGATTGGTACTAGAGGAAGGTAACAGGCTTGTTATACATTACTAAATCAACATTAGGTAGCAAGAAAAGTGAAATGGTGAAAGAAAACAAAATCAGCACATGCCATAAGAAACCCACGTTAATTGAACAAGCTGAGGGAATATACTGGAGCCTCTTCAAAAGGTATTTCATGATTCCTAATTATAAGTAGAGCATGAACTCCATTTACACTTTTAAAGCTGTTGACAGCTTTTCTAAAAAGCTACACACTAATGCACTGGTGCACTAATGCACTTTTCCTACTCTTGCAACCCATAATGCACCAATTAATCAAATACTTTTAACTGTTTAATTTCCAGTATTTTCAGTTTAATTTCATATTACTCAGAAAGACCAACATCAGTTAACAGCTCCTATTCCCTACCAATTAAATTACAGTCTTGGGATAACATCTTCATGAAACTCCCTAAAAAATCCTTGGAGTTCAAATTCAAACCTCAGTAGGTTTTGTGTTGTGGTGGGGTTTTTTAATACTTGCAGCAACATAAGCTAACACTAGGCATTACTGAAATGGCTGAAGCAAAAGAACCATTCTGGGACCAACTCTCTCAGGAGAACAGCCAACAGAAGAGAGCTGAATATGGTACATCTTAAGGGCTAATAGTAAGACTTGCCAGAATTGCAGTACATAACCAATTAAGATTTGTTTTTCTTTTGGTACTTCTTACTGGACTGGTTGACTCATAATCTCCAGAAGCAATGTACATATTTCATTTTAATCAGTGGAAGTACATATTTTATACCAATATATAATTACATCCTGAAGCCATTTTCGTTTGTACCAGATCGACCTTCTAAAAGTGAATTTACCAGCACTGTTCTCCTCCACAGAAATAGGTTCCATAGAAATGGAACTGTTATTTAACTTTTAACTAGTTTTAAGAGAAACATCAGTCCAACATATGTTGGATGACTTTGTACAAAGATGGAGCAGCTTGTCTATTCAAGTTTTTTTCTTTCTTTCTGTCTTTCTGAAGATTATTTCTAAATTAACTGAGTAAATCAAATCATTCCAAATTTATTTTGGCACAATCCAAACAAGTGCCTCATCTCCTGTGTTTATGAACCAGCAGCTCTGTTATACAATTTAAGAATCTGCAGCTGTTTTTCTTCCCCATTTTTGATAACTGAGACTCACTGCCACAGTTATCTGTATAATAGGTACAGTCTTTGCTGTATGGACACATTTTGTTTCTCCTGATTAACAGAAGAGTTCAGTGCTTTTCTGTCTCTTACCCCTCTGCTAAACAGAAGATTAAAACAGAAGGCAATAACAATATTAAGAAAAGTATTTTAGCAGGTTATTACAGATTTATTCAGAACTAAGCTAAGAAAAAGGGATGTGGAAAAGTTAAGTACAGTAACCAAGAAGGAAATTTATGCCCTTATAAAGAAGCACTCCATGGTGAACTCCAATAATGTGCTACACTCTCAATTCCACATGCAGCAGTGTGACACAGCACTCTGGCTAAACAGCTGAGTTAGACTCTTGTTTCCTTGCTCAAGTCTTACTACTGTAAAGGTCAATTGTGAGCAAGCATCCCTTCAAATCAAAAACCAGACAAACATCAGTAGTTGTCAACATCAAAGTAACACTGCAAAACACCACATTTTGCCTTCACCTATGCCTCAGGTTAGTACTCACTAGGGAGTCTCCCTCAAGAGCAGCAGCAAGTGCACAACTGTTCAGTCAGTTTGCACTCTGGGAAACTGTAACTTGTTACAACACAACCTAGGCCAGTGAAACTCTGAGAAGATCTTGTCCACACAGGCAAGAAATACAGCTAACAACTGTTGGATCAGAATGCACCACAACTGAGCAATGTTTTTTTTCAAATGTGATCAAACTGAAAGGTTTTAGAGTCTTCCCATGCTATTAAACATCTACTCTGGCCAAAGAACAAGAAAAAAACTAAGATTCCTATCTGGGAAGCACACTAATAAATAGGTGATCTCTCTCTGTGACACTGCTACTGGAAGCTAAAGGGAAGCTTATTTTCCAGGGCCCATTTTCTTGGTCACCCCAAGAGTTCTGGACAGGTGGAACCTGAGGTCTAGATGTGCCCATTAGGATGCAGCCTACAAACAGCAAACCATTCTACACGTAGCTGGCGCACTGTACTAATTTTTCTTTAATTGCTGACTAGAAGTGGATCTGACATGATAGATCATCTAAAATAACCTCGTATCTCTCATGCAATTCCAACAAAAAAGACCACTGCAGGCTTTGGTATGTTGGCTTTACAAGAGGTACAAGAACCACTTTTTGCTGTAAAATACTGAGACTCTGCCGTAAAATTAAGATGTTTTCTGTGCAACTAATTTTTATGAATTACAAGTTCACAGCTCAGTATCTCCTAACCTGCACACAACTTTATTTAATAGCAACATATATCTGGTCAAGTAATTAAGACTAGTCCTAGAAATTTATAGTGCAATTTGCAAATAATCAACATGACTTTTTCTAAAATACATGTCCAGAACCCTGTGTTATATAGCTACTTTCACTCACCAAGTCCCTGTCTCTAGTTCTGAAGCAGGTCTGTGATAACCACTGAGACAACAACTTAATTTTCAGATCAAGGATCACAGGCAATTGGTTTTGGACTGCTTATAGAAATGCTGTGAGAGAGTGTAGCTTGGAGATTACAATTCTTGTAATTCTTTGATGATAAAACTGCCTCCTAAATCTAATATTATATGAATACTAAACTATTGAAAGTTTATTCCATTCACCCCAAACTAGACAACATTGCTGTCTGGAGTAAATGTCTACGGTACTGTCACCTAGAAACATTTCACAGGAAGCTGCGTTTGTTCTCGTAATGTTGATTTAAAGGTTATCCAGTCAGAGGCACAAAATAAAAATTCATTTTAAAATTTCTCCTTCTCATTGAAGCCTGCAAAGTGCATCGCCAATTAACAATTCCTATCACTTCTCCCAGTTTGCTGTGTGAAAAGGCTCAGAACTCATCTTACAAATTGCTCTTTTGAAGATCAAAGAGAAGCCGAATTTGTCTATGTGTGCTCTGGATGAGTTTGTAATTTACTGGAACTTTCAGGGGAGGCTTGGCAGCACACTCGTTTGACAGCCCCAGGGTACAGGATTCAGGGGAGCTCTGTGACTCTTCCCTTCTGAGTTCCTTCCTTTAGCTTTAATTGGCACCTCATTAGAAATTAATGAAAATGACATCCTCTGTTCTTCCTGCTCCGGGCGTAGTATGCTACAAAAAGGCCCATCACAATTCATAACACATTCAATTCATATAGCAATGGCTCTTAAGCATTATTTATGAGATGTGAATTTCTTGTCAGCAGTTAATAACTTGAACAGAGTGGAAGAAGAATTAAGAAAGATCTTGAGAGTATGTGCGTATGAAAACAAACAATCTTCCTGCATCTGAAAAATGTTGTGTTTGGATCGCTGGAACTCCCTTCTCAGTAGTCAGTTGTTTTTCTTCACAGCAAAGCCCTGCAGTACTGTCAAATCTGCCTAAAATTCCATGTAGTGTCAAGGGAATGAGCTAAGCAGCATCACCTCTTTCTGGACAAGTCTTACAGGAGACAGTAGAGCCAATATAGCAGTCTCACAAAGATCTCAGAATTGGTGTAAAGTAGCAAAAAACTCTCTCTGTCCCCTTTTCAAAAAAGCTGTGCCCCATTGACCCAGCAGTTACCTGGATCAATATCTGCAAGTATGACTATATTAAAACACTGTCCAGTACACATATATTTTTTGTTCCACTATGGCTCACTAAAAATCTCATTTGAAAGAGTCATCAGGACACATCATCAAAAAAGGAGATGATCTCCAGTACTTTTAATATTAGGACAAGAACATGTGTAATGGCAAAAAATAAAATTGCGGTTCTGTGGCATTAATTTGGATTTTAACAACAGTGTTTCAGACACAGCTTTGGAACAACATTTCTATGTGATAAATCCTTTTTTCCTACATCCGAGAAAACATGTACATTTGTCGTTATGAAGATATCTGCCTTTTCATTGATCTTGACTATCTGAATTTCTTTAAATGTTTAAAATTGAGGGGGTTTTCTCCACATTTTTTGCCCATTGCTTCAGTTAAGGATTAAGATGCCAAGAATTTAGTATCAGTGGTTCAAAGTGCAGATCAAAGAATGTTCTACCTTGACCATTACTTCTGAAGAATTTATGTGCTTATTTTACAACAGCTGATTATATTTCACCACCTCCAGTTGAACATGTGTCATTACCTGTGCTTCACATTATGACAAAAAACGATAAGTCGATCCCATATGGATTTAGGAAATATTTTAAATGAATGAGAATTTAACATATTTATTCTGTTCCATTTCTCATCACCTCCTCCCTGAGGTTTTTGATCTTGCTTGTCACCCATAACCTAAAGCAATCTAATTTCACAGGTAACAGGGCGAGTTGCTGAGAATTGTTTCTAAGGCAGCATCTTTAAAAATGACAACAGCCATGTGCTGATGAGTATTGGTAAAGCAGTTCAGCTGATGTGAAGCTGACATGACCTGTGTTGTCCAATAGGAAGGTTTTGTTTGCTTCTTATTAATGTAACTATTAAAAGTATGTAGCACCATGTATGACTAGGTTCACTTCATAGGAGAGCATTTCATTGTAGATAACACACACTTACTAAATACAGTGCTAATGAAACATTATAACTGCAAAGATAAACCAAACATCTCCAGTTTTTTTAGACCTGTTGTAAACATGGAAATAGACTCCTGCCTTCTACATCTCTCATTAGATGTGTGGAATAGAAATGTTTGTAACACAAACTTTAAACTACTAGAATGTAATACATGAATGCAAGTTTTAATTTAATTTTGTTGCCTGTTGTTGAGGAACCCAGAATTTTTTTTCATATTCAAGTTTTATTTACACATTTTATGAACTTTAACAGAAGTATTTCCATAAAGCTATAAAGCTATATATATCCAGTAGAAACAATTTAAAGAATAATTCCCACAACATTGCACACAATATTGCATTATGGAACCACTTCAAGAAATATCTGGTTGGTTCCTCTCAAGTTATCTGTAATACAGTTTACAAAAAAAACCCCCAAACCAACAAAACAGGTCTTATAAAAAATTTGCTTTCATTTTCATTGCTCTTACATGTCTCCAATATTGCAGAATGCAGGAAAAATTAATGGTATAATGTAATGGCTAAGTAATCTTTTCTCCAGTCTTCTGTATTCCTCCAAATATTAGGGAGGATTCTCCTATTTCAGATACCTGTGAGCAGCCTCTGCCATTTTAAAAGAGCAGAAACTCCTGTCTCTATCACTCTGAGGAGAAAGGGCCATAACAAACTGCCTTACTGATAGCTCTTAATTTCTTCAGTTTGACAAAAATGAAGAAAATGTTACCAGATACTTCAAAGCATGATTTCCTTAACAAGACTCAACATTGCAGTTTTTTATTTCACGTTTGGTGGCTTCACAGCCACCAACATACATTAGTTCAATGAAGTGCTCCAATGTCTGAAACAAAGCCTGTTGCATGTCTGAAAGAGCACAACACAACAGTAATCTCTACAGGATGAAGACAGACAGATGCTGAAGAAGCGAGCAAAATATAACACGAGATCTTTGCAGCTTTTTATAGCTTCTCTTCACTTGGTATTTGGTATTCAGTGTAAGATACAATAACTTCATCTTTGTAAACAACTTAGCCAACCCTTCCTCTCACCACTGCTGCTCAGGACAGGCCTTCTCTCTAGAAAAAGTTTTTAACACAGTATTCTGTATTTCACAGGTGCAACGTGAATTGCACCTATTGTCAAAGCAAAAGCTTTGGAAATTATTCCTCTGCTGAGATACAATGGAGTAGCTAAAACAAACTTCAGCAAATGTATCAACAGAGGCATTGTCAGAGAGCACAATGCAAGCTTTCAATACATGATTATATGAAAAAATAATTAGCAGGTAAAACTACCACATGCCTCATCACTGCCTCTAATGGGCACATTTAAACCAGTTATGAACACAATTGCACCATGAAGGAAAGAACATCTCTGGAATCTAGTCACATTAATTATTGTTTCAGAAAGATTATTTGCATTTAATAACCTCAAATTAGCTGTCTGCATGGGAATACCATCCTCAGTTCAACTGCTTCAACAATGTCCCCAACTTCGGAAAGCCAAGTTAGATGATTTTAAATGTATGGTGAACAACAAGTCTTCCCCCACCAAAAACTAACTACAAGAATGAAAATATTTTCAGTTAGAGGTTTTTTTGGTTTTAAGTTTTTAATAGCAATATAATATGCAGAATGATGTGTTTTGTATGTCTTCTCCAGTTAACTGCGTATGACGCTCTCCCGCCTTACAGGGACCTCTGAAGCTAAACTCATTAACATCTGAGATCTCCTGAGACAAGGCAGTACATTCAGGCCAAAATTTTAAAGGGAAAATTAGATAGGAACTAATTACAACTTTTTGCTACCAGTGGAAGCTACAGTTTCTGTTTAAAGTATATTTGAAAGGTAAAAAATGCAAGTGTTCTCTGTTTTTACACCTCTGATATGGATCTGAGCACGGTTATGCTAGAAAGCCAGATGCTACTGACAAGCAGTACTCACCACAACGACATGATCCCAGTTCCTGCTGTACTAGTTCCAGTTTTGTTTGGCACTGGAAGCATCGACGTCTACTCTTCTGTTTGGATCGACTGGTTTCTTCAGGCCTGTCATTACTGTCATCCAGTAGCCGTGGCCGTTTCACAGGAGAAGCCTCACTCTCCGACTGTGAATCTGTTGTATTCACAACAAATATTTTAGGAAAAATATTAGAACTTCCTTGCTGAGGCATCCATTTGGGCAGACTGAAGGTATATTGCTTTCAGCTGGGGTCACCACCAAGCAGTGTGACATCTCCCATCCTATTGCATACACCTGTTTCCTAAACAATCAAAATGAGCATCAAGTAAAGGACAAACTATCTTTGTTCCCTATAGGAACTCCTCCTGCTGTCAATACTGAATATAAAACGTAGTGATTAGCTTCCTTCCAGCCATGGCTGGATCACAGAGATACATGCAGTGCACACACCATTTTGAACAATTACAGGCTTCATCTGTCATCTCATTTAGTTTCTCCTGCACACTTTCTTCATTCTTCCCACACAGACTAACTAAAAGAGGATGCTGATGAAAAACAACTGAATGTAGGTTTGACCTATTTCCTCTCTGGGCAGGAAGGAGATTTTTAAGGCACAGCATGTAAATTATATTTCTTATGACTGAAGGCGGTACATGAAAGCACCACAGTGTGCTTCCCTCTCTTCCCACATGGATAACAATTTAAATGTAAATTAGTATACACCAACAATACAAACCCAAACAAAATAAGCATGATCTGCACATACATCCTATAAATTCCAAGTGCTCATCTATTTTTAAAGAATTAGTCAGAATACGATTTGCATTAATAACTTTATAAATTTCAGCTTGTAAGAAAATAGTAGGTGTAAAGCCTTAAGAAGTTAAAAAGTTCAGGATAGTCTTACTTCAGGTAGTATAGTGCCTTTTTTGTTTGATGGAAGTTTTTTTGTTGTTGTGGGTTTTTTTTCTTTTGTTTTTGCTTTTTTTTAGGGTGGTAAGTTGACCAGGGTTCTACAGTAGCACATGACAGCCATTACTGTAATCAGCCATCAATTTAGCGCACAATGGTGATCAGGGAAAAAGAAATTAGTTCAGTGAAATCCATTCTGAAAGGACATTAATCTAACAAATAACACGATGATAACCTATCAAACATGTTCGTATCATTAATATTCCATTGCTTATGTCTACTTTGCATTGCTATCCTGGACTAGGCAAGAAAACGTAACTGCTGTGGCTAAACCACTGCCTGTATCCTTGTTATGTGAGCTATCTCACCCAATCCACTGCTTATCAACATCCTCATGTTCCTTGAGCAAATACGTAAAGCAGTCAGATTAGGAGTACCTGCTTCTCCCTCCACGTATGCTCTCTGTTCACCTGGTTCCTCATACTCAATATAGACTAAAAAAGCATTTCTTGGCTGTGTTTCAGCCGCTGAGTCACAGTGTTTTCCCAGTTGCTGGACTCCAATGTTACAGCCATTAGAAATGTGCAACTTGCCTCACTGGGGCCTACTTTATTTCTGTCATACTGCTCTTAAGATATGCTGAAAATATGCCTGGCCTTACAAGAAGTACAAAGTCTCTGCATCTCACATTTCATAGTAGAGTGAACTGCTTTCTGCACAGTATAAAGGTGATAAGTTTTTATTAAGGTGAAATGATTTTATCTGATATATGTTGCAAAACAGATGCCTTTTTGAGCAGTGTCACAGATTAAAACTTACACTTTACAAAATACATACATTAGGCCTAAAGAGACACTCAGTATACAATGTACTCCCCACCTTTGCCTGCTTGGCTGTGCAGGACCCTTGACAAGGAAAAGAAAGTAGTGCATAATGAATTCATACAGTTATGCAACAACTAGTCCTGTCTTAAATCTCCACAAAAGATGATCCAAGGGGAAAATCCTTTGAACAGACTGCCTGACACTCTCAATGGAGATCCTGACTCGTGCCCCAAGGCCAACAGTCCTATCACACAGACACTTGTTTTCAGAGTGCCTAGAAGACCAGGATAGCCTTGAGTGTATAAGGATGTCATCTTCAACAGGCAGATTGTATACTGTAACCTGGCTGACTCAGTGTTCAGTAAGAACCTGTTCCAGCCCACCTTGTCGCCAAAGATGGTGAACTACATGATTTATAGTTTATTCATTACTCAGGGAAACAGATACACTGCTGTTTTGGAATAGCTACCTCCCACACATCTTTGCTTCTGGACACATAAGCCATTCTGAAAGTTCTCAGAAGCAAATCTGGCATTCTGAATTAAGCTGTTGGAAAGCATAGTGGTTTGCTTACAATAAAATCCAAATAAGGGATTCATGGTGTGAGTCAACCAGTGTCTAATCAGTTAATGAAACCATGTGCCTTAATGAGAAAAACAGATACCCCAACCAAGGCTAGTAGTCCCATAAATTAAAATAATTATAGACTCCTTGTTAGTTGGTAATGACTACAAGCATAACTTGGTAATACCATAGAAATTAAAATTCAGCTATCTTGTTTTTTAAAATGCATCTCTTTCTGCCATGAATGAAAACATTTTTAACACTGATATAAACTTAGCCTGACTCTCCTGGACAGTAGCAGCTCTCTGATCACTGACTGCACTGCGCCTTGAACACACGAGCCTAAGCTCCTCCTTGTTACCAACAAGACCCACAACACAGGTGCTCACATCATCTCATGGGCATGTCTGAGCAAGGAGAAAGCACAGATCAGAAATTCAGTACTTTCAGACTCAGCCCTGTGTACATTTCTTCTAGATCATGTTCCCTTCCACAATACATGAGACAAAATAAATTTTCAAGCACCAGGAATCTTGCAACATTGAAGTTCAGAGATCTGATAGGTAGCTTTACTACCTGGACTGCAGAAGGGAAAAAACTCAGGAACAGGCTGAAGTACCACAACTAGAACAGAAAGTAAATTCCCAGTGTGAACTTTTAAACAAACAAGAGAAGAGGATTCTCTCAGACAGTGACTAACAGTGGGATCCTCAGAAGGATGGTTTCTGCAACAAGAATTATTTCTTCCTTTGCTTTTAAGGAACATTTTCCAGATGCAACCTACATTTTAGTGCTACATTTAGCCAACAAATACTCAGTCTGAGAGGAAAAAAAAGGAATGTTCTCCTTTTGCCAGCAGATGTCAAAAATCATAAAACTTCTCCATAAAAATGAAGAAAAACTATAAAGATGAGTGATCCCCAAAATTTCACAAAGAAACTATTCAGCAGAGTGACTGCCATTGACACTCTGATTGCAATTTTAATTCAGATTTAAGAAATAAGGATTCTTCTAATCACTATCTGATGATGGCGATCCTTCTGATTGTGCCCATTTGAAATGAGAGAATGAAGGAATTCAGCTCAGCAAGATGATCTGCAGGCTTGTCTGGAATCAACAAGCAGAACAGTGTTCTTAAAACTCTTGTGTCATAGACAGAAACATTTGTTCTTCATTGTCACTGTTCTCATCTTCATTACACACATTCTCCCTTGAAAATTTTTCAATGGTGTCTGAGCTGAATTACACTCTCTTATTCTTCTGCCTTGGGGGAGGTTGCAGGATGCATGCACATGGTTTCAGTATAACAATCATGATGGCTCTTTCATGGCATTTTGGGGAGAGGGTGAGATGCTCTAGGTCCAACAGATAGGTGGGCTGAGGAAATGTAACAGGGAAGGAGGAAAGATGGAAGTGATTGGGAAATAGTAAGAGAAAGAGGCTCCCTCCTCTGCTGCTGCTTGCTTTAAGAAGATAAATCTGTTTAATTTCTGGTTTCATGACAGCTTCTGAGGCACTCAGGGTTTTTTTCTTTTCATAAAGAACTCATCACACTGATAGACTGGCATTTGTGATCTCAGCTGTCTGTGCAAACATCAGAAAGAGCAACATTTAATGAACTCTCAAACATTACTGCCATCTCCTCTGAAACTATTTTAAAAGAAGCTTCAGCTATTAAAATCTCTGTCCCTAAAGAAACTCTCATGTTCACAGACAATAACTACATAACAGGGATAAACTAATGTTTGAGCAATAGCTTGTTGTCAATTTCTAGTTGGGTATTTTTTCCTTTATTATTCCATTCTTAGATGAGGGATTACTTAGCTCCCTAGAATGCTGACTATGCATTAGAAATTTCATCTAGAGGAAACTGGCTCTTTACAAATCTTAACCTTTCCTATCACATTTACCAAAATTATCTTTTAAAATCATGTCCTCTCCTTCAAATGAACTTAAAATGAACACAGTTGTTCCAAAACCCATTTGCTTGTTGACTTTTAATGAAGAGACAAAATTTCAAGATTAACACCTTATAAGCCAAGTTTGACAACTGTGATTACCTCAGTCCCTCCCTGTTGTTGTGGAAAAAGCTATTCTGAAACTCTGATATTTACAATGAAATGATAATCTTATCTGGCCTTCTCACACAATCACGACTGCATCTCAAAGCTGTGCTGTGCTTCCGAAGAACTCATGCTCATAAGAAATTTATTTCTTTTCTGAATTCACCTCATTTTTTCTTAGAACATTACAGACAGATTTCTAAAAAAAAAATCCTACATAAACCCTTTGGTAATATTTAACCACACAATCTCTTTTCTGGTATCTTTACAGTGCCCTTACCATCACCATTCCGCTGATTTATTTTTTCCTCTCCACAAAGTTTAAAAGCAACGTCACAAAAACTCAATGTCCCTAAACAATGTGGAATAGAGAGACCACATAGGAATAGTCTCCACAGAACTTACATCCCATCAGTTGCTTCTCTGCCTCAGGAGGCTCTCCATGAAATCATACTGGAGACTATAAATAACCCCCAAAAGTCACATTACATAAGTTATTATTTCTCATCCATCACCACAACTGTAACAGTAGTTGTTTCCAGCTCTAATGAGTAAAAATAACCAAATTAAAAAAACCTCACTACTTTCACTCTGTGTGAGATACATAACTGAAAGAGTTGCTGTGAGACATTCCAAATGCAAAACATTAAGTGACGTGCTTCAAATTGACAGAAAAATTCACCTTCCCCATTTGCAACAGAGATTACGAGAAGGGATTCTATTATAGGCAATGAATTGAAGTGTAGGAGTTTATTTAATGAATAAAAATCAGAAAAAAAAAAAAAGGTAGGAATTTAGCATGTATATTTCTTTAGGATTTTTGAGCTCAATGATAGCATGGATTTATTTCTCAAAAATGAGAGCTGGCACACAGGACACATGTTTCTAGGAAAGAGGAGATAAATATATATACACACACATATATATATATGTATGTGAGTGAGTAAGTATTAAGGTTAGCATATAATTTCAAGAAAACAGAAAAGGAGTACAACCATACATACAGTTCTGGTAATATTCCACTTGCATATAAGAAGATGCCTTTTTACTGTAGGGGAGACCTGACAATGGCGCATGGTGCCCAAGTGGGTTTGTGGAGGCTCCACCCTTGAAAGCACTCAAAACCTCACTAGACATGGCCTCCAGCCTGCTCTAGGTGATCCTGCTCTGAGTGAGAAGGTTGGACCAGTCTCCAGAGGTCACTTCCAACCCATTCTGTAATTCTAAGATCCATGGATAGGAAAACAAAATGTTTATATGCTAGCTTTCACATTTTTTGTTTTCACCTAAACCTGTATTGTCAGTATTATCATTTGTCACAGAGGAAGCATACTATACTGCAGTGGTACCTAAATAGGCTATTAACTATCATCTCTTATGAAACAGAAGAAACTAATCTAGCATGCACTGAAAATTGTACGACAAATAGCGAACTACACAGGCTCCTGCATGCATTTTAGCTAAGCTATAAACAGAAAAAGTGTGAAAATGCCTATTATCCTTTCTTCTCAATAAAATTTATAATTGTTGAATTAAGCAAAAATCTAATTAGTTTTCATCTCATATTTAAGCTCCTATACTGTACCTGCTTTATAGTTAAGTTTTGCATTACTCCCCCCTCACATGCTCCAATAACGGCAGGTCTTTAGTTAATAGAAATGTTAATTTATTTCTCAAACATTTTTACTTATATATCAAATTGATTCAAACAAACACAAATTTAAATGCACTCAGCTTCCTGTACTGTACAGTTCCTTTGATGGATTAATTTAAGGCATTTCAACTAGTTAACACATTTCCTAAGGCAATGGCCACTTCTAATGCTGCTGAAAGAAGGACTTTGTTTACATAACTAGATGAAGGGGGTTTGTTTCTTGAATTACAGCAATAGGCAAAAGAGCCCACAACAACAGATGAGCTTGTGAAGAGAGAACAAGTTGGACAGTCCTGCAGAGCACCTGGCCTGCTGTTCATCTCATGCTCCAAGGATAAGCAACTGAAGAACATGTTTAAAAACAGCTGCTGACAGCAAAATCATAGACAGTGCTGCTGGTGTGTGCAGGCATGAGACTGAATTCCTGTTGTCTCGATTACTGGGGCAACTGATGCAGAGTAGAAGCTTCATACTCTTTCTAAGGATGTTAAGGGAAGCAGGCTTAGGTTGTTGGTGTCTTTTTTTCAATAGCTGACAAACAGCATTTCAAGCCCTTCATATATTCAGACTATTATAAAGAATGCACCTTGAAAAATCTAGAAGATGAAAAAGGGCCAGAAGAGGAAAAAAGGTCAAAACACTCAACGGTTTTCAAAAAAAATATACGGGTATCAATTTGAACTTCTTTTTTCAACATTAAATTATGTATTTTAGCAGCACAGGGTTAAAGTTAGAAGAGGGACAAAGGCAGATTCTGGAGGCAGCTAAAGAAGAAAAAATGACATCTAAGTGGCTTGGATAATCAGAACAGGATTATTAAGTGAAGCAATAATGCACACATACAGATAGCTAAATGGAAGAACAGACACAAGAAGGAAGAGAAAAAGCTGTAACATGGGAATATACATGATGAAGAAGTTATGAAGGCAAATCATAAACTTCTTGGCCATTCCACAGCACCTGAAGACTAGGTAGTAGCACTCAAATGTGCATATTTACATATATTAATATATACATAGAAATAAATACAAATAAGCTCACACTGGTTCTGATTAAATGGGAAATTCAAAAGCATCCAGCAATATCATAGCTTTGGTTTTGCTGACTTTAATGAGAGCACTCTTACGTTTTGCAAAATTGGATTAGCAAGAATAGATAATACTATAAATATTGCATATTTGCTAGTCAGCTGCAGAGTGCATAAATAAGTGGTGCTGCTCTGCTTCCAAATCTTAGTGGTGTACTCCAGCTATGTCCTCATCAATCAGATGGTATACAGTATTCAGGAAGGTAATTCTTCAAACTAATAGCCTAAAACCAGTTCTATATAGAAAGCATTTGCTCTGTTATTTTTCATTCATACACAGAATTCTCCTTAGTAGACCCTTCCCCCCGCTGGTGTAATGAGGGTTTTCCAAGGCTAAGTCAGAGATTCAGAAGAGGAATTGTAAAGAACCCTTGCCTGCTAGCAGTGAAAAAAACCCGTATTTTCAATATTTGTTTTCCAAAAAACTGATTTGTCATTAACTGCAGAACCTCAGTTTTGACATTAGCAACAGAAATCCAGCAATGAGAGACCATAGTTCCAAGGACTGTAACTGATTAATGTCAAGGAAAAGAAACTCTAAGAGCTCTTGTATTTTCATAAAAATGTAACTCAATGCATCATGAGTAGGTGCTGAAATGTATAGCTAATCTATCTTCGAAGTAAACTTGGTTTTGATTCCATTATTTTAAATAAAGCATAAAAATCAGTTTATGTTTTGTGTTACTTTTCCTACCTATTTTTGTGAGGGCAAAAAAACAATGAGCCCTGGCAGAGAAGGCAATTCTTGTACACCTGATTGCACCCTACATTCTACCAGAAGCCAGGTTGATTTTTTTAGTAGGCAGCTATTACTTTGGAAAAGAGATATTCAGGAACCAAAGAACAGGTCTACACGAAGGGCGAGGTAGAACAGACCTATAAAACTGGGAGGATGCAACAGTACATGCACTGTCTTGTATCTTACATCCAGTCTTTTTCAACCCTCATTTGCTCCTAGATGTTGGTCTCATTAGTTATTCCCTGAAGTTTGTTATGGACAACAATTTGGAATGGGAATAGGAAAAAGAAGTAACTTGCATGTTCACTGAATTGTCATGCAAACAGGTTCCTCATTCTGTAGGAAGATATACTTCTCCCTGTGTATGCTCTAAAGACTAAAGAATACTTCCAAGAGACTCTAAAATTAACTTCATATATTTTTAAGGTCCTTATGAAAATTATCATCTGAATGAAAATATCAAAAACTTGTTCTTGGAAGCTGTCTGATGCTCACTGAAATAATTAGTCAGAATAGAGACCTTCACCAAGAGTCAGATGAAACCTCTGGGGTGCTGCCCTCACATCAAAAGTACAGCATGAATAGGATCATGGATTAGCCCCCTGCAGGCTACCTGTGTTTTAAAATAGCAAAAAAAAAAAAAAAAGTAGCTATTTGTTTCAAATACATTTCAGGACAGTTATTTAATGCTGAACTTCTTAAAAAATCTTCAGTGCAATAAAATTAGAAATACAAAATTATAAAAATCTGTTTTATCTGCTAAAGCACACCAGTAAGGAAGCTGTCTGATCTATGCAGATCAGCTCAAGTTGCTGACTGCTGAGGTAAAATCCATTCAATTCATCAGCCTGACAGGAGTTAGGCTTTTAATGATCTCAACAATTCTTTGCAACATTCTCCATATAGTTTTGTTATTGGACAAACCAAATCAAAATTAAAGCAAACTCTAAGCTCCCCCAAGCCTGTTATAATAGGTTGCACCTGGGAAATACAAGCCATATAACCCCAATTTCTTTGCACTTCAAATTAATAGAGATGTGATTCATTTAAAGCTATTTCAGCAGTCTGTGTCCATGAAACAAAGGATTCAGAACTGCTGGGAGCACAATGCCAAGTAAGCCTAATAGATATGCATTTTTGATGGTAACTATGTACCCACTACCTAAGGTCACTCAACTGATCCCAGAGATCCCGAGTTTTGAAAACTAAACATGGTACCAAAGCACTAAAAAATATTCAAGGTAAAGTTGCTTCATTTTAAGCAAAATTTGCATAAAATATTTACTCTTCTGTTTCAACGAATTTGAGGACAAATCTTCTATTATAATTCCTTAAGATTTTAGTAAAAAGATGGTAATATCTGAATTTTAAAAGACAGTGATCTTGAAAATGTAAAATTTTTTATTTGTCAACAATTTCACCAAACAGACTGAAAAACACATATCAGACCATAGAGAAAATGTGGTGAGAAAGTGTTGAGGGCAGCAGCACACCTTTTTTTCAGGAAAGGAGAGTCTCACTTACCAAAGCACAGTCACTTACCCTGCTCATAGCCCTGGAGAACCCTGTTGCATGGACTGTTCTCCCAGCTCCTTGCTTTGCATTGACAATCCCAACTCTCTCACCTTTCCAGGAGTCTCTCTGCTGGCTCTTTTCTGCAATGCTTGAGGCAATAAATGCTTGCCTGTACTTTTACAGCCCACTGACCTCAGTTCTCATTAAGTGCTATAAATGCTATTGAGGTTAGACTAAATACCTTTAATCACTCAGATCATATTTGTTTTCCATTAGTGTCACTGAAAAAATTAGGTTGGAAGGGATTTCTAGGGGTCACCTATTCCAGCCTCCTGCTTGATGTAGCTTAAACATCAAGGTTTTATAAAAATATTCAAAACATTGTATGTAAGTGTCTGTAATTCATCTACACAGCATATTAAAAAAAATCTTTCACAGCCATGTTACATTTTTGGCCCCATCTGCCACTTCAGCTGTCTAACTTTCTCACTTCATGAACAACATAAAGAAAAGGTACATCCAGAAACCAGTAGGCATTAAAGTTAATTTCAAAGAAATAATATGAAAAGTTTCCATTCATTTCAGTTTATGGACCTTAAAACAAGCAGATGTAAGTATTCCTGTCCTAATACTGTAAGGAAGAAAAATAATCTATTAGTTTTATCCTGGCTGTACCGAATAGACAATGATGGAGTCACTGTTTTGACTTGCTGTCATGCTGCTACACACCTTTTCATTTCCAAACGCTTTATTTTTTTCCACTACTCAGAAAAAAATTGTCTTCAGAAGTAAACAGCATGAGTGAGTAATGTATGAACTATGAAGATGGCTGCAAAACTTCTCTTTACATCAAAGCAAGTACAGACTAAATTTCACGGCTTTTTTTTACTACAATTTAGAAAAGAGATGATTTAGATGTCTAGCACAGAAATGTGTGAGACTGTGATATATAAAAATCAAGACTTAAAAAAAAATTACCAATTATTATGTGCTAACAAGCTCTTATAAACCTTCCAAAGAACAGCTGAAGTTTTTAAAACTCAGAGGCAAGGATCCTCACAGCTATAGCAGACTTTTTACAAACTTTTTGATATATTGACCCCAAACCTATCACTTTGGATTCTCCAACCAAACTGGTTATAACTGTTTAGTCTAAAATGCACGGGATGCATTGAGTGTAAAAAAAAGTTCAGGTGAACCATACCCACTATTTTTAATGAATGGAGGTGACTTTTTAAAGTGGAAAAAGGTGATAGTGAAAATAAATAATACAATTAGAGCAAGTCCTTAATTTTATTTACAGGTATGACTATTATGATCCTTACCATTAGGAGGCTATTACTCTGCAATAATCATAACACTCTGAGAAGCCTCTTAGATAACCAGTAGGACAGCAAACCAATCTGTCCACCCGGACAGATATGGAAGCACAGAACAGATAATACAGCATGTCACAGAAACAGGCAATAAGATGAGGTAGTAAAAACCCATCAACATACATCATCTGATCATGGTACAGTGTCATCTCCCAGCCTCTATTAGCTTTTGCAGCATCACTGCAAGTCCCAGACACTTTATCCTGTCTGTAATTGCTGATGAGCAGTAACACAGCCTCCATGCCTCAGCTCCTGTCCGTTCCACTTCAGCACCCACCTATTAGGTTGTAACTTTTATTTACAGCCTTGCCTGATGTGCTGTTCTATTAGTACAGCTGGAAACTGAGCAGAGTGTGGGGGGAACAGTGTCCCTAATGGGCATTATTATTGCTAGGGCTGGATGATTTATTATGCTGTTTGAAGGCTGTTCTATCATCACTTCACTGTCAGTGAGAGAGCTCAGGAAGGTTGGATTTCTAACACAAGGCCCTCCAGAAGTCAAATACTAAAGAATATCTTAATAGGCCCTTAAAACACCAATGGAAAACATACCTCAAAGTTGGTTTAATGCTATAAAGCATAATTTTTGCGCAAGAGCTTAACACTTCAGAGCAATCAAAACAAATAAAATCTATTTAGTGGTGTATGAGGTCTTTTTGTCCTTACTCAACACATAGAGCTTGATAAAAAAATATCATCTCAGTTCAATGACTTTGTGGCTTTGGCTCTGGCTGAAAATCTGTGTACTTTTTTTTCCATAACCTGACTTTCCTAAAATTCCTAAAAGGCTCTCCTCTTGATTGTACAGGTTCAACCTCAAGGCATTTAGATTCCTGGCACTGTTACAAGCAAGAACATGTCTTAGTCTAAGAACATCAAAAAACTCAAAGCTTCAAAAAGGACCACAGACCTGCTTAGACACTTTATTCAAGCAGTGAAGGAATTATTTCCATCTTCTAGACTAAAATTTTAAACTAGAAAACAGATAAAGCGAAGAGACAGATACTCATCTTGTACAACATAAACACTACCACACACATCTGTAACAGATATTCTTATAAAATGTGAGCTATCTACACATACAACTATACAAAATATTACAGACACACATTTCTCATCAACTGCTACTGAGAAATAAAGTATTTAAAACCTCACCAACTTTAGGGATATAATGCATGAACTGATTGTATCATTACTGCATTTTATCTTCCTTTTTCTACCACGTTCTCTACTGCACAATTAAAAATTAACTGAGCAAACTCACACAGTTTCACCAATTTTTTTCCAGTTTTTTTAAGCTGCATGTTTTAAAATCTGGCTGTTCAGAGTTGCACAGTAAATCATCATTAAAGTTGTACAGCAGAAAAACAAAAGTAATATGCCACTTGGTGCTGCGTTCCCACAACATGGGCACCTGATATAAATGGGATCTGGATGCCCCGTAGACTAGAGTAAGCCTCACAATATCTGCCATCAATCTCCACATTACTTAACCATTAAGACCAAACCAAAATACATAAGAAGCTACACACAAGGCCACAGAGTCCCATTTTTTCCCTACATAATCTTCAGACTGTTGGCTCTCAAAAACCTTTGAGGCATCATCCAAACTAATGATTGCAAGGCTTTATTCACTCTTTTCATTATAATCCTTGTCCTGTGGGCATACTGGAATAGAAATATTTGTTACCACAGTGATGATTCTGACAAACAGGAGGGAAAAAAACCCTATTTGGTGTCATAATACTATTTTTTATCCGAACAGCTCCTACAGCATGCAGGTTGACAGCTGCGTTAGGTAAAAACTCCTTTCATTAAGAGAACTTCTCTGGTGTCTTAGCAGATTTATTGTTTTGATCTTTCTTTGATTGCTACATTCACAGTAATAAAATATGAAAGTTTGTGTCTTCCTTATTATCCTCCTGATAGGAACTTAACATAGAAGTAGGTTACATTTCCAATTTTTTGTCTCAAATGCTCATTTAGGGAAATATAGGCAAAAATGGTGCGTTGAATGGGGAACAAAATTACACAGATGAAATCCAACACAACATTCTTCCTTCAAAGCTCTTCCAAGCAGGAGAAATGCAGAATAATTACAGAAAACAGGCTTACACACAACATGTAATGTTGACAAATACTGCTTGCATCAGTTAAATAGCTTCCCAGGAAGGAACACCAAGCTGAAGTGAATGTAGTGTGAAAGAATGTGCTGGGTTTGGCTGGGATAGAGCTAATTTCCTTCACAGCAGCTAATATGGGGCTATGTTTTGGACTTGTGGTTAAACCACGGCAAATGTACATCTATATGGTATGCTGCTTATGCCTGAGGATGTCACAGCATTTCTGGGTAATATTTTGTAGCCAATCTTTTCTTGTCAATTCCCATGAAAACACAGCAATTTATTTTAAAAACAAAAATTTTCTGAAAACTCATGATCTGGAGAAGAAAACTCTAACTCCTGGCTGGTAACAGGTTTATTAGTGTAAGGAACTATAAATAAAATATGTAGATTACTGAGTAAATAATGTAAAAAATATTATGAGAAGTTCAGGTAATATAAAATCATTAGATTGAGTTGAGTGAAGATGATAGCAGCGGCATCAAATTAAGGTCATCTTATTGTTTTTTTGCAAAACACACTAAATGAATAACGTACAAGCATGTAGAGACCAAACATTAGCTCAAACCAAAAATAGGAGAACTACTGAGTAAAGTTAGCCAAAATTTAATGGATATTTTTCAACATCACGTTGCTTCATCTGCCTTATTCTAAGAAGCTTTTACTGTTGCCATTTAATGCTCCAAATAGTAAACTTATGTGACTTTTTGTTAATTACAAGCACATTTAAAAAAAAATTCCTACAGTACTCTCAATTTACTGTATCCACAGCACCATAGTAAGCTTTTACATTACCTTGCAATGAAAATCAGAGATAAACATTACAACAGCTAATGTATAAACAAAATATAATTTAGTAATACCGTAAGCAAAGCAGGTAAGTTTGCAAGGGATACAGTGGCAAACATTCCATCTTGTTTAGAAACACCTCCACAGTCTTCCTGTTTTGGAGAAGTATCTTTTAGTTCTTTAGCAAACAATACCCACAGCATTGTCACAGATTATCACGTATTACTTGAGCAGTCTGCACCTGCACCAAGTGTAAGGTAACACAGCTTCTCTGCAACCTTCCTTCACTGCCGAACAAGTCAACTTGTAATATCGCACATTTGCTGCAAGGTAACAACACACATCTATGGAATAACTGCAGTTCAGCTAAATAAACAGGAACTTGAAATACTCTTTGAAAGCTGACTTTGGAGGAGATTTACCCTGAACTTCTCAAAGAATAAGGGCCCTCAGAAAACAGGAATACCCTTCCTTTCTGAACATTCAACATGGCTCAACTGGCATGTAAATGTAAATATAGGCAAAAATCATTTGGAAACACAGACTGCTACCTACACACCTCCCACTCCACAGGAGGTTATGGCTTCCTACAGTGGTATTGGTATGAGCTCTCTTTCATCCACACAAAACCAAAGCCTGAAAAAGACCTGAGCCAATGCAGGTAACTTGGCTGCCTGCCTGAGTGAGTGCTCACACGATTCTTTGTGACTGATCTGATGCAGAAGCAGTGACTTCAGCCTGGCAATGATCAAACGCATCACTACTAATAATAGCTCTGTGAGATATTATCCATCTACATATCCTGCATGTAGACACAAAGGCATCAAGATGACCCAGAGCAGGTAAAATTCAGACTCAATGCAAACATCAGCTGTGTGTATTGCATCTTTCATCAGGGTAAGTAAAGTCAATATACTCCAAACAGTTTTCTCCTCAATACTTTGCATTTCAAGGGAAATCAAACCAATTACTCATGCAAGTCTTGTTTTCCCAAAGATTAACTGAAAATAGAGTGTATTTATGGAATTATGTTTAACAGGATTCTCAGACGAACAAGCTGCCATACAAATCCTTGTATATGTACAGTTCTGTCAGCAAAACAACAGTATTTATTTTCATTTGATATTTGACAGGTATGGTTACTATCTTCCACTATTAAACCAAACAGCTAAAGATCAACCTTGATCCCCAGAAAACACATACCTGAGTCACAAGATCTTTTGGTTGGTGTGGTTAACGAGGCATGAGCTGTACCTGTGCATGGCCCACCTGGAAACAGAGAAGATCGTATGTCTCAAAATATCACTTATATTTAGCATTTACAACCACATCAAGGTTATACTTAGGAACACAAAACACTGAGATGCATTTGTCTTGGGAAAGCACATATGGAAGTAGTCTACTACACAGTATTTCTTTCTCAGACAAATCTGAATATATCTTGTGCTGAAAAAATAGATGAGAAGTTGCAACAATTTATAAATATTTCAAGAGGCATTTTTTTGAAAATAGACACTTTGGAAAATAGACATTGTAATTGCAATGCTAGAAATTTATCTAACACACATGTAATGTGAGGGACAAACTGATTACTTCTGATGTCAACAGGAATCTTGCTACTGACACTGGGGAGATAACGACTTTGCCTCTTATCCTGTCCTCATTATGTATTCTAAGTGCTGCATAAGCACATGCTAACAAACTCTTTCCATGTTTTAGGTCTTTCAGCTCTGCACTCTTGCTCTCACTTTTCTGCTCTCTGCTTGGTAGAAAATTGCTTTCTGGCTTTTTTCTTAACGTGCGCCATCGTTGAGTATTCCAGAAATCTTGTTAAAATAGCAACCAATTGAATGTTCTCAGTGACTTGCAATAAAAATAAATAAATAAAAATAAACTCCATGTAGGGAAGCCAAGACAAATTGACAGCAGCATTACCAGTGGTAATAATGTATCATAGCTTTGAAAATTGGATATTATAAATTGGATGATGCTAGAGAGCCTGAAATTGAGTTAGACCTACTAGAGTTTGGCTATCAAAATACCAATAATCAAGTTTGCACTGAACTGCTAGTGGTACAGTAGTACTTTCCAGGCAATACAACAGAGTTAAGTATGATAGGATAAGCTTAATGTAAGTCTTCATGCCCTGAAAAATACTCTCTCATTATTTTTTCAGTCTTGGCATATCTGGCAAAAGTAGCTCTTCAAAAAAAAAAAAGAAATTTCTGCAGTTGGGGGAAAAAGATGAGAGAAAATTACTTTGGTGAATTTGATTTCAATGAAATGCACTCCGGAAGAGAGTCTTACACTTCAAATTTTTCAGAGAAGTATAGACAAGCTTCTTGAGGATTTTTTTCCTCCAAAAAAAGCCCTTCTGGTAACATACACCATTTCACAACTGTGCAATAGGTAATCTTTTAAGGGATGGTTACAAATCCCACAAGCAAGTGCTTGGGCCTGCAGGCAAACACTGAGGCCACTCATTAGGGCCTGGCTTGAGGTTAAGTGAAATATCAGGACATGGGAAAGCTGCTGAATGTGACAGGAGAAATTGCTGTTTGTGACACACAATAGCATAAGCAGTTGGCAGATGTTACAGACAGCATTGCAAGACATGGTTGGATTTTGGAGGCTGGTAACGAGGTAGGTAGTGCTCCCTGAACTCCACAGGAAATGGAGGGGTGTTGTGGGGACATCTTTGCAGGGTCAACGCTGTATATGAGAAGAGCCAAGCTTGTTTTTGCAGTGAGGAGGACTGGGAGTCCTGGGGTGGATGCCTTTCTTACCCAACAATAAAACATCCTGAATGGATGGATCAAGCACCCTGGTATTACCAAGGTGGTGCCTGTTTCAGGCCTGACAGCACTGGTGAGCAACAACTGCTTCACAACAATAAGAAACAAAAGATTATTTCAGCTTACTTGATCATAATATAACTTTTTCTAGGCCAGAATACAAAAAATGAAAATACTACCTTGATCTGCATTAGTAACGCTATTGGAAAAGGCCAAAAAAATACCTGGTTCTAGGGTTTGGTGCTTCTGGGAAGAAAATCAGTACTAGAACACAATCCTTACCAAGTTTTACACAGAAACCTTTTGGATATTCAAAAGATTACAGAACGGATCTGTCAAGTCAGTCTCAACTTTTGAAGACCTAGCATTTGGTTTCAACATAGAATTTGTGTACACAATATACATAACACAGCATGGAATTTTAATGAACTAACTTCAGATCACAGCTGCCTTTTAAGATGCAGCAGCTCTTCTGTAAATAATTTTAGTGAAGTTCTCCCAATTTTCACTGAATAGACAGTGAGTGGCATCATCATTCTGGACTAACAAATAAGACTAATCCCTGCAATTACTGTACAGTAAATATTTACACTAGCTGATACGTTCAGCATCCAGCTAAATATAAGAACTTTATTTCTCGCTCTGTAAAGTATAGTAAGTTGGTATGTATTCTGCACTTCTTTGTGTCAGAGTTTTTCTATTATTTATTCTTCCCTCATTAGGTATTGCTTTGATTTGTATTGCATAGCACCAGAGTTTCAACAAAGAATATCTTGGGATTTGCATGCATGTACACTAGTGCCTAATAACCAGCAAAGGCAGCACATAACTTTGCAGCATTTCCTTCTGCTACTCTTTGTTCCACGATTAAAAATGTCATGCATAATTCAGTACTAAGGGCTTGACTGTGCAATTCTGTGTGAACCCATTATGTTGACTCTTTTGGTATACATAACTGCTAATTCTGGCATCTTTGTACTGTTTGAAACCGGGCAGTAAATTTCTTGCACCTTTGATAAAATTTCTGCATGTGAGAAAGAAAAAGGAAGTCAGATAACAATAGAACACCAGTCCTTCATGGCTATTCACAAAGGTAGGCTTCTAACTTCACATGACGCAGGATATATATGCATCTTCATTGCCAAAAAAAGCGAGTTTTTCCAGGCTATTTAAATGTGCTACATTAAACACTTCAGTGCCCAGTGAAAGGCCACACATCTAGCTTCTAACATAACCTACCGGGCTGTAAGACTTCTTTCCTCAGCACAAACAAGAGATTAAAATAGAAGAATAGAGGTATCTTTCTACTCTATATCCAATTAACAGATTAAACAATAGCTTCTGCTCCTATTTTTTCCAGAGTATGGTTTCTGACACTTGCAACTCCTCTTTCAAAAAAAGCAGCCACTGCCCAGGAACAATGTAATCCTAAGAGAAGATGATTAAAAATGAAAGAATAATAAAAGCTACTGAAGAAATGAGAAGTATTAGGAGAATCCTCAAGTTTGCAAATTCAAAGATAGAATTGATAAAGGACAAAAAAAGGATCCTTTAACTTCAACCTTATCATGTATGAATACAAAACGTCTTGTTAATGTAGCTGCTGTTTTGGACTTCTGATATCCACAGCTTTCTGTAACTTACTATTAATTAAACTCGAAATATATCAATTTGGAAAAACAGGTTCAAACTCAATTTCTCTGCTAACTGCTCGAAGTAGTAAAATTTTATCTATTGGTTGTATTTCTGTAGATACATTAGTATTGCTATTATTTACTATTATAGACTGTTAGAACTTCTATTATGTTCAACTGTCTTTTAGAATGCCCTTCTGCATTGCTCACCTCCCTTCCTGAATGACATTAACAATTGCCAAGCAGGATCTGTCCTGAGGACATACCCTGAGCCAGAGTAACTTCTTGTCTCCCCTTCTTAAGGTCTTTGTAATATGAAGTGCCTCCTTCTAGTCAGAACCTTCTGTGCAGGAAAAAAAAGTTAAATGGCAGGGTAGCCCCCCTCTTCTTGCTAAATTTGAGCCCAGAGTACACAACTCAGGTGGATTTGGACAGCACTTGGAAATATCAACTGAGCAGAGAAAGAAATGTAGAATGTTAGTGAAAGTGAAGTTTGTCCAAGAGTATGAAATCTAAACTAGAGTATGCACTGAAAGAATTTCACATACCACAAAAACTGCAAGTCAGATAATCAACAAACTTTTAAAAATAAGTGAAGGAGCCTGATGCTCAATAGTACTTGATTACAGTAACATAAGGATACATGAACTCCACTTTGAGCTTTTGGTACTGTGATGGTTCCCTCTAAGGTAATGCACATTGACCATTTGCAGCAGGAGAAGGGTAGTAAGTAAGAGCTGATTTACCTTGGACAGCAGTGTTGTAGCCAGGACAGGAAAAACTTCATGGCTATTTGCAAAGAACCTATCTTGGGAAACCTGTCCAAACCAGTAATCTAGTAGTGCATTTCCTGAATTGCTAGAGACATAATCTAATTAAGCTACACAATTGAGTTTGAAGACAGTCATTGATTACAAACACCAATACATAAACAAGAAAGAACATAAATCTCTAAATTCAGTCTGCACAGACACAATACACTACCTTAAGGAAAAAAGGCAAAAGAACTTTACAGCACTTAAGAACTGCTTATTTGCTGCAGAATGGATAAGCTGCATGATAATTTAAGTGATGTCATTACTAAACAGATGAGAGGATTGCATCACATAAAAATATATACTTTTTAAAATATAGTTTTACACATCTGCCTTTATGTACTTTTTATCCATATGCAGCTTTTGAAGAAGGAAATGAAACCTAGACTGCTTTGTTTTGCTGAATGGATGGTAAATTTAACAACTCTAATGAAGTAAAGGATTCGGATTCCACCTTCGTCCCTGCTATTGTCTCACTCTGTTACCTTCTCAGTTTCCACATTTGTAAAATAGACATGATATTCTCTTACTTTGTAGGTCTAAGTTGAATTGTAAAAATATGCTTTTTAAAACAGCAGTTAAATTATATTTTACAAATAAATTTTATGTACCTTTAATAGCTGTGCAGCTCTAACCCTCATTTTTCTGTGAGTGTCTCTACTTCATGTTCCATGGGGTCCTTTCACTTTAATAAATGAGATCCTAGGACACATTGTCTACTCTGCAGTGTGAAGTGACTATAAATCAGAAGGAACAATTAACACTGGTACCATTCTGCTAGTCTTTATTATGTTTCAAAATTACCATGCCACAGATGTGGGAAGAAGTGCTCATTTCATAAATCTATGTGCCAGATCTTTGCTTAAGATGTGAGAAAATCCAGAATTGTTCTGAGACTTTAGAGAGTAGATTGACACTTACAGAAACATCCTCATCCATGAAAAGATTCTGAAGATGACACTTCTAAGCACGGTTTTATTCAAATTTCTAAACTAATTCTAGAGGCATTTCTCAAAAGACAAGTAGCCTATAACTCAATATGGGTTTATATTTGAAAGCATTCTTGCAAATTCCCAGAGAAAAAGTGCTTTCATTGATACTAATAAAGCTGCATTTTGTGATAAATATTAAAAAAATATGGGTTCAATGACAATCCAATAAAAAACCTGAATTAGTTAATTTTAACATTAAGGATGTTAATAACTTCTAATAAAAACAAGGCTGAAAAACCCCTGAAGATGTAAACGAGCTTTTATGATTAGAAAAAAATCTGAAAAAATAGCTAGTTCTTATTCTGTGGCACAGAAAGCCAATGATGCATGTAATGTCAAAAACCAACCAGCTGCATGTACTGTAATACAGGTGTGTCCCCTTTTGCTCTGATAGAAGACACAAAACTGACTACTTTGAGAAAGCTGATAAAAAATTGGAATTATTCATCATCCAGCCACTGCTTTCTCAGTTATGACTGGGTACAAGTTTAATTTAAAGCCAAATCAGATGTATCTGGTAGGCTAGTTTTGTGGCTTAGCATAATTCTACCAGTTACAGCATTCTTTTGAATCAGAGAAAAACATACAAATTGGTATGAGAATACATCAGGTAAGCAACAAAATAAACTCTTTTTTACTACCAATTGTGACAAGCAAGACAAAAACAGACAGCTAGCTTGGTCTGCTTATACATTTTATAGTTTATAGAAGCGGGCATGCATGTAACTTTCAGCCAGAGATGAGCAAGAAAACAAAGCTCCCCATAGACAGAATTAGGAAAACAAACAAACAAAACCCCAAACCATACAAACAAAAAACCCCACACCCAAACATACCAAAACAAAAAAGACAGGATGTACAAAACTGACTCCTACTGCAACAAGTAGCTGACTTCTTAAAGTCAGTTATTTTAATTGAAAAGTATACAATTAATAGCATCCAAAAGCAACTGTAATTTTAAATATCTCTGTCATTACTTTAAAGGCACAAATCACAGTTAAGGATATCATAAATAATTCAAAATATGAAGTATTTTCACAGCATACATAGAAAAGCTGTTGTCTATGAGTCTACTCACAAACTGAGGCAAAATGCAAAAACTGTGAAGTTGTTATAAACTGGTAGACACTTTTTGCATAGTGTCAGAGAGAAGGCACACTTGAACACACTTGTTTATCCTTTTTTCAAAAGTTATGTTGAAAAAACTGATTTTTTTTTCACTTTATTCCAAAGGCAGAAAAAAACCTCATTATATTTCTAGTACTATAGCCTATGTGGTTTTTTACACAGTCATGCTTCAGCAAGCAGTGAAATTCAGAGGATAAACATCCAACAGGTGCAGTAGAAAAAACAATCTCTAAAGTTTCTGCTAGGTATCTTTTATAGAAACTTAGTCCACCTTTGTCTCAGGTGTAGTACACTCAATGAACATAAAGTAACTTAATCAAAGTAACTTCACAACTGGGGGTATTTCAGTGCTTCCAGTACATGCAAATACTTACTAAAATAAACAATACAAAAGTATTATTCACACTTACCTTTCAAAATTAATTGTTTGACATAAACTAAGAATGTTTTAAACATCTAGTTTGAGGTGCAATGGATTGAATTCTGGTGGGTATATGAGAGCTAACCAAAGTTTCAGTCATGAAATAACTTTGTATTTGGGCATCTAAAATTCAGCATACACCGAAGGTAAGGTGTGGTCAGAGATCATCACCTTCTTTCTGGGCTGAAATCTCCAGTGTATTTTATGACATTCACAGCAATATCTCAGACTCTTGTTTATCTTCTTATAAATTCTTCAATGTAGAAATGAAGAGCATTTAACTGTTCTAGAAACATCAGATATTCCTTTTGTCTTTTCAATTGTGGTTCTTGCTATTCAAGGAGGCCAAGAAAAGTTAAGCACATAATTAAAAGAAAATCTTGTCAACTGAAGCTGAAATCTACTGAAATACCAAATCTGATCAAGCTGCCAGAGTCAGTGTTCTTCACATTGACATTTCTCCTGTCATATAACAACACATTAGTTTCAAACCTGCACAGTACTAGCTTTAGCTCTAGTCATACAGTGACAGAAAAACAATGTGACAGCCCCAAAGAAAGCAATGAAGGCCTGAAACTAAGCAAAATTATTCCATGTGCAGTGTGACCTTTTCTTTACCAAAATACATAGAACCTTGCTTAATAAGCTAATTTCTTTTAGGACAGTGGTGGCGGATGAATGTAGGGACAGAGAGAAGCAAGGGCCATTGTCAAATCCACTTTTTCCTGTCTGCTAAAAATAGTCAAAAACCTTGTCCAGCCAGTAAGAAAAGGAAATCTTTGACAGAGCAAATGGCTGATATGGTGAATCACACTGAAATAACTACCCTTAGGATGCTCTAAATCAAAAGAGGAGATGGAAGGGAAGAACAAGAATAGATGAAACTTATCTGCACATAAAGCAGTAGAAGAACAGAAGTTAGACTGATTTAACTATCTGTTAAGGAAAAGACCATTAAAACCCATGAAAATCTAGACTTGGAAGAGTTATATCAATAGCAATATGCTCTTTGCAAAAGTTTACTTCAGAAAATTACTGCAACTGATGAGACCTGAAGGTTCTGAATAGAAACAAGCAACTCAAGAAATACGTGTGGGAGGAAAAAACACAATTTCAAAGAATAAACTCTCCCAACTGCAATATCATTTTTGAAAAATCAGCGGTCAGTAATTTCACAAAAAATAAATCCCATGTGAAGGAGGGGGGGAAAAAAGTACTGAAGTTGTATGACTGTCCCTGGGCAGAAATCTTTTAATACATTTTCATCGACTGTAAATATAAATATTTTTTTTTACCTTTTACCTGCCAGGGGAGAGATATTAATCGGCAAAGCAGTGACTGTGGTAGGCAACTCTTCAGAGCTGAGGGTGGTGGGACATGGAAAGTCACTACAACCTAGTTGTGCGTGTAAGACACTCATGACAAATGCAACTCTCACATAAAATGACAACAGTAACAAAACCCCAGAGAAATACTTGCGTATTGTCAAACTGAACTCTTGAAAAATACAGTCCAAGGAATTTTTCTCCCGTATAATTCATTCTGCACTAAAAAGGAAATGGCAACTTAAAAACAAGTACAAAACCCCCTTCACTTTCTCTTACACAGAATACAAACCTTACCCACATGAGACTTCTATGGTTCTCTTCAGTTGTTGCAACATGAATTAATTAATTGCTTAAATGATTTGCTGCAATTTTGTCCATTCTGTTTACCCTAGGGACCCAAGTACAGTGGCAAATGTTTTGATGCGAGACTGTCCTCAAAATCTTGAAAAGAAACAGAGGGGTGTGGAATGCATCATGAGAATTCTTCCTGAGTAGTCCAATTTTTCCACACTTCGATACAGTTTACCACAATGATCCCATATATTGATTTCTAGTGTATTACCACAATCCTATTCAGAACAAAACACAGCTGTGCATCTTCACATGACAGTGCAAAATAACAATGTTTGAAGAACATAGTGGTAATAAAGAGCCATGCATGCTTTATAGAATCATCCTTCAAATTAAATAAATAAAGCACAGAAAAAGAAACTCTCAAATTAAAATCAAAAAGACATTTAAAATTTGGGCATTCTTTGTTACAGGAAAGAACCTTGCACACTCATGCCATTATCCATCAGAAAAGCATCATCTGTGTACAATTATATCTGATAAATGATATTAAGCTTCATTAAAGAGGTAGTGGAGATGTGAGAGAAGACAGAGAGAGCTCAAGCTGTAAATAAATCTCTCCACTGTATTTCACTTAAGAATACCCCAGCAGGAAGACATAAAGAGGGAAGTTTTTTAAATAGGTAATATTTTCAAAGGTTCTGTAGGCTCTGCTGCCCGATATCTATCACGTTTGCAAGCCTGCAACAATTCAGGATGAATGACACTATTTAATTTTTTTCTCAGCCCTGTAAACACCTTCCCACTCACCAAGTCCTTCTCAGTCACCAGAGAAACACTTTGTTATGATTTAATTTCTACCTGAACAAATGATCAGAAAACCTATGCTATGGTTCGGTAAGCATTAAAGAAACATCCTAAATAGTAGATTCTGGCTAATAAGTGAGCAGGGGTGAAGTCTCCTGCCCTATGAAGGCCCAAATGTGTTGCTGAAGCATAGTGTATTTTCCTGAATTCTCCAGGAAGGTCGTTTTAAGGCCTTGTTTTTACAGCAGGCTACAGGCTTCCCCTGAAGAAGTACTGGACAGAAGGAAGAGATGAAGGGTGGCCAGCAGCAACTGTGTATTTGAAGGAGAGACAAGAGTTACATGGCAAGCTTAGTCTTATTACAAGAACTAGTATCAGATCATTCACATTTGAACACAATATTCTCAAATATAAACAGAAAACAACACCTCAGTTTGAAAATTTTAATTAGTCCAATAAACTACCACAATCCCCAAATGATATTTTATGCTTTGTCCACAGTCTATGTGCATAAGTAAAAATTCTTCATACCTGTAGGTAGAATACATACTTTGGCAACTCAGCAAAATCATCCTATGCAAATAGCTAACACAACTGAAAGTGAGTATATTGAAGATTTTTAGGCCTAGTGCTTTGCGAGCATTGCTATTTCCAGCAGTTGCCTCAATGTTAAAGAACCAGAGTTGCTTTTGCAAATTTTCTACTGAAAACCAAGCATTTTCTTGCAATGTGTATATCTACTTACTGGCCACAACCTAAAGTAAACTCAGCTCAAGAAGGTTTCTCTCCATAGAATGCTTCCTAAAATAAAGCTACAATTGGAGGAAAATGAAACTACAAATCACACATTGGAGCTTAGGTTGCAGAATGTAGATTTCAGAACTCAATATATTAGATGCAGGATGAACTTTACATAGAGGTTTAGAATAATTTAAAAGACAACTTTATCTCACTTTGTTTGATAGTTTTTACCATCTTGACTTAGCTTCAGGGAGAATTTTTGCCTGACAGGTCAGTACCAAAAAAAGATGCCTCATGAAAGAACAGATGAATTACCACATGAAACAAGTTTTATGCAAGCAGCAGCTTAGACGAACAGGCATTACAGCCAATGTTAAGTGCAAATGCAGTAACTAAAACCCTACATGTTTAAAGTCAAATTTCACAAGACACTGGTGTTTATGCTAGAATAGATATATGAATTTAAAAGTAATGAAGTCTTTCAAAATTAAATTGTATACTACAATTCAAATTGCTGTAAAATTAGTTAAAACCCCCTGTGATTAGTTTGTCCTTTGGTTAAAGCCATCAATGTCTATTTTGTGAATAGCTTCTAACCTTGCCCTTTGCCCCAAAATCCAGGCCATTTACTTCCAAAGGAATTCAGTAAAGCCTAAACCTGAGAACAAAGCAGAATGTTAATGCCTCTTTCATTTTCACTTAGGACTCATGCACTTACATTCCTCTTTGCTCGGTGAAGTTACATTCAGGTCTGTCAAAAGTTGCTGGTTGGAGTTAGCGGCCTGCGTGGTTAGAGAGGTATTGCTGTTGTCACTGTTCGTGTCTCCAGAGAACAAATCTGACTGGCTGTTGCTTGTGCTGGGAGTAGAGTCATCGTCCGGCTGTTTCTTCTGGAAATCTATCAAAATCAAGATTTCATATGTCATCCCACTTGCTCTATCTAATCATCAATTTATACGCAACCACACCCCCAGCGTAACAAAAATCAGGTATCATCATTCTGATCACTTGTGTATTTCATACAACGCAAAGAATAGCTTCAAGTTTTTATTCAGACTTAAAATATCTTAGAAGTTATTTGTTGAAGAATAAACACTTGCAGAACTACACAAAGGTCTTGTTTCCCCAGCCATTCAAGAGCACCCAAAGCTTATCACAACACACGGTATCATTTTTAAAAAGGATTCATATAAAGCACGTACAGAAGCACAGAGGAGCAAACATCCAGTGAGGGAAGTACCAAGGCACGTAACACAGCACTAAGGAAAAGTTACACTTCTCACTGCTGTTATATAAAATCCCATCACTAACAGTTTTGGTGGAGCCAGCATAGACAGAAATAGTTCCAGGTTAGCATGGGCGAGCTGCCGAGGGATTGCCTTTGCACCACTGATGGGGATCTGGGGGGTGAACGAGGTGGGGAGGGAGTTTGGGGTGTTTCCTCATTTACTTCAATATTGGTATTAAAAGTTGCTCATTGATCAATAAGCATAGAATTAGGTATGGAATGTAAACCACTAAAATACATTCAAGCACTGTACAAAAGACTTGGCTTCAAAGTTTTCCATTTTTCTTGGTCATCAAGTGTCAAGTCACACTTGCCTCCAAACTGCCCCCATAGTCAAAATTCCATGTCTTTGTCAGATGCTACCATTGTGCTCACCTTGCCTCCAAATCAGATTCATGTTTGAGAGGAAATATTTTCAAATGCAAATCCCCCACTGAAGGCTTTTTCCCAAACCCTGATCAATTATTATCAATTATTCCTACCACCTACTACTGGATCTCAGTCTGGTACACTCTGCTTCTGGGGAGCACCCCTCCTCACCAAGTGGATTTTGGTTTGTTTAACATTCAGCTTTCTCCAAATGCAAAAACACCTCTTCCTTGCAAAGAAAGAGCTGAAGATGAAATGCATCATCTCTTGGTATTCATAAATAATTTTTTTAAGCACATACAGAGACAGAATTTATTCAATACCCAAATAAATAGACAGATCAGCATTTGGTTGCTCATTATTATGTCATGATAGAGAGGAAAAGAGAGCAGCCTATAAATATTTGCAGATGATGATGTGTTGAAAACACAGGCTGCCAATATGACTCACTGGGATTGGGAAGCACTACAGCCGAACAGTCCCTAAATGCTGGTTTAGGATTTAAGTGATTTGCCAGAAAAAAAACAGCCATAATTTCTGCTCTGGAAGAGTCAGACAGAAGTCCAGATTGGAGAGGAACAAGCTCAAAGCCAGAGAGGAGGTGGCAGGAAATCATCCACCTCCACAATACAGCTCTGAAAAACCACTGACTGGGATGCCTTTTGTCAGGGATGAGTTACTGGACCCAGAAACACGTCCTACTCGGGCCTCCCTAGTTAACAACAACATTTCACTCAAATTTGGCTCCTGGATATTATTAGTGTGTTTGTGCTTGAAGAAGCACTTGTGATTCTGCACCTGCCATAGTCAGGCAGCTGCAGTAATTTTAACAGTCCAGACCTGTCACACAGCAGCAAAATCCACCTAGCAGTGAAATGCTCTTTGCCTCCATGAACCCAGGACCTCATGCTCAGAACTAACATTTACTCAGACTGCAAATCAATTAACTTTCAAAAAAGTCTTAGCCTGCACAGTTGTGTAGAACCCTAAAATACCTTCTGGACCCCTTTTAACCACTTTTTCACCACAGACAAGAGCACTTGAGGAAAGCATTGAGATCCCAAGTGCCGGAAACACAAAAACTGTGACTGAAGCTGCACCACTACAGCAAATCATTAACGGCCACCTTAGTAATGGAGTGTCAACAGCAACACAGCACCTGTTCAGTAACAGAGGTGGCACGAGCTGCATTATATTTGTTCTGTGTATTGTGGAGGGCATTTAGCTTCTGCCAATCAGGACTCTCCTTAATACAAATAACTTGCACATCACCTTGCTCTCCCTGCAAGCACAATAAAAGTTGGCAACATTTACAGGAGAGCTGTGCCTGAATAAATCCAGTTAAGCTTTAACTGCTTAACAAATAAAACAAAACAAAAATACACACATGATACAGGCAAGACCCTGGCAAGTTTTGAAAGGTAGGCTTTATTCTGATTAAAATCAGAATGTAATTCTGTTGACAGAACAATGACCTCACCTAATACTCTCAACAAGGAAAAACCAGAACAAGAGTTGGCAAGACATTAATCAACATTTCCAGAAGTTCCTATTTAATTGAAGGGGCATGCAAAACACTTTAAATTATTTTTTTCCTTAATTTTAACTGAGATTTCCACTATGCTAGCAAAATCTGTGCCAAAATGCACAAGATGGAACAGAAATCCATCAAATCCACATCACCCTTTCCCAGTTAATGAAATGCATCCCTCCAACTTTTAACAGAAACTTCAACGGGTACACAGGTTTAGTGGAGACAAACTTTCACTGTCTGTGAAAAGATGTTTTTCTTCTCAACACTGTCTCCTTTTCCAAAGTGCCTTCAGGTTTGGGTTTGGGGGGTGTTTTTAGTTGTTTTTTGATTTTTTTCATCATTGCGATAGGGTTTTTTATTAAAGTGCAAGATGTTCTGTTAGTTATATGGTAGAGTCAGCATCAAAATAAGACAAGAAAATTAGTCATTTCCTTCATGGGGGAATAGTAAAAGAAAGGACCTATCAATAAAATGCAGGAAATGTATTCAATAAACTATTACCTCATGTCAGGGAAGCTGCTAGTGGTAAGTAGCAACACTGTCAATCTTCTAGCTCCATAATCCTTTTGCTTTGTTGGGCTTAAGGGTTGCACTCAGCATCTCATCAAGCTGAGCAGGAGCAGAAAACCTTATGCATTGGATGTTGTTAAGTGTTAATTTTTTTTTGTTCCTTGGGATTTCTTTGTAAACAATGACTATGTGCATATATAGACATGATACAAATATTTAATATTCTGTATATACAATGAATTAAAATAGTTTAGACTAAAAGAAAGAAGCTGCTTCAGGTGAGAAGCCCTTTGCAGGATAATCATTTGCCCATTTGTATTGCTAAAGTAACATTGCTCATGAAGGCCGTTGCCTTTACAGGTTCTGATTCTAACCAACGAAACAAGAGTTGCCACACAAATTCACATCTTCTGCACAGCACTAAAACTTGTCAGTTCATTTGTACAGCTACTGTTACCAGGTTAGGCTGCAATAACAAAGTGCCCGTCTTCCCAGCATATTCATTTTCACTCATTACCTCAAGATCAAACAAGTATCTAGAACATCCAACCTCCTCCATGACCTAAAATAACCTGATCCTGCGACACAAAAAAAAAAATCAGACTGTCCCAATTCCAGTATTTAGCTTACTTTAGCCATCCATGTCCAACAAAATACCTATGAAAAACTTGAGGCCTCAACTTTTGCTTAACTTTAAGGGGTGTGTGACAAAGGAAGGAACTTCAGCTTCTGCAAACTTCTGTGATTACAATCAGTTGAAACTTGAGGTAAAGGCAAGTATGAACAATATCAGCATGTCATAAAGCATTTTCTTCTGAAAAACAGAGGCATGTTAAAGCATTACAAGAAATGACTTAATACTAAGTCAGTGTGTTTCCTCATTTGCACTTTTGCTGGGATATAAAAAATCATAGCACCCTTGAAACTCCCTAAGACTCTTAAACTTAAGCTCTCCTTTTGGGTTATTTTAAGGGTCTAAGTTAGAAATATTTCCTATTTCTCTGACCTATAGCAGATGTTTTCATTAATAAGAAATGGGTTCATTCAAATAAATTACGGATATTGGAAGAAGCATCAGAGTAAACAGCATGCTAAGAGGAGAAAATTAGAGTCATTAAAGTAATTATTTTGACTGATAGACAACAGTACACCGCTTCTTTATTCTTTGGCCCTACAGTTCCCATAATTTAACAGTGTGAACCAGCAAAAGGGTTATTTGGAGAGTGCTTGCTTCTTACACTGAACTAAATGTGCAATCTGCACGTTTTTTATTACTAGAGCATCTTGTTCTTTTACTGAGCACCAATTAATGTGTTAGTATAACACCAAATGTCTACTAGTCCATTAGAATCCCAAAATACACAACAGATTTTACCTCAATTTAGTCTACTCAGAAAACAGTTCCACGCTTAAGAGGAACAGCATTTTAAGAGCTCTCTATGGAAAGTAACAAAAATATTATGACATTGAAACTGCTACTGTGAAATCTTTAAGTTACTGCATCACTTCATATTTTTTTCTTCATGTGTCCGGAAAAACTTTTCGTATGGGACCATGGAATAGTACTGAAAGCCCTAAAGACTTTATTTATTTATTTATTTATTGAGAACTCTTCACTGACTTCTCTGGTTCATAGCTTACTGAAGGCATTTCAAGTGTCATTCATATATAGCTACTTTTTGCATAATAAATTAAGGTGAAATGGATAAAACCTTCACTTTCAGTAGATACTTAAATGTAATCTAGAGCTCCAATAATGGACTAGCAATAAAACTCCTCTTGGGAAGAGAAGTCTTAGTGTTTTTTTCTCTTTAAATTACACACAGACAGAACGATGCATTAGCCCACTGGCAGAATGAACAGAGATATCCTGCTATTAGAGGAATACACTGCAGAACGTGCACAAGCATTTCCATTAGAAGATGACAAACAAAGTCATAAAAAGGAATCAGAGGTATGTACTAATTCTACTAAATTATATTTATAAATATATAAATAAAGTATATTAGACTGGAGAGTACAAAATAATATTTGCAGTATATTCCTGTATGAGCTACAGCAGATGTTAGTAGTTAAACACAAAGTACAGAGAACTAACAAACAGCAAAAACATTAGAAAAGTGATTTTCTGTAAGACTGAACTTCATTTAGAATTATGAGCAAATCTGGTACAGGAAAGCCATTCAGCTCTTAGGGTTTTTATTTATAAATACATTTTCTCTTTTTTTTTCGGCTTTTGTTCTTCACAAAGAAAAACTGAAATCATGCTTAGTTATCCTTTATGATTGCTATATTTTTGAAAATGGCAACATCTTCTTGATAAGAGTTTCAAATAATACTGAGCTTTCCATGTTGCTTGTACTGAGTTTTTCATTTACATTTTATCCTCTTGGCAAATGAGCAGGAAAGTGCTATAAAAAGGGTAAAGTAAAAAAGATGCATTTGCAAGGGTGATAAACGGGTAGTGAGAGAACATACCTGCAATTACATGTATTTGTCACTCAGAAATTAGGATCGAGTCATATAAGACCACCTCATTGGTAAAATTCCTGGGATGTATCAATATTTTGGGATTTTACTTTAGTGTTTTGTTGCGGAGAATTTTGTTTGTTTCAGGTTTTGTCTGTTTGCTTTTGTTTTGTTGCTGTTCTTTGTTTGGGTTTTTTTTTGGTGGGGTTTATGGTTTTTGTTGTTGTTTGGGGGTGGGGTGGGGCAAGGTGTGTTTATTTGGAGTTTTTGGGCAGCAGCTCTCCCCAGGAAGTCTGACTACATTGTGTTTCAAGCTGTTTTTCTCTCCAAATAAGACATTCCTTGCTTCAAAGGTGACATTCCATAATAGACCTTTCTCTTGGCTCAATAAAATGATTCATCCCCAAGGCTACACAGGAAGCCCAAGATTTGACTACCAGATTTTGCCTATTATTTAGAAAAAAAATTCATGAATAACTAATAAACAAAGGCTATCAAGACTACAAGCATAACTTTGTTACAGATGACCTTCAACCTAAAATCCAGGTTATGAGTATATACACAGACACCTTAAGGTAGGAAAATGCAGTTTTGTAAAAAAGAACCTACAGTAACTGTATTAACCAGGCTTATAACACAATGCATGATGTACAAGAAAAAAATGGCCATTTTTATAGCATATAATCTCACCATTTCCAAAGCAGTTGTGAAATCCTAAATTAATGAAAGGAATTTCATTATCATGTAGAAAGTATCCCTTGAGAGCAGCTTCCCCAAAGAACAAACACTCATTGCTCTGCCTGATAATGACAATGTGTTTACTGTATCTATTTCAGTACAGACCAGGAACAAAGTCACTGAAATTTCTGTACCCTTGTGTCACATTTGTACTTGAAGTCGCAAGCTTACATTATTTCAAGTAAAATTTCATTATTCCATAAAACTCACCAGCATAAAAAAGAATAAATGCTATTGACTGTCATCACAGGATCCAAAGTGCTGAAGCTATGAAGAGTAAACCTCTATTTTAACAATTCACTTTAAACTTCCTGTAACAGAATCCCTCAGGTCCTCAGTTAGAAACCATGACATGAAGGTACTATGACTCTGCAAAACCCAAAACCAGTGAGGGGCAGCACCTGCATCTGGTAAAACTAGGGAATTAAGACAATTTAATACCGAACTAATTGAGATTGCATGGATTCTTGAACCTGTATCAAATGATACTGGCAAAAGTCTAACACAAGGAGAAAGCATGAAATTGAAATAATTGAGAAAGACAAAGCGACCATTCCATCATAACAGAAAGAAATATTTTATCTTTCATGATATATATAGTGGGACATACATCAAAATGGACAGCTACTAAGACACCAACTGAGTGGGCAGCTTGCCAAGGACTCTGACACGCTGCCACTACAAAGATGGTGATGACAACAATTTTAGCAGCTCAAAGAAACAAGACAAGAAACTCCAACATTTAATGGCCAGGAAAGTAAAATGCTGCACCCAATTCAAGGACCCATTTGGCACTTAAGAAGAACAAGCATTTAACTTGATCTGAGGGTAATACAACAGTGTTGATATAACATAATAAAATGTAGGAGAATATAAAAAAGTACCTGGGGAAAACATCTAAGCAGCTGTGATCTACAGAATTTATTTTCCAAAGATTATTTGGAAAACATGTGACATGAGCATTTTACAATAGTCAATATAATTTTAGAAAATACTCAAAAATGTAAGCTTAAAATTGACTATTAACAGCACAAAACCTACCAAAATTGGAGCTCTAATGTTCCCCTAAACTTCTGTTTATCATCAGAACTCTTTCATTACTAGTCTCCCTTTACGAAATTAAGCAGATTAGTAAATACACCATTGCAAGCTAAATTTAGAGCAATGACACATCAAAACCTATGCTCCTAAAGGGGGAGAACCATTCATTCTGATTAGAAGAAACTGATCAATGAACCTGTAAACCAAGCGCTGTCCAACAGCACTGAGTCCTATGAAGTAAACTAATGAAGTGAACTTCTCAAGGTGAGTTTGTAATAAATGAGATATCTTGAAAATGGGATTATTAACTGATAGAAACAGAATGTAATTACTGCTCATAGTTATTTTGGACACTTCATTCATGAGGCACATAGGAACTATTGTTTTAATAAAAGAAATGCTTCTATTAGCTTTTCATGTACTCGAGCTATCTTTCAAGTTGCCTTATCATGCCCTTTCCAATACCTAGAGAGAACCCACCAATTTCAAAACAGATGTCTATTATTTTTAATTAATTCCTCCAGTCTAATTTATGTGGTTTCAATTAAAGTGAACATTTGCCTCATTTTCTGACAAGAATAGTCACATTTATGGTTCAAGCATCCCCAAATATTTGAATATATCATCAATCTTCAGGATTTTCACAAGGGATAAAAGGCCTCAGCAGTAAATAAAACCTTTCTAGTAGCAAACCACATATTAGTTCCCTCTTCCTCATCTCCAGTTAAGGCATTTTAATAACTACCAATATCAACATACTCAAAACATCCTTCAGAATCACGTTTATCAGATTCTTTTCCTCAATCCCCACTGAAGAGCCCAGAGGCAGAGCTAAAGACTGTTCTGGAAGAGAAGGGTGAGCAAGCACTTTCTTTTCCTGGCCTCACTTCCCCAGTGCCAACCAAACCCTTTGTAATATGTGTGGGAAGATTTAGTATTTTCTCACTATTTTGACTTTGTCATCAAAGCAATGAATGGTGGGTGAGGAGAAGTACAAGGGCTGATCTTCTTCCCACCCTTCTCGATCTTGCTGCAATCTGATGCTTCTTCTTGCAATAAACATCTGCTTTCACATGTGCTAGCTAGAGAAAAGTGTGGAGAGGAAACTCTGACAGTTGTTGGGGCAACAACTTTGTAGTGGCTGGAGTTTATATGAGCAGTTTGTGTATTAAATAATCTGCAATAATATGAAAAAACCTGAGGTCATTTTAATCACACATATTAGAAAGCTTACTGAAATCTCATCTGACACCTTTGTGTCTTAGCTTCAAGCTCCACAGTTTACTAACTTTACAAAGGAGTCCAGAAACTTAAGAGACTAGCTGTCCATCCCCTCCATCCAATTCTACGATCATGCAGAAATGCAGGCAAGTAGTGTTCAACCTGCCAGCAACAACAACAAAAAAATGCAACAGTTCAAGGACCAAGGAAAGTTGATCAAGGTTTATGAATCCAAAAGGCTCAAACACTGCAAAGTCTCCCTGCAAACTACTATGTTACATTACATTTTGACTATGGCTCAGAAAAGAAGCTCAAACTTAAGTATACTGTGCTTATCTTCAGCAAACTTTAAACATATGTATTTCTTTTCCAGTCCTTTAGGAATAAAACCATGAATATGCACAGACATCAACTAAATGCCTACATGAAATAAACATTGCTTAGGCATGTGAGCAACAAAACACGCTGGAGTTTGAGTTAATAAAAACTTCTTTATTTCTTATTAAAATTGTCTTATAGAAGAAGGTATTAGAAATGTTGAATTCAAGTCAATGAAAATATCCACTTTCAATTTATTAGCCAATTAGTCCCAAAGAAAACAGCTGGAGCACATCTCAACATTTGGAATCAGTACAAAATGGCTGCAAAAAAAAGTCATCTCTTGAGTCAATATCTGAAGTTCATGAATTTTTTTAAATGCTTTTTTCTTACAAATGCCAATCATTTCAATATTGATGCTACTTTTAATGTAAAGAATCCACAAAAGTATAGAAAAAGAATTAAGAATGGAAAAGCCACTCTCCTCAGAATGATGCATTCCTGCCCCCCCAGTGGAAATGACAGATAAATACACTTCTCCTCAATTCACTTTTTTATAGAGCAAACGCATGTGAACTTAAAGCGTCTCTTACGATGGCGAAACAATCCTTCAGCCTGTCAGTCTTGGTGGAGCATTGCTGAACTTGTCTAAAACACCTACTCTTGTCTGTATTTCCATATAAAGACAAAGTGCAATAAGAAAGGCACAAAAAGGAAATAATCCTTTTGCTCCTCATACCCACGAGTTGCAATTTGATGTGATCTGACTTCTTGGGCTCTCACTTGCAAGTTAATGTAGATGTGAAAAGCAGCCTTTCGCCAGTGGTGTTTCCAGAGCTCTGGCTTGTAAATGGTTGTTATTTGGCAAAATAGATGCGGAATCCTTGAAATGAGAGTCTTCAGTAGCAAAGCATAAAACTGCAAAGCAGAGCAGCTATGTGCTGGCCTTGAACAAGACATTAATTAAATATTGGTAATGTTGGGATCCTGCACCTGAAAGCTGGTTCTGTAGCCAGACCTCCATGTTCAAAGTTTTGTTCCTATTAGTTTAATGGCATCATGGATGGTCATGGAATTAGGACTCCTACTGATGGAAGGGCTCCAGCTTTCTCATTTTTCATCTACATCCTTAGAGAAGATTTACAAGGTTTTACACGTTCTTTTATTAATGACATATAAAAAAAAGTAAAAACTGTTTTGAGTGTTCAGCCTAGACAGGGAGGATAAGAACAGTTTTCATTATGCTGTAAAAGAACAGGAAACATCATCATAAAATGCTTACTAAACAGAAAGGAAAGCAAAGATGAAAAATGTTATTCTCACACATTCAGCTAGTTTGCTACACTTCCTATAGTCCAATGGCCATGAAAAGCAAGGAACTAAAATATGCCTTCAAGAAATATTTGAAAGCATTCTTTTAAGCATTCTTGGTTATGTCTAAACAGAGCTAGAAATAACAATTCTACAGCCTCTTTGGGGGCTCACATGCCATTGATCAAAAGATTGAACACATCTCTGATACATCTTATAGAAAAAAAATCTTAGAAATGATCTGTTACTTTGCATTTATAGCCTACAAAATAAACAGTTAACAATAACCTTCCTCCTCCAGTTAGGGTGGCTAATTGTGTTTCAAGTAAAAATAATTACAGACATTACTTTGGAAACTAACTGAGGACTGGCACGTAAAACTCAGATCAAGCAGCTAAATATGAATAAACCAAAAGATTAATTAATTTTTCAGAAAGTGCCCAATGATTGCTAGAAGCTATTAGCTGTTTTGTGCATACTGTTCTGATTACCTGCTTAAAGCACCAACATCTATAGACTTTATCTTTATAGCCCGATAAAAATGGCAAAATGAAACTGTTCCCAGCAGCAAGAGGAGAGGGTAGGAGAAAACATTATTCTGAGTTTGTCAGTTAATTAAAGTGAATCAAGCAGCTCAACCCTCCTCCATCACAAAGAGCTACAGTGTCAGGAAAACCATATACACAATTCAATTATCTTTGTTAAAAGTTCTACTGGCTCTTCAGCAGCAGTCTGAGAGGTAATCCTCACCACGAAGTTTCCAGTTCAGCGTGTGACAGAGCAGATTAAACTATGTCATGTCTACCACCAGAGGGAGGTGTTCTATTAGGCTGCATTTTCCAAAAATTTCCTTCCCTGCACATTGATTTCTACTTTAATCGTCTTCAGCAGCCAATAAGCTTCCTTCTTTCTGTGAAGGCACTTTGAGGAGTATCTTGTTATGTATATCCATTTTAGACTAATAGCTGCTATGGCAAATCTGATTATCTATTTAACAGAATCAACATGGCAACCAATCTATCACTTCCATCTCAAACCATCAACAAAAACCCTGCTCTTGATCTGACCCGTAACACAACGACAATAGAAATGCTCATCTTCCATACGACTGGGGACTGTTACAGGTTTTTTTCCAGGACAGAAGTGACTATTACTTCTTCAAGTGGAGAGGAAAAAATAATGTGAGGGGCACCACCTTCCTATACTCAACACAATCAGTTCAGCACATTATTAGATTTGAAAGAGAGTTGTAGAAAAAAGACATGTAATTTCATCTTTGGTAAATTCTGCTGTATAAATCCATGGGAATAAGCAGTAGTGCAGATTCCTAATAGACAAAGCAGTGGTGCAATGTCTAACTGCAAGCATTTAATTTTGGCACAAGGTTGAGCAGACAGAAAGAGACGTATCTGGAAAAATATTCAGAATGCCTACACAAGGAAAAATCTACTGCCATATACAGTGCCTAAACTGCGCCCTTGACTACAGTGGGCAACTCAGTTTCATATGGAAAAAACCCCTCTCCCAGCCCAGCCTTGCTTTACAATGGCTTCACCTAATTCTGCATAAGTATAAAAACAAACCTCATGTGTTTGGGGGGGGGAGGAGGGGTGGGGAATACATGAAGGGTTGTTTCCTATAGAGCTGAACAGCGAGACTCAAACCAATAGCAAATAGAAAAATGTAGATGAAAAACAGAGAATTAAGTTTTCATGTGTGTATCACTTCAAATACAGGGTACACTAACTCCAGGATTCAGGAAAAGAAACCTGTCATCCACTGCAGTGGCTATTTCTAATTAAGGTCTGCAAGTTCTTCAATATAAGAACAGAAGACGGTAACCTTTATCAGGAGAATCTCCAATATTAAATCTGATCTTGCTGGAGAAGCAGAAATACATCTAAGAAAAAAAGGTGAGTAAATTTTTCCCTATTAAATGGATTTTGCTTGGAAACAACGACAGTAAATCCAAAATATAATACCTCCTAGCAGACTTTTCACTGTTCTTTCTCATCTAAAATGCTGTAAGGTAACATTTTGATGCTGCCTAATTGTCTGTACATTAAAATATCTGAGGCAAACAACTTCAGAAGTTACTCTTCTGAACCATAGATTTTATTCTCATCATCATTTAGTAGGACCATAGTGACAGACATAACACTAGATACATTTTTATGCCCATATATAAAATAAACTTCAGCAAAAGAAATATATTTAGCACAGGTAAAAATGGAAGAAGGGATTTTTTTTTTCTACATAGGACAGGAACAATGGAACCATTCATTTTATTCATACTACAGGCTTGAGTTATCTCTAGAAACACTACTTACACAACCCCCCCCCTCCATGTTTTATGTGTTTATTTAATTAAAAAATGTGCTGCACTAGATATTCCAGAAGTCAACTTCAGGGAACATTTATCTTTTCCTTAGTTGTCCAAGGTTTCTGTAAACATTAATGTATTAAGATTAATATTAAATAATAAATGTTAATGGCAGCTCAAGTGAAAACAGGAAGTAAAATGAAGGGATTTCAGGAGATTACACCAACCCACAGCCTAACATTTGAATTTTCCTTCTTCTAGAACTAAATTCCAAGTTGAAGCATGTTTTCTCCAAGACTTTTAACTAAGAAGTTAATTTGTAGGCCTGCATGCTAAATGCACTGATATTCCACAGGAACTCAGTGTCTTAATCTTGTATCTTTCTTCATGAAGGGAAGACATCTGCAAATCTCCTACACTTGATTCCACAGAGTTAAGCGAACTGCTGGTTACGCCTGATCTTCTTCCTGCCAAGTTTGGCAATGACCAAGAACACATTAGCACTACAAACACTCTGATATGAAACCCATATATTCCATTCCATCAACACACTCCCTTGCTAATTAATTTGTGACCTCTGAAACACACTCTGGGACTTCAATTTAACAATCTCCTCCAGTTCCTAGTTCAGAACATAACTCAATCTTGACTGCAATACTGGTCTGGCTTCCTGCTTATTCCTTCATTTCCAAGTTCCTCAGGCTGTATCAGAGTGCGTTGGCTGCATCTGAGATAGTGTGATTACAGAAGCTCAACTTTCAATTACAAGATTTCAGGACCTCATATTTAATTTAAGAAAGAAATTTCATTTTTATAGTCTTTAGACACTTACATTAACAGCTGTGCTACCTCTGCTTTGCCTAGTCTGTCCTGAGTTGAATTCTGCGGTCTTAAATTATCACCAAACAGTTATAGTTGTGATGCTACTTGAATTAGCAGATGTAAATCTGCATGCATTTAAAAGAATTTTTTAAAAACAGAGACAAAAAAAAAAAAAGAAATAGTAGCCCAGAAGAGTCCATGGTGGCACAGGTAGGACATGAAATCCAAGCTTCTGTACTATGTTCAACTGGATTATTTCAAGCTGCTTTACATTGAACTGCACGCCATTTAGAGGGAAAAAAGTCTCATGCTGTATGATTGTAGGTTAAGTTTCCATTTACTGTTGAGCAATCTTTTCAGCATTATCAAATACACTTTCAGTGTTGTTGGATGCATTTTCATAAGTAAGTGTATCCAACTGCCCTCAGTGATAGGGAAAAGCTGTGTATGGAGAAAAATTAAGCCACTTGCCCAATTTCATGCTGGAGCTGCATGACAAAGTCAGGAAGCCTACATTCATTTCAAATTTAGGAAGGGTTTTTTTGGTGAGTGTTTTTAGTAATTTTGAGAACAGTTTGACCCATTTGCTTGGACTGGCACCTTGGACACTACTGATGACAGGGTGCTGGCCAGTCATACCTTTGGCTGGCCCTGCATAGATACTCTTTTATTCAATTTCAAGAATTATTCAGGAATTGCTCACTTGCACACAGGAAACAGTTTGAAGAGAGAAAGCAACACTGTAACAAGAATGGAGCTGAGGAAAGAATAACAGAAATCAGCGAAGAAAGACTATAGTTCAGAATAAAAACCGTTTGAAGAACTCAATGCCACAAAACCAATGAAAATGAAAATTCTGAAATTAGCCATTTTGTTTGCAAGTTGTAAGGTTTGCCACTTACATCTTGCTTAATCATCTTAACCCTTCCAGACAAGCAAACCAGTAAAAGTTACTTCTGAAAGCTCACTCACCCAGTCCATCTGAAAAGAAACAGCACTTACAACAGCTTTATAAACATTACACAATACTTAAGTAGCCTGTTATTTTGCAAACAGCAAAGTGAATAGCATAACATTAAATAAAGTAATGCCATGGCTGACATCAAGAGCTTTTCAGTTCCTGACTTTTGCTCTCCTTTTCCAGAGGACTCTGAAGTAGTTCCTTATAATGTCTGGAGGAATTCTACAGCTTCTTTCTTTCATTCTTGCTCATCAAACCTGAAATCTCTTCCCTTCTCCACATTCCCTCAAAAATCATAGTTTCAGAAATACTAATCTTACGTTCTCTGCTCAATTTAAAGATGACTTGCACAGCATTTCCCATCAAATCTGCTTTACAAAAAAACTACACAATGATATTGATTTGCAATGCCATGAGAATAACTGCTTCAGTCTGAAAATCTGCAGCAGTCCCTCATGTTGCAGGCATGGCAGTAATCTTTTGTATTTTCAGGCTACCTTTCACATCAAAACAACGCAGCAGAAAATTGATGACTTTTTAGAAAGCGTTACAGCCACAAAGACTGCTAGGAACAGGCTTGTCTGCCAAACTCCTTCCTCCTGTTTAATTCATGCTGAAGACTGAGGCAGACACTGGCCAGTGGAGAGGGGTAATTGTACATGCTCATGTTTGCCAGCTTGCCAATACAAGACTCATGTTTATGATTTTCTGCACTAGCTGCCTTCCAGACTTCTTTCAGTGCTGTAAAAGGTATTTTATTTTATTGATACATGCCTTCGACACTTATTTTTAGGGAACAGTATTGCATGCTATACTGATGGACCCTTCCTGTAACTTTTTCCTTAACTGTTCAATAATATCCCCCAAGCAAATGATATCTTACAGACATGACACAAAAGGGAAGTTAAGACTATTAGTGGTCATATTTGCATTGTTTCTCACTTAAGCATAATTCTACTTCCCTTTTCTTGAGTCATTCTCTTACTTCTGTTACCAAGCAAAAGGAACCAAAACCACATCAATTAAGAGCAACTTTGTTCTTAATCTGCTGAGTTAACACTAGGCAACTGCAAAGTGATCCCAATGCAACTGAATCCCGTCAAAAGCAGAGCATGCCAACAGTGCCACAAGTAGGAAGATGTGAAAGGAAGTTCAGGAACAGTACAGAGCTATCCTTCTGCTATTCTTAACTAATTTTTACACATAGTTGCTTTTAGCCTACTCTTCTGAAGCTGAGAAAGCAGAGTTTCTACTATCTTCTTTTCCTGTTCAATGACAGTGCACTGAAAGGCTTTCATCCCATCTCATGCAGTGAAGAACAGAGAGCTGTAGCTTTCCACCTGGATGCCTGATTAGTACTAAAATATCTTCAAAGACATCTGCTTTTAGAAACAGAAGTTGGCAGCACATCCTCTGTATGTTAATACGAAATTATTGCCTAAATGAAGTTCGAATGGAACTGATCCAAAACTGCCAAGACACAAATCTGCAGATTTTTGTCATGCTTATGAAATTTAATGATTTTTCACAAGACAAACTCCCTACAGCATGTTATGTCACAGACCTATCATTGATGCCTGAAAGTTCCTCAGGACCTACACCTGATCAGTTTTCCAGTAGCCAGAAGCATAAAGTCCACAGACTAGAGTTTCCAAAATTTTAAAGAGGTCACGTGACATTTTTAGGCAAAAAACAACATCTAGTCTGCATTCAGCTGAAGGAAACAGACTCATCGAAGTTAAAGAACTAGAATTCACATCAGAAAAGTTAAGAATATACAAATACCCAATTAAGAACAAGGTCTACTTTTGAAAACATCCAGAGTATACAGCAATAACTTACAGTTTGTTTAAAAACACAGTAGAGAGATGAATAATTGAAATGATTAGAATCTGTAGATTCAAACAAAAAAGCAGCCAATATGACAATTTCATATATTTTTTCCTACTAAAACTGTATGTGCAATCAAAATAGATTTGAGATTCTATTCAGCAACTAAATACAATGCTTGAAAGGAGAAAAAACAGAGTGATTAGCTGTACCATGAGAGAAAAGACACTCTTTAGGTATCATGCATCTGAAAGTAATCCCGTTGGGAAATAAAAATCAGAATGGGCTTCAGAATGAGACATTGCAGTAACAGCATACAATTTATGTACTGCTTTTTTTTTTTAAAAAAACTCTAATTATTTGTCATCTTTAATAAAGCACTCAATCAGCCCTAGGTTAACTAGGATGTCAGCTCCTCTCCTAAAAATTATTTGGCATGAAAAATTTTTGTGAGGAAATCTAGTAGGTCCATTAGCATTTATGTTGTCCCTGCAGTGACTTTGAGCAGGCTGGGACCCATTTTGTTGTCTAAAACCTACCACACAGCTTCCCTTTTCAAATGCAAATGGTGTATGAGGGTAAAACTATTTAATTCACCCATTTAATCCTCTTAATACTTTAAATATGCCAAATTCTGTCACAATAAAGAAAGCTTTTCTCTTGTGGCACAGCATTACCTTTATCTACTGCATTTTAGTATCTATTTTTCATGCTCATTCACACTAATTAGGGCTTTACTGAGCAAGAAGGTAACAACTACTGTGTTCTCTAGCCAGCATAACATTGCTTATTCTAATCAACACATTGTAAAGAGACAAGACAAAGAAAATAAAGAAAATTACAAAAAAAAACCCCTGAAAACCCCAAACCATCAAGTTATTTTAGTCAAGTACCATGACAGGCAGTTATTATTCCAAGACTGTGATACACAGCATACTGTCAAACCATACTCTCAGTAAATACATAAGCTAAAAAATGGAGAGTATCATCTCCTAATTCTAAAACACAAGTTCATACTCTAATGCAAAACCTGAATTTTCTCAGAAGTGAAAAGAAGCAAGAGTGATGAAGCAGTGCAAAAGAGTGAAAACCTGCATTTGGCTTCAGAAACTCTACTACTTGGTTTTGCTGATTTCATGACATCTTACTTTCACTGATTAAGAAAGTTTCCCTTCTTGTATCTTATATTGTAGTACAGTCTCCACTAAGAGCTGTTTTTTGTATAAATAGTCCAAAAGCAGACAGCTGAGAAGAATGTTCATTGATATTTTATGTAATATTTTTTGAATTTGAGAGCAACTTAACTATTCAGAACATCTTTTGATATTTACATTTAGCACAGCCATAACATGTTCACAGCACTTGGCAAGTCATTGTCTGATAAAAAAGGAGGAAAGAGGGGGAAAAAAAAAAAATTTGGAAAACACTCATGTACTGCAGTTCTACTGATAAAACTCTTGGAACCAGCAAGTTGCAGATCATATCTGACATTTGATGTCAATACTTCAGGATCTGACCATCAGTAATCTCAGTATCTGAGTTATATTCAGTAAATACATGGATATGTGTCAGATATCAGTTAAATATTCATCAGATTTCAGTTACAAGCACCTGACCAAAGAAGGGAATTTGTACCCTTTCAATATGTAACAAGTCCTTGTACTTGTGAAGAGCTTGCTGCCCAGCGCTAGAATCTCAAGGATCTTAGATTAACATATTTGTGATTAGATGGTTTGCTACTTCTATGTAAGTGTTACAGTCTTAATTAATTCCTCTTGCTCAAAGCTTCCAGAGTTCAAAAGTTCCCTCAAGCCACAATGAAATAATGTAATCTCCATGTAGCTGAATAAATATCAACCCTCAGTTTACAGGGCCAGGGGCAAAAGGTCTTGAACAAAGGAAAAGACTACAATTTTTTTCCTGCTTGTTGAAAGTTTACTATGTATTGCAAGGATCACATTTTAGATAGAAATTCAGGTCAGAGCACTATCTCAGCTGTTTAAATGGCACTGATTCCTCATAAATATACATTTTCCAAATCAGACACAGGATAAAAATTAAATATTTTTGTTCAGAGTAGTAAGGTCATTTATGGGAAATTCCAAACTAACTCCACAACTGCAGATTCTTTTCCTGCTTGCATTTCTTTCTTTTTAACATTACTTTACAGACTTTGGTGCCTAGATAAAGAGTGCATATGTATCTCCACATTAAAAGTAAAAAAGAGACCCTAAATGACTACAAACTACCATCTTCCATGTAAAGAAATACTAAAGTTGAAAATGTGACTTTTTGATTCCTAATGGACAATTTGATTGTGCTTGAAAGAGCTCTTCTTTTGAAGTCTTCCACTGGACTTCATCAGTAGGAAACAACAGTTACTATGGCTGTCCTCTTTTCTAGCTAGAAGAATTTTTCCCATCTCATTGGAAAACAGTCCTGGTTTGGACTCTGTGTATGCATTCTAAGCATAAACTGAAACACAGCTGCAGTTACATGCAGGCACATTGCTCATAACCCAGAGGGTGTTGTGGATTAAACAGATCTTTACTTTTCATATGGCCTCCAAAACTGTTTGGATCATATTCAAAATACCCAGCTTTAAAGGTGCTCTGCTAGAGAAGGCACTGACATTGTGGCTGACAGATCTCTGGAGTAAGAGAATAGGGGTTTTTACTGTAAAAAAACCAGATAGGTGCAATGAAGGAGGCAAATTTCTCACCAAAATCTTCAATGAGCTCTCTCAGGAACAATGAAAAACTTCATTTCTCTACATATGCAAAATATGCTTTTTATCTCTTTTAACACATAACATACTTACCTACCCTTTCACACCTGCCCAGTCCTATCCCTTCCCCAAAACCTTTCAAACAAACAACCACTTACATAGCCTGCACAGGATTTTACCTCTGGCAAAAGAGCAAAGGAGTTGTCAGCAGGAAAATATCATCCTTTTCCAGCAATGTCAGAAAATAAGCAAAATATACAGTGACACATGGTAAAGAAGCCTGCATAAAATGTTTTCAAACATGCCTTCGAGCTGATTTGATTTTAACTAATGCTGAAGAAGATGAAGCAGTAGGTACTCCAAAGATTTTGAGCGGCAGTAATAAACCACAGAAAGTTTATGCAATACTAGTTTACAAGAAAACTTGAAGCACAAAACAGGAAAAGTTGAATATTAATATTTTTGGAAGGTTGTGGGTTTTTTGCATTTTGTTGTTGGCTGTGGGTTTGGTTTTCTGAATTTTCATAATTGTCAACTTTTTATGAGCAAAAGTGCAACAAATACTAAAGATCAGAAAGGAATTCAAAATTATTAAGATTATTAATGTAATTTATTGAATACCTTCAAGTGGCCTAGAAATTATTAGGAACAGAACACATCTGGTGACAAAGTTGATTTTATTTCTACTTATAAACTGGGATTAGGTTTACATAACTGTATTTGTACATACCACAGAGATGTTGGGTAAAAAGAAAAACTGCATAAGCATAAAACATACAACACAAATTCCTATGAGAGAAGGCACTGAAGATCTTAATCATCTTTAAAAATTGCTTGTTTGACCAATATGCTGTGACCAGTAGGAAATGGGAAGCTTACTGCCAGCAGGTTTGGCATGAAAGGTATCTGACCATTCAATCATTCCCTTAGCTGGCTGCTTGAAAAGCAACACTGAACACCACTCAGGAACAATTCAAGGATACTCAGAAAGAAATACAAACCCCAAAGATTCTGAAGAGCACAGCACTGGGTGAAAAATTCATGGTCCTGCAGTGGGTAAGAAGACAGAGGAACTTAAATGAACAGAAGAGCTTTTAGTCAGTTTTAGAACACTGCCATCCAGCACAGAGGACACCTGTTTGTATCAAAACACTTAGGAGTTACTCTGCTCTCCACGACTGGTGTTCTGGATGATGTAACACAATGTTGTCACCCATTTCTTTCAACTTTTTCCATATGCTGGACATGTCAAATTAGCCTGTTGAGTCCGCACGACAATGATTTGTTCTCAAAATTCACCTAAAAAAGACGCTCAGGAATGTTAACTCCAATTAAAATAAATTAAAGTCTGTTCGCTGAGCATAAGGCTGAGTCCCACAGCCCCATAGCAACTCGCAGCCTTTGTACGTAAAGCCTCACAGGAACTTGTCAGAGATATTAAATCTTTAGATTCAACTTCACACCTCCACTTAAGTTTTCCTATGACTTTCATTGGCTTTCTACATGTTTACCAGTAGATTTCCAAAGTAGCATTTTAGTAAGAGGTTCGATATACAAAATTACTGCTCCATTCCTTAATTATTTACTATTGCTTTTACTGCTTCAAGTAGTACAAAGGAATTATCACCCAAAAAAAGATTCTTTGTCTTAAGAACTAGAATCAGAATTTCCTATTCTGAAAAAATGCACCACATTAATATGCAGCAAACTAGCTGCAGCCCATCAAATTAAGCTAATACTCCTTCTGCATTTTAATACATCTCTTGAAAAGCCTTAAACCAATAACTCATCTATACACTGACGTTCATGGACAAATCATTAATTTTCCCCGTACTACTTATCTCAGCTAGGATAATGTTTGATCTGATTCTAACAGATTTTCATTTCAGAACCAATTGTAAATCTCAGCATGGGATTATATACAACTTCAACAAGACAGTCTTGTTCAAGAATTTGCTGACATACGCTTGTTTAGATTTGCAGTATTTTCCTTGTGGAGGTCAGAGCTCCAGGAGAAAGGTAGGTTGAAAAAAGAAAATTTAAAAAGAAATGACACTTCTTTCCTGCTAATCATATTGATACGACTGTATATGAAACATGACTTAACTGCTCGTGGCATTTCTATTTACCTTTAGAAATTTCAAGCCAAACTGTGTTCTCTGTTTACAGGTGCTTCTCACTGCATCTACTGAGTTGCAGCAATTAATGCAAAGCAAGAAAGCAGCTCTGTAAACCTGCTGACAGCCGTTTAATGGGAGAGGTGGCAAGTGGTGGACATGTTCTGGCAGTGTGCTTAATGGATACACAAACACCCACAGTCGTCAGCCTAAAGTGATACTGGCAGAGGATTAACTGAGAAATGCAAAGCTCATTTAACAAAGGCACCCACAGCAATCTGGACAATACAAGGCTGTGTAAAGGTTGGAGGGGGAAAACAAGAAGATGCATTTCTTCAAGGAGATGGCAGTCTTTAATTTCACAAGTCACTTTATTTAACCTTGTTGCTTCAGTGCACAAACTGCCACCTCTGTTTTGCAAAGCAAATGCTTCAGTACAGATCTGTAAGTTCCCCGGATAGAGCATGTCACAGACTTGCTTGAGTTAAAAGGAAATTTTCACATTCATAACACTGCCACCGTTTTCTTCAGACACTTCAGAACGTGGCCGTAACAGAAATTATAGTCTCTCTCTCTCTTGCACTGTGACCATTTCAAAAAGCAAACCTCAGCTACTGTCAGACCTGTTGTAACTACTGACAGAAAAGCAAACCAGTATATTGACTTATGCCAACTACTGGCATAGGGAAATAAAGAGACAGACCTACAATGATTAAAAAACCTCCAAAACACAAACCAAAAAAGCCAAATATCACAACATCTATAAACAGGTTTAAAATATAAAAAAACCACCCCAATTCTTTATCTATTCAAACTGTAGTAATAACCAGCAGCCCAAACAAGGCAGGGCTGCTGTTCTAAAATACAAGGAGAGCTGTGAACCAAAGAGAACATGCAAAGGCAAGACTGTAAAAAGTATATGTGGGATAATACAAAGTACTTCAAATATTCTAATGAAATCACAAATTCAAAGTCTTCTGTAACATTTCTGTGGGATTCCACCTTTGTGGTGACTAAAGATCAAATTACACTGTTTTATGATCTAGTATAAAGAGTAATCATCCTCTTAATTAGTATTTTAAGCAACTTTCTGTGGCACTGAGAGCATGCTTCTTATTGCAGAGTAATGAAATTTCAAGTCCATGAATCCCTTGCAGTAACTAAAATATGGAAAATGTCAGGCTGTCTGTTTTCTGGGATCTGACATTTCCTAACACAGAACACACAAACCTGAAATGACCCATAAATCCACTGCTCTCTTCTTCCAGACCTTCTCTTTGAGCTATTGGTACACCAAAAGCTAGAAAGAAGTCTACAAGTCCCCAGATATTATAATGGCATAATTAGACAGCACTCCCTGAAGTTTTAGAATTGTGCAGGTAACGGTAAGCCTTGCCATCCTCCCTTCTTATGTACAACTAAACAAAATAAATTAATGCAGTATGCAATGTTGCCATGACAAAACCCCTTTCTAGTCTCAGCAAAACTAAATCTCTCTTTGCTTTTAAAAAGTAATTTTTCTAATACAGTTCATCTGATCTCTAGTTAAGGATGATTTTATTCCTCAAACTGGAAAAAAAAAAAAACCCTAACCCTATCCCATCCTATTATTTGCATAAGCCAGAAGTCTGAAATTCTGTCCAATGCAAAAATACCCCAAGTACTTCCCAACAAAATTGTATCCAAAACAGGATGACTGCATCATTTAAAAATGTCATCTTGAAGAGATAAACATGCCACAGTTCAGAAAACATTTCTTCCAACAGCTGCAACAGTTTAAGCAGCTCTCCCTGCATGTTCCTTAGCTGACCGTCCTACATCAGTGTGATGAACCACATCGGGAAGCTGATCCGAATTTGGAAAAAATACAACACCTCCTCTCATCCAGAAGAACCACACACCAGAACAAGCACATTTTTTTTTGTCAATTTTTTTGACTCTGCTCAGCATCACTAGCTGCCAGCCCAGTTTATACAACAGAAATGGGAGGGCAGCGCTGAGGCGGAAAGAAACAACTGGGAGTCCTCGAAACTGTATCAATTGCAGAAGAAACATGCTTGAAACTCTGGCTTTAGTTTCATGTATCAGTAGAGAAATCAGCGGTTAAGTTTTCAGAACAGCTCAGAAGTGTTCTCCTTACCTGAAAATGGCTGCAAAATGTAGTACTTTAGTTACCTTTGATTCAGCAGCTTCATGGGAAATTTTTCAAGTTATACCCTCTAGAGAGGCATAGATATTTTAATACCCATGAACGGCGCACACTGGGACATAGTATGTCAACACCTTTGACCTTTCCTCCTGCCCTCCATGCAGGCTCAGTCAACGTCCTAACAGCAAAACTTTAGAATATCTTTATCTTTTGCTAAGGCAATCTCAAAGAAGTCTTTCAACATACTTTTTATTTAGAAGTAACTCTCTAAACCATGAGCAAGTACTGGCACAGTAAAGTGCAACAAACATACTAAAAGCAGCCACACGGCCCCTTTTTCCACCTTTTTAGCTAAAAGACAGATTTCCTTTCTTTGTAACCATGCATGTCTTTACTAAAGGTATAACAGGTGACAACATTTTAGAAAGGTTTAGAGGAGACAACATTGACAACACTTCTATCTAAAAGAATAAAAACATTATAAATTAAACTCTCCTGCTTCAAGGCAAACCAGTTGCCAACTAGGGCCAAAAGTAAGTCTCCCTTTGTTATCATTTACTAGATGGTTGTGCATTTGTGAACTAAATATTTCTTTTGCTACTTTTCTTAGTAAAAGTCCTGGATACCTCCCCCTGCAGGCAAGATTCTGAATGCAATGCAACCCAGTGTCATTTACATGATATTCCTGAACTTCTTTTGGCAATAATGAAGGGAATGCATAAATATATTTTCATTAATTTTATATTTTTTCAGCTTTCACTACTGTATTATTTTGGTTGGAAGGCACCTCTAAGCATTGCCTTGCCAAAAATATGTAAGAGCTTGTCATTAGCACTGACTCCTTTTTCCTAGGATGCAGAGATGACAAAAATCAAGACATCTCTAGATGTTCCTAAACTGACTGTCAGATAATTTTACAATATATTCTTAGTTTGTAATTAGTTTATTAACTTCCAGTACTCATCCATTGCTCCTGTCCTTGTGGTCTCAAAGCAATTTGTGAGGTGGTAAAGTATACTGGAATACAGAACCCATGCAGGTGGTTGCATTTTGACAGGTTATCCTACCCAATATCCTACCCAGCCAGTTCAGGCTGCTGTGTGGCCCAAACAGCCACATCAGCAGAGAGAAACCTCAAACGAGGATTTTTAATTCGGTTTACCTATACCAGTTCATATTGCTGGTGAAATTCTATTATAAAGTGAGTTAAATTTGAGCTAACTCATCTTCAGTCACCTAAACATAGAATGCTTAATCATACAGAGATTCGGATGAAACTTGTAAACATCGAGCCTTGAACCAGCTACTGAGAGGGGCTGCAGAGTGGTCCAAATAGAGACAAATTAACAAAATAAAAACGAAGCTGAGAAATCTACAGGGCAAACTTAACAGCTGAAGCACTTCTCTGAGGTACAATTACCATCGGACGGGTAAGAAGAGGGAAAACAATACATAAAGTCTAACTAAGCAATTTATACCACCGTATATCTAATTCTACATGACCTATGAGATGATGTCCAAAGTTAAAACAAAACAGGAAAAGGTTTAAAACGCAAAAGATACTAGGTGGAAGCAGCTATTAAATCAGTAGAAAGAATAAGCCTTCTAAAGGGGATTTAGAGAAAAAGTAGTAGCCTGAAACATTACATGATATCTCTAGAGGATGGTTTTATCTTCAATATATAAAAATCGAACACATCATAGTGTCACTTTGTTGTCTGCTGAGAAACCTGTATCACGTTGTCTGTGCAACCCAAAGAAGAGCACTAGGAGAAATTTCAGCAGTGAGCTCCACAGCTTCTGAGAGGTTATGTGATTTTCTACTCTTCATTTCAGATTAGGCAATTCTTACAAGGATGTGGAATCTTGTTTTCCTCCTATTGCTTCTGCGTTGTCAGAAGATGGTACAAAAAGCTTCAAGAATAAATATAAATTTCAGAATTTATCCTGAATCCTTGTGTGCACAAAGTGAAGAGAGGCAGTAAAGGGTTTTCAAAAACAGAAACACTGATATAGTGGAACTAAGCAGATCAAGCTTTCAGACCGTATTTTTAAAGCGCTGAATACATGGCTGGCTGGGCACACTAATAAACAGCTTCAAATACCAACTGAAGGAGCTTGATAATGGAAAGACAGCCTAACAAAATAAAAGCCAAGCAGGAAACACAGCTTATTTTTCCATTATTCAAATTTGCTTGTCCGCAAAACCCGCAATAAAAGTCTTCATGATTTGACCTCTATTTAATTTACCATACTGAAAACCAGCATACATGTTCAGAAATATTTTGCGTACAAGGCTTGTGACCTAGGTTTTATTTCTGAGAAGTGTCCTAGTTGAGAAGTGTTGTGGTTGCTTTAGAAAGTGCTACTCACTGTTCTAAAAATAAAGTCACAATTATTTAACTATTCTGAATCTGGATGAACATATTTCTTTAGGTTTAGGAGAACTACAACAAACACTTTCTTTTTAGTTTCCTTATATCAGAACAGTGAGAATGACTTCCCTATTCTTTCCACGTCCACATGAGTTATAAACTGCACATGTCATCCTCATTTAATTGCAAAGCTGGGATACCCGAGCATGTTGTCACTGGTTATGGTGTAGTACTTCAGTTATCAGAAATATTCTGTCTATCTGAGCTCAACACACATTCCTATGTTATGTGATAGAAGTCAGAATGGAAAGACCCAAAAGGTATGTCCCAGGCATGAATGCAAAGTATAACAGATACAGTCAACAAAAAGCATTTTTAAACAATGATGGCAGAGTAGTGGAAATTAAGAGATGTAACACTGTGAAGTTTGCAGCAGAACCCAAGATAGATGTCTCAGTTCCTTAACTGTAAAGTCATTCCACTTTTCCAAAAAACTCCTGTACTGCCCAAACCATGAGGAGACATATGGGAAGCAAGCTACTACTAGCAGCTAGTAGTGAAAACAAGAGAATAATCTCTTGAACAGATGCATATTCATTACCATACTTCCATAAAGTCCAGTGTTGGCTGCCACTCAAGTAATAAATTCTGTTTCCTGGGAAAAAAATACAGAATACAGGACATTTGTTCTTTAGCAGTGATAGGAATTTTAGAATTGCTTATCTTCAGAGTTGGTGCAATGTACTGGCAACCAGCATAATGTCAAACTAAAAATTCAAATAAGGGAAGCAGTAAGGCTAACAAGCTTTTGCTAACCATCCAAATATTTGTCACATTAGTAGTAGGAAGTCTGGTGACAGACGAGAAAGCTGACATTTCTTAAATGGAATCAAGAATACAGAGGACCATGACAGCACAGAAACTTGCATTGGCACATTGCTGCAAAATCAACAGACGTAAAATAGAGATTTAAAAATGTTAAATTGTTTCACCTATCACTACAAATTGAAGTTGCATTCAGTGAGCTGGGAAATAAATGCCGTTCTTGATAGATGTAAGGCTCTGTTGTGGAAGAGATATCACTCCACAGAGACAGACTGTGAAATATCTATAACTTACAAATACTACTGTGCGCAACAGCAATTATATAGGATACTGCTTCTATCATTTGTACACTGGACATAAGCAAATATTTTCCCAAATATTTGCATGACAAAAAAGACATTCAAATAAACACTAAGAATTGTTCTACCAATTACGGCTGTCCATTGTTTAATTTCTGTTACTATGACATTAATGTACAGTAAAGGAAACTTCCAATAACAGCTGAGAAACAATCAATAGTAATTTACCTTAAGGGGTTGACAAGCAGTATAAGTAATACTTCATTCTTACAGAAACCCCTAAATGGCAGAGTTTGGAGCACTAAAATGTCTTCTATTCAGGGAAAAAAACCACAGACACATCTGAGAATTTGTTATCACTTTCCACAGAAATAGAATTCAAAATAACGATTTACAGATGTTATCTGAGGTTCTTGAGAAGTATTCTTGTTATTAAGTAAGTCCAATAAATTTAAGGTGCTTTTGCACTAAAATTCTGCGGAGTCAGGAAGCAAAATAGGTAACTGAACAAATACACCATCAGGGTCCAGCTTAGGAAATGTAGTATGGTCTTCCCAACCCACAGAACATACTTTGCACTTACTTTGAACATGCAGAAACATTTCCTATTCGTCCTTCATGAGGGAGGTGATTTTATTATGACTAATAATGCCTAATACAATCATCAGCTCATCTGGAAAATGGCCAACACCGTGTCAGCTTTCCCTTAGAACCAGACAAGGCTCACACTTCACTCTGCCCAGAATCAGAAGTTACCGAGTGGTGCACCCTCCCTGCACTGCTTGGAGTACGTTTCACTACATAACCTACAGCAGTCAGAATTCAGTATTTCTAGAGCTATGTAGCAAGACAGCAAAAAACTATGACTTCTGACACTCACCATGTGGTTACACAGCTGTGGTGGAAGGGATGTGAGGAAAGGGATGATGGCAATAAAATTATATTTATGTAAATTCATGGAGTAAGTGACATCCTTAAATGAAGGATAATTTTCTTTTGTTCACCCAAAATCAGGAATATGCTTTTCCTTCTTGCAAATTTGGTGTTTCTGAACCAAATACTAATGACATTGAATTAATTTGTTATTAGTTTTCTGCATCATACAGCCACTTCACTCATTATCTCACCAAAATGACTAGGTTAAAAGAATTCCTAAAAATTATTTAATACTTTAACCAAGTATGTGGGCTTTGTTTTTGTTGCTGTTTTACACCTCTCAATTCCTTAATACAGAAAAAATGAAATTGAACATTTAATTCCTAATAAAACATTATTTGCTACATTAACATTATTAGTTACAAAGCACTTAAAATCACACACATAGCTAAAAATAAATGATAGATAACTGAAACTTAATTTCACATTTATGCAAGGCTAATTTCTGTGCATGCCAGTCCCTTATCTAGTTCATTTGCATGCATTTGCACCATTAACAGCTCTGATCCAATACCAGAAAAATAAACTATGCTCAAAACACATATCTATGTATATGCGAGTGTATATACATACATATGTGTATATATATATACATATGTATGAATGTAACTATATGGACTGGCTTCCATTTCATTCTAAGTACACAGAAGAAGTGAGCACTATTTTGATTATAACACTTTCAAAGAGACTTTGTAGCTAAAACATTGATTTTCCCTGCAACACATGTCAGGTTGAGGGCAGTTTTAAACTGACATGCTGATCTCTGAAGCAACTTAAGATTTTTAGACAGTGTTCTTGTACAACAGTTAGCAATCACCTTCTCAAGAGGGCTCTCATTTACGGTGCATGACTTCATTCAGGACATTTTTCAAATTAGCTGACACTGAGATGCTAGAGCTTCTCATAATGAGGAAATGCCATTTGTTCTGTTAGCATATGGTGCAACCTTTCTGCTGTCCATTGAGGAATTCAAGAGTTGCCAAGAGATAGTAGCCCTTCCTAATTATTTAGAACCTCTAAAATTGACACCTTCATTGCCGTATTCTGTACATAGACAAAATTCTTCTGAATTCCATTTGCTGTTGATTTCTTCCTGAGCATCTCTAGTTAACCCTGTGACCTCAAACACAGCTCCAAAAAAACCCATTTAAAAGCAAATGACCCAGATTTTTAAAAACTGTGTAGCTTATTATTCAACTATCCAAAAGATAATCCAGGACAAACTGCAATCCTCTAACCAATGCAAAGGAATGAGAGGCAACTTAGTAGGCAACTCAGCTGCATCATTTGCAATGAAGTTCTGTTTCAACTCAGTTTTGAAGTCATATGCCATCCCTCCAAGGCATCGCACTGAAGACAAGTGAATGTACTTTGGGAATTAGTTCCATTAAATCAACGGGTTTACATTTAATTTAGAGGGGGCATTCTCTTAATTGCTAGAGCCTTTTCATGCTTTGCATGGAAAAGAAACAATTAGAACAATCTGACACAAAACGAGTGTGAAATTTCTCCACCATCTCACATGCCACTGCAGCAAGTGGCAGAGACATGTAACAGATGGTCAATTTACCTTACATTCTCAGTTATTAAACACTACCTGCAGGTCCATTAAACTCTTTTCTACTGGAAACACTGTATAAATTATCTTGTATCCACAATGCTGATGATTGCCATGACCTTTCTCTAGGGCATGATACATTCCTGCTCAAACCATTCAAATATAAATCTAAAATTATGTTAGTTGTTCTAGTATCAAATTTTATAGTTACATATTTCATAGGTGACTTGGAAAGTGTCAATCATCTCCCTTATTGTTCCTTTATGACAAACATCACAGGGTTAATAGCTACTAGTTAAAAAAAGCATATTGACAGATTAAGGTACAGCCACAAGAACCCCGAAACTGAGAATCTGTCAGCACAAGAAGGTTGCAGTACTGTTTCACACAGTAGTTGCTGTTGTATGCAACTTACATAACAACTTTTCTTTACTCTTACAAAATGGCTTCAATAACTCCTAGAAATGACAATACATAACACTGGGACACTGTTTTTAATTCTCTGCCTGAAAAAAACAAAAACACAAAAACCAGTGAGAACTTGGTCAAATACTGATTTTAACCGAAGTAATTGCGTGCCTTATGACAAGCTACAAATTCTTCACTCTGTATATCACACTAATTGTATGTAAATTAAGATGATTTCTGAAATCCATCATTACAGCTAGTCTAATTACTTTATTTAATGCATTCCAATCCCTGTAAACAAAGTAGAGGATTACAAGTTGTTTGTTACTATTAAAACCTCAAGTAAAACTACTTCTGCTTCAAATGCATTTGGGAGGTTTGTAGCAAAATTCTCTCATCTGACATTTAGCACCTGGACTGTCTAGAAGCAACAAACTTTTCATCAGCCAGGAACTACGCTTGTGATTGACTGAGCTCTAAGACACAAAATGTCAGGTGAAAAGCAATGCAGCATAGAATGAAGATTCAAAGATATATTTGGCTAGTAATGTCATCATGCATTTGGATATACGACCGTGCCAAAGCAAACAGAACTTAGAAACAATTTTCTTTCCATGTAATGACTTCAACACACAAGAGCCCAAGGAAGCAATAAATCTGAAATAATCTGAATGATTACAGATTGAGTTCTATTTTTTTCCTTCTTCACAAATACTAATTTTGGAATAGCAGAATACATACTTAGCCTATTTGCTCATCCTGCTCCTTCCCTGACAACCACATTCCTTCAAGTATGAACAATGGGCAAAACCTGAAGCACGGGAGGCTCCATCCAAATACCAAGAAATGCTTTTTCACTGTGACCGTGACTGAGTGACTGAGCACTGACAGAGGTTGCAGACTCCCCATCCCTGAAGCTGTTCAAAACCATCTGGACATGGTCCTGAGCAACCAGCTCCAGGTGGCTCTGCTTGAGCAGGGGGTTGGATCAAACGACCTCCACAGGTCCCTTCTGACATCAACCACTCTGTGATCCTGTGACATACGCAGCAGCCTCACCGATGATTAAGAGCCTCTCTCAAAGTAAAGAAGTTCTCATTAACTGCAGATACAGATACCTGCCAGTATTCCTGATACTACTGTTTGAGAATGGAAACAAAAAGATTCAGACAGCATGTGGAACATCAAACCAACAGCATCCATGAAAATCCCAGGAGACAACTATATGCTCACACCTACAGGTAAATATGATCTTTAAGAACTAGCTGCTGTAAGAGAAGCTGCAACCCAGCTAATGGTGATGATCTGGCCTGAACTACATGCAGCTGTGTCATACCCTGGATGCTCCACAGTAATGCTGATCGCCCAAACCCTCAGGGAACCAAATGAGTGCTGAATATAGCACTCATCCTCATACTGCAAATAGCACACTGAACCTGTCCTGACCTCTATCCCAGCTTCTCAGAGAGGAATTTCAGGTGAGATGTCAGATCTTATCTTTGTGAAACCCAGTTATCTGACAACATGGTACTAGAAGGTATTTGAAGAGAACCACACAGTGTATTGGCACACCACAAATTGCCTAAAGCAAGGGCGAAGCTCACCTGCACAGCACAGACTCTTTCTCACAGTCAATTCAAGTCTGTGTAATGGAATCCTACAGAAACTAAAACCACTGCAAATATTACCAGTATCTGCTCTGGTGATTTAGCTTTCACTAACACAAATAGAGAAAAGAGAATAAAATAATGTATTTAGTAAAAACCCTACAGGATTTATCTTGGGGAAAGAAGGAAAGAACAAACTACCCACAGCAGATGTTAATCAGATTGCTGGCTTAATTTCAGGCATTACAATAATGAGAGCTATACATAAAACAAAAATCCACACTAAGAAGGGAAATTCATTAGAAAATGCCACATTTGAGCCAACATAATCAGCATTCCAGGACACTGTGAAAACACTATATTTGAGGCAGATAAAAGTAGCTAGGTTGGAACACAACATCCTCTAAAAGATCATCCAATGCCATGGAAAATTAAGAGAATGCCTGTGCTCTTCCTAGGAAAAACATGGCCATGAAGCGCTGCCAATGGCTTGGAAGCATTATTCTGTACATATTTAAACACAAATAGACACACTCTAAACATACTGGGCATAAGTTTTTGTAATTCTTACAATATTCCATAATAAACAGAGAACATATCTGGATTTTTCTTAAAGACACTATGTATTAGTATTTAATTTCTCTCATTAATTTTACCACATTCTTTTGTTTTCAAACACTGTCCTTTTATAACATAATTTTATGGGGATTTCTTGTTACACATCCATTAAACTCAAAACTAACTCTCATTTTTGTTTTGTAACATTGACAAGAATATATGGAGTATAAGTGTAAGATTTGAAGCCTTTTCCCCAGGCAAACTATCGTGCATGCTTACTTTGTGGCAAAATGTATTCTAGACCATATTCTGCATTCAATACTAGGGTATGGCAACTGGTAAATTAAAGCAGGTGTCACTGACTGTTGCCATCTTCATCATTATTCTCATCCTTCATCTAATGAAAATGTTAGTTTTGAAACACCATTTTATAACTGTACAGTTCTGGTAATTCTTGTCTTTTTATAGCAATCCTTATGTGTTAAAACTTTTGCATTGTGCAATCAATGCAGCAAAGACAAGTACCATACAAGAAATGAAAAAAAAAAATTAGAGATAATTTAAATGAGAAATTAGTAGCAGAGTAAAAGGAGGATGAAAAAAACAAATGGATACCATGTAAAAGAGAATATTTAAATACTATGAAATAGGTTTAAAGAACTATAAAAAGGTCTAAAAAGCTATAAAAGTAGTGCAAATTGTAATCTGTTGCTCAAAAAGTAAAATGCATGGTTTTAATTATATTATCATTGTCAATGAAAAAACTGTTTTGAGCTATGCTTTCTTATGTCTGCAGATAGACTTTCATAAATAGAATGAAAGTCCAAATTAATATTGTATGTTGATGTTCTTATGTAAATAGAAGTTGTTTTTTTCTTCTCGTTACTGTTTCACGAAACACTTTTGTAAAGTACATTTCTATATTCCACATCTTAATCACATCTTCCAGAAGGGAAAACCTGCTAGCAGTTACACATTCACACATAGCAAAATAAATACATGCTATAGATGGCACAAAACAGAATTCACTGCAGAAATTTCTAGTCTGATTTGCCTAAGACTACAGAAATAGAGATTGATTTCCAAGAATTTGAATTAATACTTTGAATAAAGCATCTGATATGAGTTCACTTCCTTACACCAATTCAACTGAGGCAAAGAAAAAGTGTAGGTTAACAAATTAAATTCACAGAATCACAGAATATGCTGAGTTGGAAGGGACCCACAAGGATCATCAAGTCCAACTTCTGGCGCTGCACAGGAACATCTCCAAGAGTCATACCATGTGCCTGAGAGTGTCATCCAAACTCTCCTTGAACTGAGGCTTGGTGCTGGGACCACTTCTTTGGGGAGACTGTTCTGGCATCCAAAAACCCTCTGGGTGAAGAGCCTTTTTCTTATATCAATCTAAACCTCCCCTGACACAACTTCAGGCCATTCCCTCAAGTCCTGTTGCTGGTCCCCACAGAGAAGAGATGAGTGCCTGCCCCTCCTCTTCCCCTCATAAGGAAGCCGAAACTGCAATGGAGTCTCCCCTCAGTCTCCTCCAGGCTGAACAGACCAATTGCCCTCAGTTGCTCCTCCTAGGGCTTTTCCTCAAGGCCCTTCACCATCTTCATTGCCCTCCTTTGGACACTCTCTAAGAGCTGAATATCTTTCTTATATGGCAGTGCCCCAAACTACCACAATATTCAAGGTCAGGCTGCACCAGTGTAGAGCAGAGTGGGACAATCCTCTCCCTTCACCGACTGGTGATGCTTTGCCTGATGCCCTCCAGGACACAGTTGACCCTCCTGGCTGCCAGGGCACTGCTGCCTCATATTCAACTTCCCACTGACCAGGACCCCCAGGTCTTTTTCCATGGCACTGCTTTCCAGTATCTCTTTTCCCAGTCTGTACGAGCATCCAGAGTTGCCCCATCCCAGGTGCAGAATCCATCACTTCCCCTTGTTAAACTTCACATGGTTGGTGATTGCCCGGCCCTCTAATTTGCTGAGGTCTCTGTGCAGGGCCTCCCTGCCTTCGAGGGAGCCAGGAGGTCCTCTCAGTTTTGGGTCATCTGCAAACTTATTCCTTCCAGTCCTGCATCCAAGTTATTTATGAAGATGTTGAAGAGCACAGGGCCTAAGACGGAGCCCTGTGTAACCCCACTAGTGACAGGTCACCAGACTAATGTTACTCCAGCCACTCTTACCCTCTGTGCTCAACCTGTGAGCCAATTGCTCACCCACCACACACGAGTGTGCACACTTGTACACACTCAAGGTCCTTCTCTCTCCTAAGTCAGCCACAACAATCTAATATAATTTGAAAACCAGAAAGAAATCTGTTTCATCAAATTATGACAAATGAAAAGTCTTTGGAAAGAAGTTGCCCTCAGAGTTAAAAACCAATATGTTATACCCTAAGAAAAAAAACTCCAAGCAACAGTCTCAATGGTTTGCTACCTCCAATGTTTTCAGAAGCTATTACATCCTACATGGTTTCACAGGACAAGAGTGCCTTTTTTCAGCCAAAGGCAGAGCACCCTTGCCCAGAGCCACCTAGACTCAGTCCTGTACTTTTTCCAACAATTCCTTGCTTTAGTGAAGGCAAGAAAACTTGCACACTTAGTAGAGGAGCTTCTGTTGAGAAAGGAAATAAAGGAACAATTCTTTTTTAAAGCAGCTTACTCAACAAATACAAAATATGCTATATATGGGACTATTTGATCAAGAAAAAACAAAACAACCTTGATGTGTACATGCTTATATACTTGAGGAGCATTACCTGAACACTTTTGCTCACAACATTCCAGGTTTTACCTCATGAGTAAAAAACCTGCATCTGTTACAGAAACCAGTGAGTTCCATACCTTGCTTTAACCTGCACTTACACGTTTCATAAATTGTTTCTAAGAGAACAGAAGTTAAAAAGGAAGAGAGAAACTGCCATGTCCGTTTATAAAGAGGTACTTCTTTCTAAGGTGGTATTTCAAACCAAACATACGTTTGTGAGCAAAACTCATCTCGCTCTCCTGCACCATACAAGAAACTCCCCTTAAAAGCCCACAACAGCTCCACTTTGCAAGAAGGAACCAGAATTCATCCCTATAAAAAGAAATCACCTTTTTTCCATTCAGTCTACTCAGTTATGTATCTCCCTTCTCCATGCTACCTGTTCAGGATCACAATCCCAGATAAGACCAATGGTCATTGAACTATGCCACTGAAAAGAGCAGGCTCTAAGCAGGGTGACTCCTTTAACTGAGCTCGAATGAAGCATCTGTCTCCTCTCCCCCTTCCAATGCTAAAGAAATCTACTCTGTGCATCTGAATCCCAAAGGTAAACGTAATTCAGTTATTTATGTTCCACACCAGATAAGAGCCAGGCAAAACCTTCTTACATAAGTGTTTTCCACTAAAAATGAAAATGTATCTTTGATTCATTAGTTACTGAAATATGCTGGGTTTTTAAACATAAAATATAAAGAAAGCTTTAAAAATTCAGCTCAAAATGCAATATTTGGAATTTTATTACGCATGGAAATTTTTGAACAGAGAATTTCAAGAAATGCAGGACTTTTCTCACCACAAGAACCCTGTCTGTGTATTCCTTCTACCAGTGGCCTCTCCCTCCACAGCGCACTGCCAACCTCCCAGCTGCCACACTCGAGCCCAAGGCTGTGAATCAGTGCTTTTATCTGTACAGTACATTGTTTTATTTTTGACTGAAGCACACAGAAATTTAAGAGTCAATTGCATAAGTAGTAGAAAATCCATACAATGAAATTCCGTAGAAACTATCACCAGGGTAAAACAAAACTGAAGTTAGCATCCACTTTTTATTCTTTTTAATGATGATGACCCAGAAGATTTATTATTGCGATTAGAGCCCTAGGGAGTACAGAATTTTTTCAGGCTTGCTAATAACTTTTCATCATTGGTGGTATCACATGTACTACCAACTCATGCAGACTCAATTGTTTTTAAATTTACTAATTACTGAAGAGCTTTGCTGGGTTCCAAGAGAGTAGTGTGATTTTCCAGCCCAGCTGCCATTCCTGCATAAGCGAATATGACACTATTGTTTAATGCTTTCAAGAAATGTGACAGGAGTGGCACGAATTACTGGCATAATGTAAATAAACAGCAACTCAAATTTTTGTTAAGATGTTAAATTGCATCCTAAGATTCAATATAAATTCTCAAACTCATCTTTATTTTACATGATTCTCTCATCTCTTTGGGCCTGTAGACAGAGCTCTGCATATTCACTTCACTAGCTACTGGCAGAAGAGAAGCTACAGTTGTGTTTCCCACAGAATGTATCAGGCAGACAAATACAAGTTATTGAACAAAAATAAAATATTATAAATTTTCAAAAGGGAGCACAATTTCTCTACATTTTCTCTCCCAGTTAGCCACTACACCATTCATAAGTTATCTGTCAGGATCTAGTAACTCAACCTTACCCTCAGGTTTAGATCATGGAAGAGTCCAATATCACATAAATGAAATATTGACAGATAAAAGTTAAGATTAATTTTCAGCTCCTTTGGAAAAGTAGTAAGTTTACATATAGAAAAAAATATTTACTCATAGCCCAGTACCTTTCAAGTGTAAACATATCTGAAAGCCTTGATCAGAAAATAAAACAATTTCAAAATCTCATTACAAAAGTGAAAAGGCCCAGTCAAACACCAGACAGCACAGATGCAGAAAAATCCTTCAAAAATGCAGTTCACATTTACAATTTATACCTACGTGGAAGAATACGACACAGGAAAGCACTATTACAAATTACTTACCATGTCAAAGAATAAAATGCGTTAAGGTTTCACTTATTCTCTCTCAGTGAAAAACACTAAGAAGCATGCTGCTGAACATGTTGATGCACATCTGCCTCTCACAGAACTTTTATAATACTTGTTTTACAATTCTTGAACACTGTGGTTTGATTTCAAAATTTAAAGAGGTTATCAGAGAACACCTGATTTATAAGGAACACTTACCACTGATCATACAAGACAGGTAATGTATGGTACCCTAGGGATTAAAACTGCTTCTCAGAAAGCTATCAGAGATATAGATGCTTTCCTTCAGCCTCTCTGTACTGCATTCTGTAAGGTTTTACCACACTGACAAGACATGTAATCTTCTAAACTGAAGAAAACAAAAAAAAAAAGTACAGGGGCAGGGACACGACAAAGAGCTGCTTTGTGTAAGGGAACTGTTTCCAGCAGACACCTTGGACCTGGCAGCACGAACCATTGTTGTCTGGAACTCCAAACTTGCCTTCAGTTTTGCAAAAAGGTCTTTTCAAAGCAAACAAAAACAAACCCAATCAACCAGGATTGACATTTCATTTCAAACCACTTTCTCACCTCTTCATATGTTGCATGAAATTCACATCAACAAACAGTGTCACAAGGCAGTTATTGGAAAGGCTCATTAATGCTCACTAAAGGCAGAACTCTCTGAAGAGTTACTATCCCTCGCAGTACTGGCATGGATGCACATGGGTATCTCCTCTTCTGCTGTTTTCCCTTTTTCACTGCAATTTCAACTTGTTCTTGCCTCCTGCATTTTTTTTATGGCCTAAATGCTTGAAAAGCACTTTTCATACATGGCAGCAAATCTAAATCATACATTGATTTCACACTGTAATATTTCTAGTAGAATTCTATGACAAGCAAGGTATTTAAACAATTAATTTTAATATTCCAGCAATAAGATTTTTTCCTTTATGTTCTACTCTGAAGACAAGAACAAATCCACTAATAGAATGTCAACGTTCATTTAAGAGGAGATGAAATATGATTTAATAACACTGCAGCAGGATAACATTCTACAATAGGTCATAGAGGCATAAAATTTTCAACAAATTCATTCTTGTGTCACTGTATATTCCTCCTAATAGGTCTGAGTACAACTGCAAAACTGTTAATAACTTGCTGCACAAACTTATACAGTGGAAAAACAAAATATAACTTTTATAGTCTCAGTTTCCCTAATCAGCAGTAAAGCTGGAGAAAGAGGCAGGAAGCCTCCTGCTTGGTTTCCCTAGAGTAAAGGGCAGAAAAATGAGTTGCAGTTAACCACAAAATGCAACTCTGTATCAAGCCTCTATTTAATAAGTGATACTAAATATTGCCATAGGAAGGTTTTAGTGATGAAAGTTGTACCTAGAGAGCCAGAACAGCACGGGAAAAAAACAGCCAAGACACTAATTTGCTACTAGTTTCAGTCAACCATGGTCCAACTGGAACCTGCAGATACAGACAAAACTCTGGGAACTTTTTCTTCAAGAACCCAGTTACGCGTAAATTAGTGTTTTGTAAAGGTGCCTGTGTCCTTACTAGAATACAGTATTTTTCTGCATGAGGCATAACATAAAAGGGAGAGTTTTCTAGTACAAGGGGAGGGGGGAGGGTGAGCAGGTGAGAATTGAATGCTTTGGACACAGTAAATGCCAAGCCGTTTCAACTTCTCTGCCCATCCAAGCCTGAGCCTTCCAGAGAATGGAGAACCAAAGAGAGCAGAAGGTGACCCAGACATGTGCCAGGCTGCATGCTAAAGGGCTTCCACTGAGAGTCTAAAAGCTGAACATTCCTTTTGGCTAAGCAAAAAGGAAGGCTGGGTAGAAACCAGCAAAAATCTCAACCCTTGCAGATAGTTGCTTACACAGGTTCTACAGCTACTCAGCCTCAAACTTGCTGGAGAATGTAAAACAGAACATGGGATTTCTTCACCAGCTCAAGAATACAATCTCACAGTAGCTTATGATTTCCTTCAATTTTCAGGCTCTGAAGTCCTTCAAACTTCACTAAGAAAGGAGAAATGGAAGATATAGGTTCTAACCTGGCAGCTTCAGAAAGAGTTGTCAGATTCTAAACTTAGTAAATGTTATTTTAATCCTGTTTCACAAGAGATGAATTTTAACCAAAATGTTTTATAATTTCATGAGCATTTTAAAAGACTGATTCTCACACACTATTCACATTTAAATATGAAATTTAGAATTCTCTTTGTTAACCAAAAGGTCTAAAGAATATCTACACACATTTACAAAATAATTAAGCTTAATATTAGTCCAGTTTGCTGGACATTTCTTGTTTACTAGCTTATTTGTCTACTGATAATTTAGGAATGTCAATGAGAACTGGAATTTCATAGAAAGTTCACAAATATAGGAACTTAAAATTCATTCCTTGGTTAAACAGGAAGTCACCTCAAATGCTTTGTATTTATTTTAGAGGCACTTCTATTGTTAGTAAAAATGACTGCTCTTATATGTTAGTAGAATGTTAGTAAAAATTTCTTTACAGAAAGCATTTTCGCTTGGATTTATATAAACAATGCGTCATCACTCCAGTAAGATTATCTGCTCAGCTTCTTTTTTTTTATATAAAGCAGCTAGACTCTCATTAGAATAGCCTGCTAAGTCTAACTGTAGAACAAGCTGCCATAATACTATACAAGATTTGTACTTTGATTATTTTCTGAGGTCTCTTAAAAAGATACAATCTCAAGTCCTACAGCCAACATCATCTTCAGAAGTCAAAAGTGAATGAGCCATGAGTTTTCCTTCCTTGTAGGTTATGGCACAACTAATTTCTAAGGCTCAGGATGTGTATGGAGTTGCAACTCACTATTCATTCTCTCTGCAGGGAGTTACTGCAGCTTGCTGTGTGAAAGAGAAAACGGTTTCAAGTTAAAAACAATTACTTCTGCTCTCCTGTACATTCTGTATTTTGCCACAGCAACTGCAGAAAAGGCCCCAGTAAATATCTTAAAATTCCTCTCATCAGTGCATGGTCAGCAGTACAGACAGCTGCTCACAATGTCAGATGTTTATGCAGTACTAACTCACAGTAAATCTCTTATAAATCAAGAGCAAAATAGCTTTCATTCTGTCAAGAAACAGCTCAAGTGGGAACAAATACATGAAATCTGACCTTTACATCAAAAAAGCTTGTTTGGTTACTACCAAGAAAAACAGGTTCTGTTACAAAAGCTTTCAGAACCCTGCATTTCTAAACCTACTTGATGAATATTCCTATGTATTTTTCCCCAACTAAACACACCAGGACCCTCTCTCTCCTAGAAAGAGAGGTGAAAAAAAAAGAACTGAAATGCACTGGAGATCCATTGCAATACACACCTACCAGATATATTGATTTGGAGAATACTGTTTTTTACAACTCGGTTGTGCATAGATCCAAGAGCTCATTTAGGAAAAAAAAGAAAATATTAAAAATGGAACCCTTCCAGTTACTTCCAACTAGCTGCCATCACACATCAGCTACAACTTTCACATGCTGATTATCAAAACAAGCGACTGCTACATGTAGTTAAATTTAAACCCTTACAGGTAAAAGTTTCCAGTTAAACAATAACGTTAACTCTTTTAAAATAATAATTATGGACGCTAACATAAAAGGTGCAGAATGAAGATGAATATTTGAGCTATTTCTAAACATCAACTTACCTCTGTCAACTGAGTAGATGTCAACACCCATTATACACTTCTGCTTTTTTAGGATTATTTACATCTATCATAATTTTCTCTAGATTACTAGAGAGTCTCAAGAAAACAAAAAAGAAAAAGGAGCCAGCATTGTCAAAATGTCATTTTCAAATTGCTGCTCAAAACATTTCAGCAGACAGCAGCTCTGCTGAGGACTTGAAGCTATGCACAGACTTATGCTGAGGCACAGAAAATGTCATGGTGAAAGACTGCATTCACCTACACTGGGATCAGCTTTCTATTTCTTCACATATCGCAGGGCAGGACATGTCAGCAGAGGTGAACAAAAGCTTGTCTATAAGGAGCAGTAATGCTATACTAAACGTCGCTGGAACATCATGGTAAATAGCAAAACATACTTCCTTTTCAGCCTAGAAATGAGCCAGCCTGGTATTTACAGACAGCCTCTTAAATGTTGAAAGTTTTTTTTACCTACTTTGAAGCAAAACACAGAAGGCAAAACTCCACCATCTTTTGTTGAAAGAGCAAAGCCTGTAACTTACACAATTACCAACAAAGAAATGATTCTTTTTATTGCTGATTAGCTCTCTGCAAGCAACTTCCAAGGAGTATCAAGTCCACTTGGAACAATCCTAAAGTATTTGAGACGAACAAGTTCACTTTTGGTCATTTCTAACATTTACTACCCCCAAAGACTTCTGTTGTTCTATTGTTCATAGTTTGGTCTCCATTTATATGAGACCTTTCTCACAGAGCTGGGCAGAAATGCCCCAATCCTGAAATATAAAAGCTCCTGTTATTTAGGAACTGAAATCAAATACAAATGCTACCCATGCTGCTGCAGTAGTAATGTATGTAAATGCACATAAGCACAAAATAAAAGCTTAGAAAGCTCCGAGGTCTCCTCCTCATACACTACGTTCATTAACCTTTCATATCATGAAATTTTTATGTTCACCTACACCTATGGTGTTGGTAACATTAGTAGTTAAAAATATACAAATCAGAGCCTCCCTTCCCATTTGTTTGATGAGAAACCTTAATGCAGAGGACAGAGAGAAAAACTTTTGCTGCAGCAAGAGGAATCTCAGAAGATGAACTCTAATAGAAGACTATAGTTAGACTGCTTGTTCAGCTTCAGCACTTCTGATCACAATTAAGAGTGTTTGGTACCAGCTGATGACCTGACTGCAGCCCAACAGCTCAGAATCAACACTCTTGACACATGTTTTCCAAATACTTTGGCCAGTAACAGTCACAGTTCCATATAACTGCATTTATTTATACTAGAAGATGGGAGTGGCATTACAGGATGGCAAAATTCTACACTAAGCTTGAAATATCAAGCACTCTGAAATAAGGAAGTGCCTGACCAAATCAATTCTGTATACTTGTGATTTGACCTCTTTATTTAATTTTAAATTATTTTCATAATGCATGCAGTCACAGAACTTCTCCTTTAGAGAACCCTTAACTTGCATAGTGGATAGAATGAAAGATGTTCAAATTGTGCAATTAGAATCTTACAGAAAGCAAAGCTGCTTTCTGCTAGACTCTTGACTTTCTTTTAACCCCAAGGAAAATTCTAAAGAGAAATCACAGAGAACTAAATTCTACCAACTTTCTCTGTCCCAGAATTCCAATGTGACTTTTTTAAGTGCCTCCTTGTATTTATTTACAAGTTGTTCAAATAGGTTTTCTTGGGTCCCCACTAGAAGAAGCACTAAATACCCACGCAGTTCCATTTAAGCAGGGAGAGGTGTACTTCCAATGTTTAAATCATCAAAAAAACTATATGCCTTGGGAGAGGAAGATTAAGAAAGACCTACAGTTCCAAGGCGTCTCAAAATTGATATCCAATATAATCCAAGTATCTGTGGATGTTTCACATTTGTGCTTTAGATTCTTATCTATGTATAGTGAACAAGAATATCGCCACTTTGACTCACAGGACTGCCAAGATGGTAAATTACTTATTTTCTTAAAGCACTAGGGGGCTAATGAGTTCTTTAAAGAAATTCTATAAAGAATTATTCTCTGTTCAGCTCAAATGTGCAAATGTAGTAATAAGAATTACACATTAGAAATACTAGCACCCATGCTGCATGCAGAACTCCCAGTGTCTTTACATTAGGACAGGACATATATTTAAAGGAGATATCTTCAGCAAACAAAGCTTACCTAGATGATATGTAATGACCTGTGACTTAAACCAGATTCAGCCAGTAATCTTATGCTTTCCTGTACTCCTTGGTCCCTCTATCATAATTAAAGGACAGTTATAATACATAAAAAGAGATTGGATTAATTATTGTGGCACCATAATCTGTCCTGTCATTTCCTAAATCTTCAACTCTAAAATCATTCAATAGCCTATGCTTTCTGAAAAGGAAAAAAACCTTACAAATTCAGTTATGAGAAATGCAGTTCTTTCAGATAACTTTTCAAGAAAGGCTTTATTTATAGTCCTGCAGGCTTCAAGATCTCCAGTATAAGATTATAAATGCCTCCCTGACCCCATAATGGGTCATTTACTCGCAATTGAGGATAAGGACATTTCTGCTGGAAACTATTTTAACCTACTATTATTATCCCTGACTAATGGTTAAGTGATATCACTTTTATATTTAAGTGATATTTAATCACTTACTTAGTAAGGGATATTCAACATGATAATATAGAAAAGAAATTATCTCAAGGGGTATTTCCCCCGCAAGCTTTGCAAGTTATTCCAGCAGCTAAAGTGTCAACTTTTAAAAGCCCCATCTTATTCAACATAAAATCCTAACTTCTGTATCTCTGAAGACAACAGTCATATTTTTCATTTTATGTGTAATTAATACTACATATACTCATTCATAGACACTTTTTTTTAAAAAAAAAAAAATGAGCAAAGTTATAGTTGTATAAACTGTAGTTGTTGACTAAATCTGCATGAGCAGTTTGCCCTCTGGTGACTAACTTTGTGAGAACATAAAAGATTTGCAATACATATATGAAGACCAGTATAAATAAAGAACAACTGCCATGTTTGCAGGCTCCATAAGAAACAGCATTAAGAGGTTTTAAAAAAACTAGCATGGGTTAATTGCAACAGAGCCACATACAGATTGAAATTCCAGAATTTGCCTAAGACTGGTAAAGGCCGAGTCCAAAATCAGCTTGTCCAAAATTAGGAAAAAGTACTATCATCTCTCAGTAACTGATGGGGAATGGAACTGGGAGACTAAAAAAGCAAATTGTCTAGTATCACAAAGAAATGCTCATTGACTGTGAAAAGGAAATAAAGTCTCAGGATCATAGCCAGCTGCCTAGCTGCTAGATTAGATTCCTTTCATATAAAATGGATAAACAACTGAAAAATCATCAATTACATTTTGTTCTATTATCCAGATCACATTTGTCCTGTACACCTGCTTCCCTAACAGCATAAATCACCTTAGTGAACAGCTATACTTTCCTTACATTGAGCTGCTGAGCAAAAAGGTTTTCACAAGGGAGGTCTTTCTTGGTCTTGCCTTGCTTGTGTATACAAGGATTGTTGAAATGTTGTATGAATAAATTACTGTCACTCTTCACCTAAATTCTTTCTCACTGTCCTTGGCTAAGAGTTGCTGTTGGACAGTAAATACTTTCATTTGGAGAAGCTCAAGCATGTACGAGTTAATAAGGATGAGAAAGGAAAGGAAATGTTGGAGCTGGAATGCAAGAATTGCAAAGTAGAGTTAACTTCCAAAATCATTTTGCCTTGCTTGAATTCACCAGAAAGTTTAGTGTCAAGACCAGTAGAATGTTGGATAATTTCCTTAACAACCACAAACATTGATCATAGAGGTACGCTTTCCCAGTTACCTCAAAATGGTAGAGTAACTTCCTCTTGGTCACCCAGCACATAACCTTAGTGCTCTTATTAAAAAAAATGCTGCTTGTAGATTCCTTCCCTTGTAAAATGCCTTTTGAAACTAGTTCTTTTCCCACCTGGCATTCCTCCTGTTCCACCTCAGACACTTGTGTAGCAGTACAAGGGGAAAGAGTAAGGTTAGCTCCTAGTAAAATTTTCATCTGGTGATACCAATTAGAATAGTAGAAAACATGCAATCAGCTTGAGAGATACCTTTGGGCATTCCTAAATACTCCACATGCAGTAGTGCCTAACACAACTCCAATGCCAAGCTACAATTTATTTGCCAGACAACACATGAATCTGCATAACACTTTTTAAAGGAATGTTGGATGTTTATAAAATGTCCTCACTGATACTGACCTCTCTTCTCAGACAGAAAGAGTTAAATATCCTTTTTTATTCCCCAAAGGCTGCTGATCCCATGCAGAGGTGCTATGTTTTATTTAAAACATGCTCTCTCTCAGTAACCACTTGTTCTAATTGGCAAGGCAAGGCTGGGTCCCCAAAGCACACAGCTCGTTAGATTCGGTTTGGATTACAAAAACACGATGAAACAAACTGCATCGAAATGTAGGAATTAACAGCCTAGGAGTGCACGACAGACATGGAATTAGACGGTAATATGGAACAAACTCTACAGGGAGGCTAAGGAACAAATCATTAATGTCTCCATAAACTATAGAAGGGTTCCAAACAAGCAAATACACAAAACAGAGCGCAGAGTTTTCTGTAAATCAAGCAAATTGCTAAATTAGGAAAAAAAAGAAAAACATTCCTTCTCCTACCTTCTGCACACATTTATAGGAGAAAGGAGTTACAAGAAAGTTTAATAAATAACCTGAAGGTTGCACATCCTCAATACGTAGCTCCACTTTCATGCTGGCAGTGTGCAAACATCATGGCAATTAAGTCATATTTCTAAATGGCTTTTTTTACATCAACACAGAACATGTACACAAGAGACTAAATTACAGCTGGTGTTTCAACGAGTCATTTGGAAAGGTTACAAGTTAGAAGGTGAACAAGATACTAACAAAACAGAAAGAAACTGGCTTTACCATGAAGAAAACATACTAGAAAACAGAGCTATGAAAAACTAAAAATAATGCAAGTCTGAGAAAGAACAAAAAAGGCTGAAGTCCTTTCCTTGCTTGTAGGTCAATCTGTACAACGGGACTGGCAATCCCCTAAGAAAAAGAAAACACATGGAAAATAGCAGTGATGTCTTGTCAAGACAGAGAAAAAAAATTAAGACTATTTGGCAGTCTTTTCAGATAGTTAGTACTGAGAAAGTACTGTGTATAACTTGAGTATAATTTATGTTTTTAACAAATGAGCCCCAGACTACTAGACTGAATTGCCCAAAACACAGTCCAATAGCCACTAATGTCCTACACGGTAGTTTGCATATAGAATTGTCTGTAAAATTATATAGTTATTAATTAAAAGCCATTCAATTTTACTAGACACAAATGAGATGGGATAATGCCCTAGGAAATTGTAGTAGGCAGAAAGAAGAGAAAAACAACATTTGAGTGACAGCTTAAAAAAATTCTCTTTCTCCCACTAACAATGGTAGAGAAGTTTCATGGGTCTGTCCTCCAACACTGCTTGCCCCTTCCCACTATTCTATATGGGAGAAAATAAAGGAGGATGAAAGGGACAAAATAATTGAGCAAACCAAATCAGAGCCATTGAGCCTGTTGACATCCTTCATGGCACTGCTTCACACAGCCAGGTCCCAGGCAGGTGAGGGCTGTGTCTTCTACACAGCATCTTTAATAACTTAATGTAACACACAGCCAAATTGTATCAGTATTGACACAAAGAAATATAGGAGCACTGCACTCCAAAGTTTCCATGCCATGATAGTATAGACAGTAACAAAAAGGTTAGTATAACATTACCCTTCAAGTAATGTTATACTAACTTCACTAAATAGGGGACCTCCATTTAACTCTTATAGATCCAGCGAGGCTAGAAAGCATCAGGTATCCTCCCCTCCCAAATTACCAGTTCTCCTTTATATATTGAGACCTAGTATGGTGTAGTATAAATATGCTGGATGATTTGGCTGATGTTTATTTTTGACAGAAGAAAAATGATTAGTCCTTAGCTTAGATCATATGACTATATTTGAATAAGTTCACTTTTTATTAATTTATATTTCCCCTCTAAAATTTTAAGCCAGGTTGGGGAAAATGAGACAGCTAAAATCCTATAAAACCCTTCCCAACCTTTCCAAAAAATACTGCCCTGTTCTAGCAAACCAAATAGAGCTATTACTCAGGTCTTCACATTTTCTAAAGCCACAGAATAATGCATGCTAACAGAGTAAAATGAATTACTGGGTTCAGCAGTGCAAATCAAGCTTATAAACAACTGAGGTTCAACTGAAGTATTTATTCATTTTTTTTCTTAATTCCATTTCCTGGTGACTTTCTTTCCCCAGCCTACCAGACATTTCATCTTTCAAGTTTACTAATTATGCTCAGACATCTTTTTCCTACCAGTCTTTCCCTTTTAGAAATTCTTTGGGTACAAAGTAAAAGAAATTGAATGTATGCCAAACAATATCAATGGTTATATCTGAAAGGTTACAGTTTTCTATTAGTAGTGGTCTAGAAGTATTTTTGTTGCCACTGCAATCAGCTATCTAATTTTCCCAAGAAATATTTAGCAGCAAACTTGAGAAGCTGAAGCTTGACTGCTTTCAAGCTCTAGCCAGTGAGTGATGTTTTTTGTAGGGAGCAGCCCATGAACTTCAAAATACAAAGACCAACACGAATGCAGCAACAAATTCAAGCCTAATGATGCAATATACTGAGGCACTGGTTTCCATTAGGAGCCAACCAAGGGAATACCACGCTGAAAAAAGAAACATCTTGTGTAACGATAAAGAAAACTAGTTCTTAGTGATGTTTCTGAACTTTTGAAAACATTGCTGCTTTTCTAACAAAGTACTAAAACTTGTGGATTCACATAGGAAATGACAAGCATATGAAAAATGCAAATCTAGCCAATTTGTAATCATTCATTTCAGACTGAAAACTTTATGAACAGAAGGGCTGAATCACAGAATTACAGAACGTGTTGAGTCTGAAAGGAACCAAAAGGAACATCGAGTCCAACTCCTAGCCCTGCACGAGATCGTCCCCAAGAGTCACACCATATGCCTCAGAGCATCATCCAAAAACCTCTTGAACTCTGTTGGGCTTGGTGGCATAATTTATCATTTATCATATAATAGGATACAGGAAAGAAAACAAAATTTGAACTAGCAACATGCAAGATGCACCTGTTGAAAAGGTTTCCAGAAAGGATCAAGGTAGCAAAATCTATTTAGGCAGAAACACTGATTTTTTCCCCTTTAACCCTACAGTAGGTGTTGTTACACAGCACTAATAACAAACAAGTTCTAAATAGCTCCCAATATTTACAAAAACTGTAAGAAAAGCAAATTGTGTTATTCAGTAACTCTGAGCCACATAAAACTCCCAATTTTGTAAGCTCCAAAAACTGTGTGTGACTTCAGGTAGACAAAATAAAGGTAGGCTCAACAAAGCAGGGAGCTAAAGATACACAAAAATATTAAATAAGTCTACAGTCAGGCATCTGAGTCAGTTTAGGCATGTTATAGAGTAGATATTAGTGTTTATTTTTATTTTTTCCCCTCTTATTAGATCTTTCCAATTCAGGAAAATAAAAGGTACTACTGAAGTTAAAAAATTTCATCACTTTGCACAGAGCTAAGCATATGTACTGAAAATACATCCTTAGTTCCAGCAATACTGATTTTCTGCTTGTCAGACAGATTAAAAATCTGTAATTTTTTACTCATCAAGTAACTAGTGTGTAAAAAAAAAAAAGTTTGATTTAAATCTAAAAATAAAACTGAACTAAAAGTTCTGTAAGGGTAAGGCCCCTAAACCTCAGAAAATTCTTGGGTTATATGGTTGAATTATTTTCTCAGTTTCAGTGATGCTGACCTAGCGCTTTGCGGAACATGAACATAAATATTGCACAGGCAGATCAGGAGATGGATACCCACCTCTAGAAGTTTCAGTTACACGTTCAGACAGAAAGGCTATGAATTTGATTCACAAATCCGTGAATACGCTAACCAAAATTTTATCTTCTTCCAGTTTTCCAAGTGCATCTCTCCACAAAACCTTCCTGCTGCACTTACCTTCAGCTTTTGCATACTACTGAACGAGCTGAAATCCACTTCCTGCATCCCTCTTTCCAACGTTGATAGGAACATAACATAAATTAAACCTTACAGGCTACAATCAAATGGATTAAAGGCAGACTACATATTTTTGGAGTAATTTTAGTAGATAATGGAGTTATACATTTTTCTGTATTTAAATATTTATTTTTACTCTTGAATAGTTTGGTCTGTGACTGTTATCAGAAATTCCAATTAAAATTGAGTTCTTGAGGTAGCAGGTGTTGTTTCCATGAATGTAGAATTCCTCACTGAAAGATCCTACTTTATAAAAGTGGCATTTCAAAAGGTATTCAAATATTCTCCCTCCCTGAAGTTGATATTAAAACTTCCATAAACCTACTGGGAGCAAAGACATGCTAATAAAGAGTACTTTTGAAAAAGCTCTCTTATCACTATCCTGTACTTTCCAACTTCAGTTTACCATATTGAAAAAAGAGAGGTTGCAGCATCAGTGAAAAATGTGGTGTCAGTAAGGGAGATAGTCCGGCCGTAATTTGCGGTTTTTTTCACTTACCAGCCATATTCCGGCCATTGCACTTTGGTCACATTCTGTGCTAATTAATATCGCAGGCATCAAACTATGACCATTTTTTCCCCAAGGCATGGGTGTTGTGGTTTAGGAATGGTATTCCCCAATTTTGTGTTCCCACTGAAACTCCAAACCACGTCCCATTTGATCCCTCTCCCCCTTGTGGTGGGCTGGAGCAGAGAGCTGGCAGCACAAAAGGTAAAGATCAAGGGTTGAGATAAGAACAATTTACTGGAAACAGCAAGGAGGTAAGAAAACTAACAGCAACAGCTACAATATCAATAACAAAGTGTACAAGATACACAAATTATTCGCGCAGGGTTGCTTGGAACTGGCCACTCCCCCGTTACATTTTCTCAACTAGAAAGAATCCCTTCTCCCTGAATAGAGTTCATTTTCCCCACCATGGCAAAGACTTGAGGGGGTATTGAATAACTCCGGGTCCTAGCCATGCTCCTCATGGCTACTGAAAAAATTAACCCTGTCTTGGACAGAACCAGGACAATGGAGAAGCCAGGAAGGGAAGAAGGAAAGAACAGCTTATGATCATGTATTTAGAAACTGGCACATATAGTTAAGAAAGTCTGAAACATCTGATAGCAAGATTTGTTAAATAAATCATATTGCACTGTAAATACAACATTTTCATCCCTTGCTGACTTTCTGCCTTTCTCCCCCAATATGCATAAAAAAGTAATGCTTACACAAATGTACGGTTCTTTTCTGCTGTGTCTATCTCAAATTATTTTTCCAAAAAAAAATAGCAAGACTGGATTCTATGCCTTCCCTCTGCAAAAATGCCAACAAAAAAGTAATTTAAGTATGTTACTAACCTTTTTCGTTGTGTGGATTTCTTTTTTCTGAAATACAAGAGAAACAAAATGATGGTCAAGAGAAATCATATTTGTAATTTTCCCTCACATAAAATTCTGGTTCAGTATATTTGAATAAATAACTTGCCACATTAAAAAAGGGGAACTTTTTTACATCCTTTCTTTGGAGTGTCTGAAACAGTGAAAAACATCTTCAGCACATTCCTTGCCTAAAATCTTGCAATCTGTAGTGGTTAAATTCACAGAAAGATGTATGTATCCTTTTCTTTCTATTTCAATATGTGTCTGGAAACCCAGTATAAAAAAGCATGCTAAAAACATTTCAGTAACATCAGGGGGGAAAAAAAAAAAAAAAAAGAAAAATACTTTTATGTTGGAAAGATGACACTGAAAGGTTTCAAGTGTTTCAAGTTAGGGCTGGTGCCTAACCCTAGCCAGCTCCAATACAGCTGGTTATTTCAATACTACTTCCTCCTTGTTGAGGGAACCATAGTTAAGGTCTAAAAAAGGAAGAGTAAATGTGCCTTTTTTTTTTCAAGGTTTTGTTTTATTCCAACTAGTAGTAGTAGTAGCTTTTTAAGTTACCCAAAATCTTCCAAAAACTTATTTCATTAACAGGCTCAAAGGAACACCTTAAAAATTTAAAAACATAAGCTCTCCCCCACCCTTGCAGCCTCCAATCACACAAATATTTAGGCATCATCTTGTAATTTTACAACAGAAAAAAATTAACAGAGGTAATGGCATTTCAGAAGAACGGCAGAATATAAGATAAGAACTTTTCTTCTTGTTAAAAAGAAACATAATTACAAGAAAAAAAAACAAACCAGTAAAACCAAAATAAAAGATACTTTGCTTATGCCTGGTCTGCTGTGAAGTGCTGGATACTCTGCTAAACTCAGAATATGAGGGATGGGCCATTTGGATGTCTCAATCAAAACACCCACATTTCTGAGGTACACAAACACAAGTTGCTTACAGTGCTAATATGAACATAAAAGTCATACCGAGTCAAATCAAAGACCTGGTAACTTGTTTGTGACTATGGTCAGTAGGGAAAGAGTCCAAGGCCTTACACTTTGTTCAATATACTGTTTCCAGTGACCCACAGCTTTAGACAATAGCCAGAAAAATACAAGCATCATTTTGTTGAACAACCTTTGACAATCTTTATTTTGATTTCCCATGTGTCTGTTAAATAAAGTGATGCTGAAAAAGCTTTAAAGTTTAAAAAAATGCTGTACCTTTTAAAATTGTATCTGCTGCAAGACAAATTAAAAATCATAAACTATGACAGAGCTTTAATTTTAATTAAAAATACATTTCCAATACTAAATAATACCAAAACATTCATTCAGAATGGCAAAGAGAAAAGATGCTAACAGGAAACGGTGAATAACAATTCCTAAGATTTTACACAAAAGCAATGACGTTACAATAAGAAAATAATATGCAGTAATTAGAATTAGCATTCCAATGAGCTACCTGTAATTTAACATTCAAGAGCTGCAAGTTAAATAGAATGAGGTTATCTATACCAACTTTTCATTTTTTATCCATTCTATATATCAGAGTTATTATGAAATAAATTCTACAGCATTCTAAATTACAATTCAGACATTCTAAAAGCCACATCATCCATATAGAAGCTGTGCTGGCAGTAGAGCTGTACAGTTCAACGATGTACCAAAATTTCATAAACTTCTAGAACAAGGTTTGATGAGTACATTTACTCAAGAGGTTGTTGATTAGCAAGTAGAAGAGGCACCAAAGTGAGGAAAATCTGATTATATATAAGCACTGAAAGAAAAGAAACCCATGCACAAATCCTAAAGGAGATGCCAAGAATGTGGTTTTGATAATCTAACAAAAAACACAAAACCTTTTACTGCACTTACCAGCAAAGCATTTGGAACAGAGATTCATAGTCTTGCTGGACCTGGCAAAAAAATAAAAAAAAAATAGAGCTAAAAAATTCATTACATTTCTAATCAATACAGGGAAATTTTTTTAGGGAATGACAAAAGGGTACAGAGAAGGTAAGAACTTAAATGACTAGGAATCAAAAATATGTGGCTAGAAGTGGCTGAACTAGAAACAGAGCCAGAGAAAAAAACTTAGAGTGGTAATCTCTTTCCGGTTTAAGGAGTTTCCAAAAACATGATTTCCACATATTTACTCCATATATGAAAACAGCCTACTTTACCATTCATTGTATATGTTACATATTCGTCATTCAAACATCTCTATTGAAATATGATGACAGACAAGAACTGTCAATACTTTTGACTTGAACATTAGACTCTCCTTGGCAACAGCTCTGCAGTCCTGACAAATCCTGAATACAATACAGCAATGGAGAGATTAAAGTATTGTACTTATAAGGGCACAGACAGATATGCTCTTGAAAGTCTAGCTGGGATGGCTTAAGTAGTTATTACCTCAAGCTGTTCATTACTACCCTCAGCTGCATCCAGCAGTAATTTAACATAACCTGGCTGACTCTGTGCTGACATGGACTAGGATAGTTCATATGATCCATCAGGGTGGCTCAGCTTTGAGGGCAGCAACCTTCAGCTGAGAGAAAAGCAGCTGGAGAACAATAGCAATATCTCAGCCTCCCAGATGTCTCTGAAGTTGTTTATGCAACTGAGCCACAAGTGTTCAAACCTTAGTCAGTAGGCTCACCAAAAAAACAAACAACAAAGAATTAAGAAACTTAGACTTCTCTAGGGCTACCATGAAAACACCCAGAAATATCCAGAGCAACATACTATGGGAGAACAAGTTTGTCCCAGTTTACAAAAAGTTCCCTTCTCACATTACAACATCTCCTTTACAAAAGTGACCCGGAGAATATTCTCGGAAATGTTGAAATGTCTTTGGGTAAGAACAACCCAGTTTCTGTGCACACTGCCCAGGGTTTGATTCGTTCAGGCTCCTGAATCAGCTCTGCCATTATGTATAAGCATTACAGCCTATGAAGCACCTACTGACAAACAAGACTGTACTAAAATGTCCATGCCCATGGGATCTTTCCGCTTCCCCAGGGCAGTCTCCACATGGAACGTATCATTTAGCCAAATTAATTGCACCTCTGTCTTTAGAAATAGGCATACACAAAAACAACTGAGATGACCAAAACAGTTGTTTTCTATTTCCAGACAAACATGGATGGAATTTTGAGAAGAGACAACACATAAACGATCAAGAACTGCTTCCTATCTTGAGACAAAAACTTTGACAGTTTTTTTCAAAGGAATTATATCACACATGAACACATCTATCAGAATTACAGAACTTTTTTCTCCCCACAGAGTTTGCAGATGATTATTCTAAATGACTTTCCAGCAACAAAGTAAATCCAGACATGGTCAATCATATCTTAGCATTAGTCACATCAAAACATCACAGATGCTTTTCAAATCATGCACATTGGAAAGCTGGTTTGCATCAGTCCCAAGAATTCTGTAAGAACACAGATCACTGCAGATTTCAGACAAAAGCATTTGCCAGTTATAGCAAGAGCCACAGACACAGGAAAGCTAGTTGTAAATGCAAACAGTATGTGCACAGGAGAAAAGTTAATTCCCAGGAAAAGAAAACCGGACAGCATTTGTAGTCATACGGACTGGTAGATACCCAAAGACCCAATATCTATGTTGACAGTCTGCACAGATTATGTACCTTCAACAGAACTGCAATTACAAACAGCATGGTAAGTCAACACCTACAGCATTAGTGTGCTGCAGTTCAGAACTCACTGCTCATGGGTTAGATCCTCTGGAGCAGCATAACATGTCAGGCAGGAGCTCCTCTGCAAAGCCACCAAACCCCAGGGGCAGCAAAGAAAAAGAAAAGCGGACTTCAGCTGGTTCTTACTGATGACATCGGAATGGGCAATGACAAATGTTTTCAGTGGTATAATCAACCACCTCAGCTGTTAAATGCCAGCCTCATATTTACTTATCAGAACACTAACGATGGAAAACACAGATGCAAACACAACATACAGCAACGTGACACAAAGAAAAAAGGCTGCCATTTACTTGTAAAACACAAAACTCCCCAGATCTTCTGAAAGGACAGTGCTATTGGGCAGGTGACCTTGTGAGCTAAATAACTGCAGCTCACTGTTACAGTTTCAAGGATCACTTTCTCCCCAGTCCTTTTATAGGCCTTTTCAGGGCATTCAAGTCAGTCTAAAGCTGATATATATCATGAGAATCTAAACTTTGAGTGGGTTTTTTTCTTAGTTTCTTTGACACAGTCAGCTGTATGACTGCAAATACATCAACATTATACTAGAACTAAGAAAAGAGCACTTTTTTATTAGAAACAGAGTAACAGCATTGATCAATAGGAGCTTCTTTTTGAAAATGCAGTATTAAATTAGAGCAAAAGCTTTATAAAGAAAATGCCTTACACAGTTTACATTCACAAAATACCTAGTAAGTTTGATGTGAGTCATTTCACTGTCTGTCGAGTAAAACATTGTTTGACAGATCACTGTTATACTGCAAATCCCTCCTTGCATTGCTAGGATTTTCTCTTTACAGGAGTCAAGGGTTCATTCACCACACTTAAAATTGAGGAAACCTGCATATCACTGTTATCTCATGAAGCACATCTTGTTAACCACATTGCTGATTTATATTAATTATTCCTCAGTGATTCCAGAATTCACTCCATAATTCGTACTGCTAGTGAGGAACATGAAAATATAAAACTTCTTTGTTCCTGATAACATTCTCAAATATACCATAAATCTGTAATATCTGTTATTTGCAGAGACAATTTTGGTTGAAATGCTCAGAGTCCTGAAATACCAAACAGTCCTGGTCACGGCACAGTCCTCCATTCCATGTCATAGGAAAAAGATGATCACAGGTGACTTTTAGGGAAGAGAATACCATTCCTGTTTCTAGGAACACACAGCAAGATCATGACTGTAATTGCAAATAAGGCACAGCAAAGCTAGAACTCAAAGTTAGTCCTGGCAGTGAGAATTATGTGCTTTAGCCTTTAGCAGACACCCAACCCTTGTGTCACGGTTAGGCTGGGATATTTAACATACTTCTGAATCATGTACCAAATCACCGTGGTTTTTAACTGGACATATTATAGTAATTCCCAGATTTCCATCTTAAGAGACAGGTTCATGCTGAACAGCACCTAATTCAGAATTACACACAATATATATTTTATATGTACAATAACCCTAGAAAGCCATTTTATATTGATAATTTATAATCTCCACTTGTACATAATTTAAGCTGGTATTCAGAAACACATTCATATTTATAGATAAATCAAGTCAAATAGAATGGCATTATCTCCAAGGCAGAATATAAAGCTAAACCCTCTCTGAACGTACTTCTATCTGTCAAAAGGAAACCATTTAACTACAGGATGACACAAAATTATTATGTAGATTGGAAACCACAAGGTGAAGGAAGCTCAGAAGGGCAATTGGCAGACCAAGTGAGAGGCAGAGGATAACTCAAGCCAGCTGCAACAACCCAGATGCTGCAGAATGATTGCATGCAACTGTTCCACAGGGCTGGGTCTGAAAATTGGGGGTATTGAGAAGACCTCCACTGCCAAAGAAAAGAAACACTCCCTCAACAACATGGCCATGAAAGTATTAGAAATTAAATGGGGACTTTGAAAGAGGAATAAATTTACAGAAATGGGAAATCCTGGAAGTCATCACATATTTGTCCTTTAAGCAGGAAATAAATCGCATGTCTGAGTAAAAATAAAATGCCCATTTAAGGCCATTCAAACCATCATCCCTCGTCTGTGCTGCTGTGCCAACAAGTGGCCACAGCAAGGGAAACAGGGGAAACTATTTGAGTGTTGGGACAGACACACACATAGGCCACCATAAGGTCCTAACCTCAGCCAGATGTACACCTGCATCTCAAGTTAAAGGTGCATAATGGAAAGTGAGAGCCAGCAAGACATTAAATGTCAAAAGTCACATCCTTCAAATCCTATACCACAACTGATATGGAACTAATTAAGAAAACTGAAGAGATTGCTTCCCTGATTTTATTTTCATATGGTACTTCCAGTACATTCTTAGGAAAGCATGGGGGAGCCTCATCTACTCCATTAAGAGCACTCATGTTATTCATTCTATTTTATGCTTTGTATTACAAACTTCCTTTTATTCCTTGCCATTTGACAGTACACCATTGTGAGGCATCATCCAAATCAATGTGCATTATGCTCTGTCTTCTTCACTGAAAAGTTTAGTTTTCTTTCTCTCCCAGTAAATGACTACCATCCATACAAAACCACATCCAGAGAATGCAGTTGAGTTCTAGCCATTACTATCAAAGGCTGCTAGATATATGGTAGACGACCAGAATAGACAGAATCAAAAAAGAATCTTGATCTGAAGAAAAAGTTACATGTGGAAAATTTGTGCTGTCAAAGGGAGTTAAAAGGAAGAATCTGAAATGTGACTGATGTCAAAATACTCAGTCTCCAAAAACAACATTCTGCCAAGAAACTTAAGATAGGCACACTTAATAAATAATGAAGGGTTTGTAACAAAATCCTCCATTTTCCAGCAGATGGTCAGGTGCTTCATACTTTCCCCATCTTTAAGATGAAGGAAAAAAAAAGCAAATCAGAAGCATTAAAAACTAATACTAGCTTTACTCTGCACAAGTGCCAAAGAACAACACAAAATGCTCAGTTTCACCTTCATCAGCATGCTGCCTACACTCTTTAGGGTAATGGTCAGCTACTTTTATTGGTTTAAATGCTCACCAACAACATGAATCACGCAGCTGCAGAGTAAAAACAAGTAAAGATTTAGTATAGGTATATATTCTCAAGGCTTGAAAAAGCACTAAAATAATCATAATTCTTGAAAATAATTTTTGTTCATCTGTCTTTTGATGATGGAAGAATAAGGATTTTGCAGAAAAAACCACTTTCATACAGCACACATGCATTAGACATTTAACTGTAGAGACATTCAAGCCACAGATGTTAATTAGGTTGACTGCAAAATCCCAGATTCCGCATTTGAATCGGAAACAAGGTTTTCCAGCATATCTAGTAATGATTCCTTACACTCCAGAAGTTCCTATGACTCGGCAGCAGGAACACGTGGCACTGAAATTGCACTGGTGGTTAAAGGCACCACGTTAAACCCACCCCTGGTCCCCTTCCAGGGCAGCAATCACGGGGGGATCACCCTGGATGACGCCCGTCCGACACTGTCGGGGGCCACATGTTGGAGTGAGGAACACAACACGAACCACGTGAATAATCAGTTCAAACCACAAAGATACTCCCCATACATTCAGCACATACTGTGCCATGCATTTTGCAACTCAGGACAACTATACATATGTGAAATCAATGTGTTTTTACCACCGTAGTTAATGATCTGTCACCATTTCCATTATAAAGCAATTTTCAAAGGCTTATAACTCTGCCAAGAATTCGCTCTGAGCAGAATCCTGGCACACAGCAAAAGCAGAACCATAGTGCACATATGTTTAGTTTCATCCAGCCAGACTAGAAGGATTATTTATCATTAAAAGAAAATCGATTACATTCTGTATTTCCCTTACACTTTTCATCATTCGCTCAGAGCGTGCAACGCTTCCCCTCGTACAGGAGGGAGGTTAATCGGGCTGTGATAATTGTCCTTTGAAAGTGCCGTATCTCCTGCACTGCGGCTTCCGAAGAAGCCACCTCACTGATTTCATACATGCTGTGTATTTGATATTTATAGTGCCTTCATAATTTATAATCTTGTTAAGGGAATACAGGGAAGGTTTTTTGGACAGTTTAAACAATTACTCATATTTTCAAACTGAGGCAGTTCAATTATTCTTCATGAATGATGTATGCCAAATTCCTGTCAAATGAAAGAGTAGATGTGGAGCATGTCAAATGCGGGTGAACCTATAGAGAACTTGGCAACCAGAAACGGATCTATAAGTGAACTGAAGTCTGAAATTAAATATCCCACAAATGCATTCAATATTCTCTAATCCACCAGCTGTTCTATATCCATACACTCAGATTTAGGAATTCCAGTTCAATTAGAAAAGTATTATCAGTAAAATTATTTTATTTTTACAACAACTGCAGGTGGTTTTGCTTGAAAAATATGACTATTTTGGTTGTGGGCTCCTCATTTTCACCACAAGCAATTTCTATGTTACTCATAATTTCAAGATTTTTGGTAAAATTCTGCTGAAAATGATGCTTCAATTAGTGAGCCACAAGCTCATACCTCAATTTGAACAGAAATGGAGGGAAAACTTTAAGAACAGTACAGTATACCACTGCAATGCCCTTCTGGCAGCTTTCCACACTCAAAAGATACATTGATACAACCTAAAGAAGCAGCTGTATCCTGATTTATCATTTTTTTCAATTTCAGTGCAGCATCCTTTTAAAACTCTATGCCTGAAGCCCTTTTTATGTTTTAACTATACAATGACACTCAAGTGCTCTCTTGATAATTAGTCCAGAGAAGAGCACAAAGATACACAACAGCAGAAGGTGGAAAACACACAGTAAAGTAGCTCTTTAGTCTTACAGAACATACCATGGGCTCTGACACAGAAACACACTGGTAGTTTCAATTTAAAGCCTTCTCCAACAACCCTTAAACCGCAAAGAATCCAGTGCATCCAAACCAGCTAAAAACTTAAACCCCATTCAATTGGGTCCGAGTTCCCAACATTGCTGCCCTCCAGCCAAGTCCAAATGGTTCATATTCCCACAAATACACATCTCTACACTTTCTTTAAGAATAAAAAACCACAGCAGCAAAATCATACACCAAACATTCTTCTGCCAACTCTTCAAGATCTTTTTCATCAAGATTTGTAGCCTAATATTTAAAGGGCAGAAAAAAGGTTGAAAAACTAATCATCAAGAGAGTCCAAGTGAAGTAGGAATAAAATTCAGAATTTGTGATCTACCCTCCTTCCTCAAATTCTTCAAGGTTATTACTTCTTCTGTGTATTGCAGATAATAACTAACATTGCCCTATGACAACACAATCATCATCTTGAGATTTGCAGTACGAGATCAGACTAATTTTATCTTTTTCTTCAGATCAAACACTCTGATGCTTGCTCTACTGATAAGCAGCACTCAAAAGCCTCCTCAATTTGTGTTATTCTTATTACCACAGGATTGGTAATAGATACTAAACAGTAAAACATTTTTAGAAAAAAAAAAAAAAAGAGCTGAAAGAAATCTCAAGAAAGTATCCCCTTTGTCCCCTGACTTAAAGGTACGGCTAATTGTGCATCAAACCTTGCCAGGAAACACTTCTGAAATGCTTCCTGACCTGAACTACTAGATTTAGAATAGAAAGTAGGAAAATGTTTAATTCTTCTTCAATTTAAGCCCAGCGAAAGTATTATTTTTTTTAATCACAGTTATATTTTCTAGGGTAAAAATATACTTTAAAATGTCTGGCCTTATAATGGCTTAGAACGGTTTGAATGACAGCATAAAAAAAAAGCTTTTCAAAGTATTTCCAGGACTGCAGTGTGCATGTCAAGTAACATTTCAAAGGACAAGTTATGTAAAGTGGTTTAAAAATGCTGTTGCATTTACAAAACACACTTAGAAAGTCTGGTTTAAGTACTGTGCCATACTTAATCTTTCAAAAGCTAGTAGGGCATCAAAATTATAAAATAAAGTCCTTTGTTGCAAAGCTCTACTTTTTATGTCTAACAAGTCAAACACTACACAAGTAAAAAGACTTTTTAAGCGTTGATCATCTCAAATATATAGAGAGAAAGAACCTGAAGGGCACTCTATGCAAGAGATCTGATAGGAAGAGGCAGAATCCCAATTATTATTTCGACTATTTCTATGAGTTAGAAAGCACAGGAAGCTAGGTTCAGAAATAAAGCAGCCAAAATGAAGAGGAAAGAGTATCGCTCCCATAGTACAGGAAGAAAGCATTACTATTCCCAGATGGCTAAGGAGCCGTGTCCTATTTAGTAGGGAGCAGGTTGTCCAGCAGGAACTCACTTAGGTCTCACCTAGACCTGCCTAAGGAACCCCAAAACACAGCAATATAACCCCAAAATGCAACATATTCTTGTGACTGAGTGACAAACTGACTTCACAGTTCTTTGCACTCCTTGGTTAATCAAACCCTCTTGAACTGCATGCTAAGGTAGAACTGTAGCCTTTCTTGAAAAGCAATTTAAGATCCTTGACAAGATGCCTGCAATCCTATCTTATCACACTGTTCATAAACACACACGTCTGAAACAGGCTACCAGTCTGTAAATTAGTGGACACTTCTCCTCCTCCCCTTTAAACAGGACCCGCTAAAGGTGAGCTGGAGGTTCACTGTGGGAAATTCCCTTCCTCCCCTCCCAGCCTGCCTTGTACCCAACAGTACAGCCAGGCAGCAACACGGCCCTTACCCTGGTCTGTGCTGCCTCTACCCCTGAGTGACTACACACAGTCACTTCCACTCCTCAGGTGGGAAATCGTAGCTGTGCCTCATGATCCTGTTTCAGAGAACAAGAATACTTCAGCTCCTTCTCAGGAATTTGAAATGAATTGTATCAAGACTGTGCCCACAATAAGAGCAATCTGCCAGTTAACTGAAGAAAACATTCCTGAAAGCAGACCCACCTATGCTGGTGGAAAACAATTCTGCCCTGCTGTGACAATAAAACAAAAATAAAAGAAAGTAGGAAAAAAAACATTAAAAGGCACTTTTAAAGTGGATTAAACCACTCTGACAGTTCTATTTCAACCACCTAGGACTATCTTGCTTTTAGCACAAGCAGGTTTGAATGCTTATCTTAGTCATCCCAAAGTTTTTATCAATTTCCTAATAGCTCTCAGATAAAAGTCTGTATGAGATTTTTTTCAGGTAATGAATGGAGGCTCCCAGCCTCAAAAAAAGACATCCCAGAGCAAAGAAACAGAGTGGCAACCACTTGCTATACTGAAGAAATGTTATAAACTAGTATTTTCACTAACACCTTACATAAAGTCTTGTCTCAGAACAACACTTGCATATTCACACTTGAGATCTCCTCTCACATGTAACTTAAAAAGTACCACAAAGCCAGAGGTCAGAATAATTCCAAGGAACACAGCATTTCTAACCAGCATAAAACTGCTTATAAAGCATTCCTTCAAAATGTTTCTTTGTTAAATATTCAACTTCTGAAGTGTCTGAAAAAGACTAAATAAATCAGGTAAAATTTACAACAAAGAGTTCAAGGACCAAACTCATACAAACATGTTTGGCAACACAACTTCAAAAACCAAACAAGCCCACAAAAAAATTGCCAAAACACAAAGCAAGAGTTAGGCTGATAATAACAAAGACTTATCCAAAGCAAGCCGCTAATCTAAACATAAAAGCTGCTGCGATATTTCCTTTCCCATAAATGTGCACCCAGGCACAAACACCAGTAGAGAAATAGAAAAGCAGCAACACACCAACCACCACCAGCTCAGTGACACACGACAAGCTGTGACTTACAGCTCCATGGATAGTTCATAAAAAGCTGCATCTTCTTTTCAGAAGTGTTCAGTACAGAGTTGGCAGCTCAGGAGCTCCTAAGGCACGGTGGGTTCTGGCCACGACACCGGCCCTTCAGCCCCGAGACCTGTCACTCGTTACGACCCGTGTGTCACCATGGAACATCCCAAGCACACCAGTAAAAGACAAGTCCCAAAGTGAGGAATGTGGAGGGGTATAGAAATTTTCAGTAAAGAAGTCCAGAATAAAATGGTAGCATTTGGAAGACTGAGTGAGACTTTTTGGGTGGAGGGAGAACATTGGTTTGGGTGGGTTGATTTGTTGGGTTTTTTTAAGCTGTGATTAAACTACCCTTTATATGTTTAAAGTTTTAATGTCTAAACATTGCAGCTGCTCCCAACATTTTCAACACAATTTTTGAGGCCTGAACTTGACCCAGGGAGTGCTTTTTTCAAGTAAAGGATGCTGGAAAGTTAATGACTCAACAAAATGGTAGAGTTCAGCAATGGGCTGTAAGCAAATGTGCTCCTTCACTCAAATCCTATGAGTCGTGCCCAGGAGGAAGAGCTGCCTCACCTTTGTACTCTACCCAGTTATGTTATTTCAAAACTCTTCTCAATTCTACTTGGAGTAGAAAAAGGCTTCAAATATACTTAACTGGGTTAAAGAACTATACATTAAAATACAGATTTGTAATAAACATCTTTAGCCCAAATCATTTCAGTGTTCAGAATCTGTGGTTGTAAAACAGGAAACAACCTTAAAGTAACGTAATGCACCACAGCGTCAATGTTTTCCTTTTTTCAGCATTCTGAATTCAAATGCCTGATCTCCAAGAGCAATTACAATAGAAATAGTACTCAGAGGTTTTTTTCAGGAAGAAAAAGCACCTTAATACTCCACTGCAATTCCGGGGGGGGGAAGTTAAAGGCTAAATACAGAGTTAAAACCTGCCCACTTCTGATTTAACAGCTAACACTAAATTACTATGTTCAATATTCTCATTAAGTGGTTGGCTCATGGGTCTGGCTACTGGTCTTTCTGTAATTGTAGTATTGGAATTTAGTTCAACTAGAGAAAAACTAAGTAGCAGTAAAGCTGCTTCAAAAACAAGATGAAGAGCACCATATGGATTCTTTTAGTGGACTGTGTTCCAGTTTTTGGCATTTTCTCTTATCATATGTTAGTTCAAGATAAAGTGCACCTGACTCACTGAGTAAAACTAGAATATTACAAGTCTATGTTTATTAATTTCTTTCGCAGAGAAAATGGAAAAAAATCTGATAAAAGAATAACTCTCTGCAATGGGAAAGCTGACTGTTTGCACACTTAACTAGTTCTGTAAATAATGCAACCATTAAAAGGATACAGTTATTTCAAGTCACAATATGCAAGTGTCAATAATTATACAGATATTTTTCCTTTTTTCTTTTAAATAGACGAACACAACCTTTCTCTTCTCTTTCACAGCTATATGGTCCCTATACAGTCCCTGCATTACTTGAGAAGTCAACAGGATGAGGTATCTTCCATAGGCACCGAAACAGAATGAGCACAGTACACAAAACCAATTCGGACCCACAACATCTGAACTGGATCTATCAGGCAACTGTTTGTTCCTAATGGAACATAGGCATTTTTATGCTAGATTACTCCAAGTTTATCTCATTTTTTCCCACCTTTCAATTCTCTATACCTCTTCAAAATACTACATAAAATTTATTTCTCACAATTCTAAAATGAGACAACAGCAATTTGTTCCCAAATATTCAAACTGGGTAGTTCAGAAAGCTATGCAAATAAAATATTCTTAGTTAAAACATCCAAAGTGCTGGGGAGCTTGTTAGAGCCCTCAATTGCTTTGTTTCTGACTGATCAAGAACTGCTCTCTCTGTGTGTTCACCTGCAGCAGGCCTGAAAATCAATCCCTTACATTCCAGTATGATCATCTACCCAGGGAAGTGCAGAAACAGAGGAACAGATTCACAGGTACCTCTCAGGTATCTCTCCCTATACAGTCTGTCTTTTCCATAGTAATAAAAAAAAAAACAAATAAAAAAATCCCAAACCAGGAACATTCTTCTTCAGTGTTCTTCACTCGTTACTCCCCCATCACAAATCTTTTCATAGGACATCTCAAAAGACAAGGCAAAATACTAAATTGGATCTAAAAGAAAGACATTATTGAAGATTGTCTAATCCAGTCCACAAGTTTTGAGCAATTATTAAAAAATAAATGCCACTGAGGGGGTAAAAAATAAACAAGCACAGACTACTACAGGCAAACACACTGATTTTGCTTTAAATACCCTCATTGCAATTCCTGGAAGGATTCTGTTCTCAGTCTAAACTTGACCTCCTTGTTAAACCTGCAGTCTAACTACTGTGATACACAAAACTGATTAAAAAAAGTGCCCTCACATATATAACCTTCCTGCATAGATGGAAGATGGAAATTGAGGCAAGGCAAACTCCACTCTACCAGCTGAAGAATAAGGGACTGAAAAACAAGCAAACACATGCCAAATTGCATGGTCTCCTAGGCTGTAAATAACCTGAGAGCTATGCAAACTAAAGAAGGCATTAGATCATGACTAACATCAAGAGAGGCACTTTTGCCTTCAAATTTTAGGTGTTATCAAAGCTATGAAGTGTAAACACTAGAAACCATGTGACTGAAGATCCAACATTTTGGTGTACATCCATCTCAGGCTTAAAGGACTCGCTATTTGAAAAATCATTTTTTAACTCACACTCACCACTGTAAATGCTGCTCCTGTTATCTCTGACAAAGAACAGAACACTGCACATCATCCCTTATCAGCACTGCTCCCAATCTACTACAAACATCCCAAAATCATTTGCCCATAGACATACTTCCAGCTACCACCCATCAAACCTGGAGACTCCCAGGATTTGTTAAATTTGAACCACTAGCACCAACATCAAACTCTATTACTTGTTTGATTACCAGCTAAAAGGGCAGTCAGATCTACAATAACATTCTCTAATCAGAACTCAAATCTTTTATTGTCTTAAAGGTGTTGTAGGGACTTGAGAGCAAAAGAAATAACGCAGGTTTTATGATATATATGTAATTACAGCAAACTTCAACGGTATCTTTTAAATATAATTCTTAAGCATTCATAAAATCACTCATTTTCCTGAGACAAGTTTATGATATGAGTTCAGAATGGGTTAAATTTGAAGAGTTCCTAAGAAAGATCAGCTATGTCCCACAATGTTCACTAATACAGGAGGTTATTTAATAGTAAATATTCCACCTGTCTTTTCTTGAGCACATCCTGTGAAGAACTGGCAAATTGTTCCAGTGGGGCTAATTGACCTACTAAGGGAAAGTGGACCAAACTCCAAATCTCAGCTTAGCTCTTGGCTTAAAAGGTCTGCAGAACTTGGGGATAAAAAAAAAAAAATCAGATATGGCAATACAAGAACAGCAAAGGAAAGTGGGGAGAGGCTCCTCATCTTTTATTAGGTGGAGAGACTGCTCATCTTTTATGAGGTGGTGCTTACTTCCCCTTGGCCTTCACACATAATCAAAGTCAGAAAAATTCAATTTACTGTTTATTCAATAAAAAGCATGATGACTCTCTATATTTTTAAATATACCAGACCCAACATCCCAGTGGGTTGTACCCAGCCTCCTCAAAATAATGTGGCACCACAGAGAAGCACCACCACGATGGCAGGAATTACTGTCCTGTCTTTGTGCTGCTGTAAAACCCACACTCTGTGCATGTTTGCTCGTTTGCACTGAACATTTATAATTCTCTAGGTACTCCAACATCTGTGAAACATTTTACAGCTCAAACCATCAGCACGCAAGGGTTTCAGCTGTTGTAAACACTGAATCAGCTGAGCTACCAGAAACACTAAAGAGAATTTACTGTATAAAGGAAATGCACCACACAAGCAGGTCTCCACACTTCAGTACCAGGGGGCAAGTCACAGTGGGACAGCAGGGCTCCACACCTCAGGAGTTCAGAGGATGATCCCTCAGCCCCACAAAATCCAAATTAAGTAACGGCCTGCTTACACTTGTACTGCAAGGCTGCAGTGAATTCCAGCTGCAGTGGGCACTACTGCATGGTAATCCAGACTGCAACCTCTGCAAATAAATCTGTAGGGAATAAATACCACTCATAAAAATTAGCACAGTAACCAAATGCACTTACTGATGGAGTGATCTTTTGTGTTATTCATAGAAGGGGAAATGCTGAATAATGTATTAAAAGAAAAAGGACAAATCTTACAACTTAATACAGGACTCAGTATCACATACAATCACACACAGTATCAAAAAATAATCCAGAAAATTTCTCCAGTATATAAAAAAACCATTCTAAGTAACCTACACAAAAATGTATCTTTTTGCCTCTTTTTCATAAACATTAGAAGGGTTGTTTGCCTCCTTTTTACACACATTACAAGAGTTATGGGATTTTTTTTCCTTGCTTCCCTTTTCAATATAATAAACCCAGCAAATCAAGAAGGTGGGAGAATGAATGGGAGGTATTACCACCAAAGAAAGAATCCAGTGGTTTGACAGTCCCAACAGTTCTGCTGATAAATTGTGAAGCCTCTAAATGTCTCTATAAAAGTTAAAATACCAACTGAAAAAAATGCAAGAGAAACACTTTTTTTAAGCAGACTCTTTCTAAAAAGATGATCTAGGATTTTTTCAATTGGCTGAAGTTTCAGACTCCAGAATTATATTCTCCTCCAAATGTCATTTGTGGGTCATCTGAGAATTGAAATTATCAGAATTCCTAAACATTGATAAGGCTTTTCATTTTATATACATCACACAAGAAATATTTTTTCCCCTATATCTCAAAGTTTAAAAAGAGATAACACTTTGCTAAAGTCAAGTATAGAGATTAAATATTCAGTTCTTGGTTTTAGTAACATGAAACTACAAAATAATACATATTGCTTAAAAGTAATTTTCTCTGAACAGCTTTCTAAACACATCTAAGAGCCACATGGTTCTTTAGACCACTGCATTTGAAATGAAATGCCTTAACATTATGAAACAATGCTCTTCCCTGCTACAATATTCATTCTGGAGAAAAAAATGGGGAAAAAAAAATCACGAAAAAATCCACAAATTCTCCCATTTCCTCAGCAATCTCACACTACTTTTGCCACTAAAACTAAAGTTTCTTACTTGTTGTGATTCTGTGATTTTCCTAAAGCTTCGAGATGCAGATACAATTCTAGCTTGCATTTAACTAATTCACTTGTCATAGTTTCCCCATCAGCTACAGTAACTCAACCATCACTGTCAGTGGTTTCAGAGGAATAAAAGTTATATTCATTTTTGCTACTGTGCAAGGAAACTGTAACTACACCACGGGTTTCATTCTTCCTTCACAACACCCATACTAAACTGGTCACACAATGCAGGCAAGGTTGGTTCCTGCAGCACACCATGAACATTCCACCTCAGAACAGAAGGTCCAGAAGCCTCCTCCATAGTGACAAAAGGGTTGAAAAGGGGGGGAAAAGAAAAAGGTTTTAAACTGTCTCTTTCCTGTCAGCTGCCAATGGGACTGTTGTATCTGTCTTTCCTTGTTCTGCTTTTTGTTCGTTAAAGTTGAGCATCTTATTTTGAAGTTGGAACAGAAGAATTACACACATGCCATAAAATAAAAAAACCTGTGAATTGACTAACCACTTGAATGCTCTGGTCTTCACTCCTGAGTCAAGTTTCCTTGACATACAAAGCAATGTTCTTTATGTATCAGGCTCAAAGGTTTTGGAAATTTTTATCTTACCATTATACAGCTGAAGGTCAGTGACTGCAGGTGTACTTCTGGCATTTACAGTATAACAACAAAAAAAGTTGTATGATTTTACAGAAATGGCTCAAGTAATTCAGAGACTGGTTAAGGGAACCTCCAAAAAGATCAGCCTTCTCCCTAAAAGCTGTGTTGTACAACAGCTTTACATTCTATTGATACCATATGTAATTACAGAAGCAGAATTTGTGTGTTTTTTCACTACTGACTCATCTTCCAAGTTATTGAGGCTTTTGAAACTGTACTGAAGCATCACACCCTGGAATGTTAAGAGCTTACAGCTTGTCTGGGCTCAGGGACTATTTCTTACCCACATCTCACTGAAACCTTTTTTTGGGTGCATATAGTACTGGGAACACAGGTGGTAAGAGCAGAAGTATTCCAAACTCCTTTTCAGTTGACAGCATTGAAAGTTATACATACTAAAGGCAGCTATTGTCCTTCCCTCTTTGCCCAGTCACCTCTCCTCTGAATTCAGAAGGGAAGTATGGAAACTTGAGAGCCTGCTGATACAGGATACCCAAACTTAGGTATATTTTAGACACCTTTTTTTCAATTACCATCATGGAAATTGCTCTCCCTACACCAATCAGTAATCCTGGCTCCTTCCCTACTTCAAAAATTTACTTGACTGCTTTATTCAGGAAAAATCCTGTTCCCACCACAGCTCCCAGATTCCATTATATACTTAGTCAAATGGCACGATGAGGCTGCACAGAAACTCAAACAGGAATTAAAATGCAACAGGAGAACGGACCTATCCAACTTAAGATTTCCAACGTTTTCCCTTAAACTTGTAGGCCATTTTTGCAGACTCTAAGCCTACTCACGCAACAAATCTGCAACTTTTGCAAAGAAGAATTACTGTATCTTTTGGAAGCACAACAAATATCTGAAGTAATTTCCAACCCAAAGCTGAAAATAAGTCAAATGATGCAAAAAATTTGGTATACTCCTACAGGGTCTGTCAAAAAAGCCCAGTCCTAACTGGAATGTGAACATTATGCTGATAAATGTTTTTCTTCCAAAACAGTTTATGATCAGAAATGGTAATAAATTTCTGTGGAGGGATCTTACATCTTACTAATGGGGAAAACATTTTTTTACACTGAAAAAAAGGATTTCTGACAGTAAATAAACACAAAGAATAACCAGTAAGAAGTAAAAAAATACTGCCCTGTGAAATTATCAAATAATATTTATGTATCCACCATGAAAATAACTACATTCCTGTTCACAGACATAGAAAAACATTTCATACCGATATTTAAAACTATTAGCAAGTCATCATATATTTATGACATTTTCAGATTTGCACACTATGGACAGAACTGTGGTTATTTATCCTGTTTTATGGCACTCCTTCATTTTGGTGTTCTGAAATTTTACCACAAGACTGAATGTGAACTACAGCTTGAACCTACAATGGTTTTTGTTCTGCTACCTTGCCAGTTGGGCAAGATTAGAATGCAAAACTACATTATTTATGCCAACATGCAACTCCTTTCAGAGTTGTTAAAAGCTGGTGCAATATTAAACATATACTTGCTTCCTAAAAGAAAAGGACTATGCAACCACATTTTAAATGCACTTGGGTCACATCATCTGCAATCTTATCAAATGGTGACTCTGCTACTGAACTAAATCACCCCACTAAGACATTCATCACATCTTTGGCTCTGGCTTCATTTCCCCAAGCCTACAATCACTGTTTGATCACATTCCATCAATATGGATGGCAATGTAATATTTTCAAAGGCTCCTGAATGTCAATGGGGTCTAACACACAAGTCATTTAAATGCTTTGAAATCATTTATTATATTTAGACTTTCAGTGAAGGACACTCAGTTACAAGAACTATGTTTGCTTTGTTCCCCACGAAAGATAAAGTGTTCTTTTTGGTTTTAACCCGATGCTGTTATTTTCAGGGCATCTCTAACTAGAGAGGGGGCCCTCCCAGTAAAGAAATCAAAACTCAACTTTCACAAGTTAAAAATACATTAGATCCTGTGATTCTTTAGTCAGAATTCAGGTGGGGTTATATCAGTCTGAAGCTTTTCAATATTTGAAAGTGTACAAAAACAACCTCAGCAAGAGAAATCCAGAAGATGAGACCATAATACTCTTTAGGTTGAAAATACCCATTGATCTCTGATTTCTATCAATGCAAAGTAGTATTTTTCCATTTTCACGCTCCAAGGTGTAGTGAGAAAGTTCAGCTATTTTTCTTACCATTCTCCTTCAGCCTTATGCATTCCAGCATCACCCTCACTCTTCTTAATGACATATGAGAGGCAAAAGTTGGAGTCCTCTCATACTGATTGTCCCCCAAAGACGAAGTCTGACAGTCCCTCCCATCCACTGCAACAAAGAGTGGTTGGGTGCTTCCCCTGGAACTGAGCTCCAATGACTCCACACAGGCTGCACAGTGAGCAGCAACCCTCTCCTCTGCTCTCACCACTCACACTTTGCTGCTGGCAAGCAGCAGGTGACACACCCACGGGAGATCATTCAGCATTCCCCCTACACACCTTTTATTCATAAATCTCCCTCAGGTTTGCAGCTGGACAAAAAATAACTTGGTCTTCAATCTCCTCTGCATTTTTCTCAGCATTATAGTTTTGTAGCTGAACTTTACAGTTTTGTACCTCTACTACCACAGTATTTCGTGGTCTGTGTTGTGTCACATTTCTCTTTTACCCAATCACTTTGGAAAGCAATTCCATTTTAGGATTTCGAACTATTCTACTGCAGAACACATTGATTTATTAAGAGTTGACAATTTTGCATAATGTCAACTTGATAAATTATTTTTCCAGTTTAGGAAGCTCTTTGTGTCCCAAAAGGACAAATAAACATTTTCATAGGATTGCTGTTCTCAGTTCAGGTTTAGGAAAATCAAAGTATTAATGAAAAATTTATTTATCGTACATTTCAGTCTCTATGTGGCACCTCTGAAATTCAGGATGTACAAAGCCCTTGCAAATAGTAACAAATCACGTAAAACTCAAAGAAACAAGCAGGAGCTTTTTAAAATAAACCATTTACTATTAATTTTATCATCTTAGCAGTGCAGCAATACAAGAAAGTGTTACATGATAATCTGCCAAAACATAAATAAAACCTGATAATCTCATTTCCTCTCAGCATCTAAGCCATGAGAAATGCAAGTAAGTAAACACTGTGCAAGCTAAATCACAGGGGAGTTAGTTAAGTGTTTAGCTCAATCACGGAATGATCAACAACACTAAGTCTTGTTTGGAAACAACTTTGACATAACCAAACCTGTTGAGCTAATGAGTGACCCACAAATCTCAACTCCCAAATTTAGCCAGTTTGACCTAAACCAGTCCACTTTTGCATTTCAAACAAGTTCTGTAAATTCAAACAATTAATTCAAGAGAAGCCCTTCTGAACTACATAAAGCCCAGCAGCAGCCTCTTTCAAATAAATAAATTATCAGGATCTCTCAAACATCCTTTCCCTACAATATGCTACTGACTCCCTCAACATCTAAAGTAAAATTGTAAAAAGCATTGGTGCTTACCATTCTGAAATGTGCAGCTTGCTCTGTCATAACTCAATTGCACATCAGCAATAAGTGAGGGTTTTTTCCTAAAGAGTTTTAAGCAGTATGTGGAGAGGTTTGCAATGTCTGTGTGACAATATAGATCAAATTTTGTGCCTAGTCACTTGAAATTCTCCTTATAAATTTATAACTCAAGTCTTTATGCAAGTACAGCAGAAATAAGTGTAATGGCTGGAGGACAGAGAGAACAAGGTCACCCAAAACCGTAAAGATTTTTAACTTGACAAGATTAAAAATACCTAGGTTTTCTTTTCTACTTGTGAGGATTTGGAAGAAAAGGCAACAAGGTAACTAAAAAAATAATTAATTTGTCAGACAAATTTGGCATGAAACTTCCTACTTCATCTGTGCCTTTCTCCTGTTTCACACAGCAGACTTCCCAACTTTCAGGCAACTGCATTTCAATTACCATGGTAAAAAGAATTCAGCATGAACGTTTTGCTTAAAAGTTCAAGGGTTTTAAACATCTAATGAAAAAAGACCCCATCCATCCCACATCCTTCTTCCCATGACAGAAGGAAACCTTTACACAGACTGGTAGATTGGCTTTTCCATCTTCAATGATCTAGATTAATGTAAATGCAAACTATAATCTTCACAGCTGTCATTTTTACAAGGTAGCCTTTACTACTCTGTAAGTGTTTAAAGTAGATAGTCTAGATTTATTTACATGAACAAAAACAAGGGTACCACAGCACTCACAGAAATCTTCATATTAATCTCACAATTTTCCTACTTTGAGATAACATGGAGAAAGTGTGGGAACAAGCCTCAACTTCTTATTTTCCTCTAATAATGGAGACTGAAGGAATAAATCACCACCAGTACGCTTGTTTCATCTAACTCAGACAGGGGGAAATCAGGGCCAAGTTAAATATTTCATTCACATGCCTGTAAACAGCAAAGGCCCTTTCATTAGATCAGCTTTTTGTGCATTTCTGAAGGTAATCTTAGGCACAGTGAGCAAGCAGAGTGATCATTAAGCAATACAAGTGAGTCCCAAAACTTTAGCTCACCCTGAGCTCTCGTCCAAGCTGTGTGTAACCTCCTCAGCACACCAGAACAAGCACGTTTTAACCACCTCACCACGGTGACAGGCTGCAACTGCAAACTGCCACTCTACTGCTTCAGCAACTACATCAAATGATAATGCTGAAGCCTACAGAAGCAGGAGTTTAAACTACTTCTAAAAATTAAGCAAGCACCAGTATCAGCCCATAACTCTGCAGTCACTTCTAGGCTCCAGCAAAACAAAAAAAGAAAAATTAATCTTTCCAGGACTCTGCCTGACTTTAAGCTCATAATCATGAAACTCTGCACCTTATTCAGCGGCATCCTTTGCACAGAGAAGGCCCCTTCTGAAAGGGGCCCAAAGAATCTTTGATCACTTGCCATTTTCACCAATGCACCAGAGCAGTCTGGGAAATTAAGTGACAGGTAACAGAATTTAAAAAGTGTCTTCAAGTATTAAACTAATGAATAGCAAATACACAAATGATTAATTTCATGTACATTGTTTTCTTGCCCTTTTACTTCCCAATACTTTAACTTAGCAACCCTGCAAACAGTAGTCTGGCAGATGACAATTTTGCATTTTCAGCTCTCTGAGCATAGTTTTTATCCAGTCAATTTATGCAGATGATTTTGCTCTGTTTTGGGAAGGTAACACCCTACCTAGACCCTTTCAAACAAAACAGTTATACTTGGCTAATCCAGCTAGAATCAAAGTGATTTAAACACATCTGTAGCTTTCTCTAAATGGTACATATTGAACAGCTCAGTCTGTTGTGGTATGGATAATAACACATTTACTGTTTCCTACATATTGTGCACCTTGATTTTAGCAGAAACACTGGTTTCTGAACAACATCCAGATGTAAACAGTTGAAAAAAAATAACTAACTCAGGCCATCTGTCCAACTGGCTGGTAGAAGACACTTGTCTTTCATGCCATTATGGCAACTAGGATGACCTAAGGGTACAGGCAGGACTGATTTTGAGGACAGAGGTAATACCCATGCATACACTTTGAAAAAGTAGATTAGCTTTCCCATACAAAGAAGAAATAAATGCCTGTGTCTCCAAAAGCTGGTCTACTTTTTCCAAGTAAGTCATCTGTGCTACAAAAAATGTAACACCTACCTTCAGAATTTGTCCTGCATAATGATGAGGGACAAGAAAACTCAGCAAAAGAAAGTAAAGCGTCGTTGATGAACCAGCTAGTAACCAATGCCAAGATGAGGATCATGCACACCTTTTCCCTTGCACTTTTTGGATGTCCGTGAAGGGGGTTACAGAAGAGGGCAAGTCCTTGAAGCTTCTGTTTGTATCAGAATCTTACTATGTAATCTTAAAAGGAATATAAATCCATTTGGACCATAAAATGATTTAAATATTTATTGGTTGTTTAGTGGCCTTAAATAGTACTCAAAAATAATATCTAAAAAGCCCCCCAGCAAAAAAAAAACCCAGCATCTCTAATTTTAAGACATTCATATCAGGAAAAAGACTGTTAGAATATTTATTCAAAGCTGTGTTCAAACAGAAAACAGGGTTTAAAAGCTGTTTTCATCCTGAAAATTGATAAACACATGTAATCATTCTTCCATGCTACAGCAGCTACACAACCCATCTACACGGGTGACACAGAAGGTAACTGAGTTTTTATAATTCTGTATCAAAACTTACAAAGAAATTTAAGGGGTATGTACATCTAAAAAAAAAAAAAAAAGTCCCACAGAAAATTTCAGTATTTTTAACCACAATACAAAGACAACTTAAAAGCAACTTCTGTATTCAAGTTTACAAGAAACATCCTGCTAGTGGAAGTCAGAAACCCACTACTAAATAAAAAACCTGAAACAATAAGGACAGAAAAACTGCTAATAAGATAGCAGCTAAATCACTTTCTGTCTCAATGGCTTCTAGGAGTGTGCTGGGAATCTGATCTGAAGGGGGGAAAAATGCAGAAGGAAAGAAAGAAACACAAAAAAACCCAACCCATCAAACAAAAAAAACCCCACATCTCTGAAAGCTGTAGATTTAAGTTTCTCAAAGCCCTGGTCTAGTTCTGTTTACTCTGGGTTTCCAATTACAGCAGTTTCAAAAGCAACCAGGACTTTCTGTTCTCAGGATTTCGGCTGCACTTCAGCTCAGGCTTCTGAATTCTAACCTGCAATGCTGGAGTTCTTGTTATAGCACTGAGTGACAGAACTTCCAGTACTTTACTTTACTTTGGAAGAACAGTACAACACATCAGTTTACTATATAATAATACACAGCCCTGTGGTTTTGTTTTTACCTGTTTGAATCTGCCTTTGCAAGTCACTTGAGCAGAACAGGAAGTGTTAATTATTCACCAGAAAGATTGCTGGTCTTTCCTGAGTTAGTCACACAAGAACATTAATAGTCAGAGACTGCATCACAGAATAATGGATAATAATGGGGCCCTATCTGCATCAAGAGAGTGCTGCAAAGCCACCTGAGACTCGACGATGTGTAATGCAGGCGGTTCTTGCTCTCCTAATTGCATAGCAACTCCTTTGATTGAAAGAGACTTCCCCCACCCACCACAAACACTTCCTTCTGGATGAACAACCTGGGAAACAACACGTCAGTGGGTCAATATTGTCCCAGAGCAAGCTCTGATTTAGAATAAACTCCTGTTTCTAAAGGAAAAGCTGTAAATACTCCTTGCTGTGAAGCCTTTCATTCAAGGCTCCTAAAGCACCGTGGAATTAAATGAAGAGGAAAATATGATTTATGAATGAAAACGTGCACAGGGAAAAGCATGGACTGACTGTCACACAGTGTATCAGCAGCTGAGATAGTAATAAATCTTTCCCAAACTTAAACGCCAAGAAGGGGCTTTCATTAAAAAAGGAACATTCTACTACCCGTATCTTTATGGGTTTACGGTTTCTAAAGTCTTATAATAAATGTAAGATGTATTTAATAAAAAAAAGAAAGCATTAGGACACGACATCAAATTGTTTGGAATTGCAGTACCACAGAGAAAGTTAGGTAAGAAAGCATCCAGTGTCCAAAATAAAACCAGTGCTAACAAACTACAGTCAAAATAAAAGAAGAATATATAGTGACATTCAAGACTAACTGCTAATTCTGGAAAAGAATCATACTCTAAAATAGGTATGTTACAAGTATAACAAACACTCCTTGTATTTGACAATGCCAGAAGTTACATCTTTGTCACTTTTTAAAATAAAACGAGTCAACTTGCTCCATCTTAATTATTATTTCCAAGGCAAGTTTAAGTTCAATTACTTTGCCAAGAAGTATTAATCATAAAGCCTCAATGCCAAGCAAAATATATTTGAAGTGTTAAAATATTATTAATTGCCTTCTTTTGAAAGTCCAAAAACTAGTTAACACCTAGGAAAGTTACTAAGTGTACATGGATTAAACCTAAAAGCCCTTTATGAGTTATAGCACAGATGACGGGCTACACATCCATGTAAAAAAATGAAAAAAACCCTAAGATTTCAGCTGCTTCAAAGAACTACCGTATTTTTGATTTTCTAAAACTCACATCATTTTAAAAATTTAAATTATTAAATTTCCATTTTTTTTCCTATTAAAAACTAAACAATTACACTAACATGCTTGCAAAGTAAAATTGGAGAGAACCTTCATTATGGAAACATACTATATAAGAAACGCTTTCACTTCTTCATAGAAGCACACACAGCCAGAAGTTTATTCTAAAAATAGAATAATAGATTTTAAATTGATTAACGTGTTAACAATTCCGGGGAACACTTGAAACCCATTTGCATGAATAAGCAAGCGTTTGTTAACACACAGACAATTTTGGAAACCATTACTGTCCATTAGTTCACTGAAGGAGATCACTAAAAAAGAGGTAACATTAGGCCATTAAACAGTGAAGAATCTTCACTGCCTCTGACACTAATGCTGCTTCTTCCCAACTGGTGTCAGCAATACCCGACCTAAAACTCACTTTGCTTCAGCTAAAAAAATGCATTTCATTGAATAATCCTGGAAGCTTGTTACAGAAATTTTTCCAAGACTGTTAAATGATTTATCAAAAAGCTAGACTACTTAATATGGACATTGTCTTGGACCAAAAGAGCATCTAATCAACAGTTAGAGGACAATGCAATTTCCAGTACTGTGGGACTCTGGTTAAACAACAGCATTCTGCCTACTTTATATATGCAACTTCCTCTGAGACATTTCTAAACATGTAATTAGAGATAAAAATGCTGCTGTTATGGCAACAGAGTTGATCTCCGTAACAGTCCTACTGTGAAGGACTGTTGTGTTTCAGCAATTAAGTCAATGAGGACATGACTTTTGGATTTTGCTTTTCCAAGGGCACAATAAGGAGGTTATCATGAAACCAGCCTGCTTTTCCTTCTTTTAAACACTGGTCCAAATCCAGTATCGTGCTCCTTCCTCCAGTGTTTAGGATTTAAATAGGACTTTCAATTTAAATAGTACATTCAACCAAGCAGAAGTTAAATATATACATTATGAAAACAGGCCCTCAAATAAACAGTTCACCCAACATTAGACACTACACAGTGCAAAGAGCCAAAGACTAAAGACAGTAATCATCAACCAACCTCTTCTTCTCTGTTTGCCTGACTGCTTATTAAGATTATTTTAGGAAAAACAGTTTTTGTCTCCATTCAAAATTTTTTCACTACTTCCAGTGAGTCTCTAATTTACACCAAATAAACACTGGAAATCCCACACCAGCCAAAGTACATTCATTAAAGGACACACCACCAATGAAAGTCACATTAGAAATAAATTTCCTTAAGATGCTAATAAAAATATTACAGTATTTAGAAACAGAAAGGTATCCTCCGTCCACTGACTTACACTGTTGGAGTTCATGGCATGCACATGGTGGTCAGCTTCAACAGCCAGAATCGAGCAGGAGACCTACCATTCTTTCATAAATAATGCAGAGCAGCACTCTCTGCTTCAGGAAAGACTCCAGATGACACATTAAATGTAAAAATTCAACAACAACGTTCTAATACAACTTCTCTGTACAAGCAAGCCCTGCACTCACCCCAGTGCAACCAGTCAGATGCTACAAACAAACTGAAACACACAATAGCCAAAGTCTTCCTTCTCTAGCTCATGGAATACTGTGACTTTTCAACTAATACCTTGTCTTGAGTACAGGTAAAGAATAACTTAGAGTTAATGGGGCTGTGCATTATGATGCACTGTTTGACTTTGAAGTTACAAGATTTCAAAAAGAAAAAGTTAAAAAAAAAGGTTTAAGCCCCACATTCATTATACAAATTACATAATGAATCACCAGTTAAAGATCTATCTGTATTACAAAAATAGTCCTACATTAAAATCTTAAATTAGACGATAATGGTTTTTGCAGAACCTAAAAATACCCATTCCCTATTTCTGCACATAATTGTCATCTCCACAGCCTGAAACCACTGATTGTGGCCATTCACACAAATGTTTCATTTTTAGAGCGTCTCTCAGAATCATTTGTAATTCACTGCATGCAGTGTCCTCAACAGTGTTTCCTTAGGTGGCCTTCTCAGTGTCCTGAGAAGATGCCATTTTATATCTGCAGCTGCTCTGACCAGACTTTCTCCACAAATCTAACAACGAGAAGTCAACTCATGCTTCACCTACCGCCTGATTTTCAATTCCTCTTCTGAAACCAGAGAAACAACTCTGTGCTGGTGAGCCCCACACTAAATAGACAAGAAAGATTTTTTGCCATTTGAGTTAAAAAAGGAGGAAAGATCAATGCAATTTATATGCCTAAAGTGAATATGAAGTTTATCTTAACCCAAATAAAGGTTTCAACATAATCAAGATCAAACACTGTCCAATAACATTCAGAAGACATTTGTGGTAACACTTTAAGTACAGTGTTAATTAAGTCAGTCGAGGTTGCATATTTGGGGAGACACAGGAACACAGACACATTTTTAACTTGAAAGAAAAGGAGCAATATCTGGCTGAAAAAGTATATCACATTCATATTTTTTACCAGCTGGCTCTACAGAAAGTCTGAAGTCTGTCTGTTTATATCCACTAACTTCTAACTTAAAAAAAAATAAATTAAAATCCAATGATGGCCTAGCATGGTAATGAAAACATTCAAGTCGAAACCAGACATCTCTAACAAATACATCCACCAAGGATCATTCTCTCTAGTTAAGGTTTCACATCACTGATTTCAGCTCCTGAAGAGAAATACTGGGTCATGAGGCTTCCACCAACGGGAGACTTCAACAGTTCTCCAATGAGCAGCAACATCAACACCAAATTTCCACAGAAGTGGTAAATTGTTTAAAACTTAGGCAATTAATAGCAGCAGCAGTATCTCCCTAAAACTGATACCTATGTTATGACCTCTAACAGACTCTAACTAAACTCCTGAGCACCCAGAGCACCTTCAGTACAACAAAGCACAAACAAAAACCATCTATGGTCCCATACAAGGGTTGAAGGTTTTCCTAAGTAACATGAGGGCAGATATTTCATAGCACTGACTGTGGAGCAATGGTCAGCACGGCCCAAAACGTAACCTCCCTGACTAATCACAGCTTACAGAAGACATCAGGAAGGCTCTCACTGCCTCACAAGGAGAGAGAAAGAAACCTGGAAGGTGATCTAGACACAGTAACTTTTAACTCCTCCAAGCTTCAAAAAGCAGGACACAATCTACTTCTTCCTTGTTCATCCCACTTGTAAGAACAGCAGCTACAACAACGAATTTCACTCAGACTGATGAGGAAGTTCAAATTATATTAAAAGGTTCTGGATATGCTTGACTATAATTAGCACAGCACCCATTTGCAATTAGAAAATATTTATAAAACAGTTTATATAAAGATTTTTAATTAATTCATGGTTTAAGCAAGAGGGGTTTTTCCTCAAATTCTGGCCACACTGAGTAAGTTAACAGACATTTCTAATCGAGCAGGCCTATTTTTGGATCTTTTTAAATAAAACACCCTCATACACCAGCTGTTTGAATTTACTCCATAGAATGATCACACAGCCAGATTAAAGGAAACAAAATCAATTACTTTTTCCCATAACGAGAATGGTCAAACCATGGAATGTCTTGCTGCAGGATGTTTTAGGGGTCAAGAGCACATATGGATTCACCAATTCATTATGCAAATTTACTGAAAAATAGGTAAGACCCACTAAGCTAGAAATCTATAAAACAGAGGACAACCTTAATGTCAGACTGCCAGAAGCAAAGGAGGTTTACCAAGATAAGCATCACCTCATGCTTGCTTATCACCCAAATCAGAAACAGGGCTGGATGTATCTTCGGTCTGATCCAGAACAGCTGGTTTTCATTAAATAACAAAATCTCCTTTCTGTTTTGTCTATTCTATTAAGTACTGCAAAAGAAAGCATTGTTTCCACATTCCTAGAAAAGAGCTTATTACAGTTAAAGTATTAAATCCAGTTCATCTGCTTTTGCTTGGAGTGCAAATAACCCCCCTTTCACAAGGCAAGCTTCTGCAGCAAACGGGAAACTGAGAAAAACTGTGATACCTTGCAACTGCAGTTGCAAGAGGCAACTGCTCACTGTACAAAATGTGGAAAAAATTTCTATCTTCTGGCTTTAGCTGAGATGCTCTTCTAGTTGTACTGCGACTGAGGGAAAAAATCACAATTTATCCTTCTTTATTCTGCATACTCTCTCTCAAGCAGGGAAATGACAAAGCTCAACTCCCCACCACCACGCTCTCCCCAGACAGAAGGTTCTCTCTGTCTCACAATTCTCAGTATCTTTTAAAATTAAGATCCAAGCAAGTAATTTCAGTCGCCTTAGCACTGCAGCACTTTGCAGGAAAGTTTGTAAATAAATCAATTTCTCATCAAACTCTTTATTTCTGTCAGTTAAATAATTTTTCACTTCTATTTGTGCAACACACCAGTAGGTGGATTATTACAGCAGTTGATGACGTGAACTATAAACTGCTTCAAGTTCTTTTATCCAAGGATTTGACAGAGTATTAAAGAAGTTTATGCATAATATTAAAAAATGACAATATTCAAGTATTTTTAGTCTTAACCTAAGAGTGAAATATAGCACAAGGACCTCAGCAGGAAAATTCCAACCAACTAGTTTCCTATGATAGATGGCCTATAAATGTTTGCAATAAATAAAGGCAAACAAGCTTTTCTTACTCACAAAAATTGCTTAGGCCTTGTACAAACAGGGTAGAAAGAATTAGCATTCCTAGAACATAAGCATGTATTGATTTACATCAATTTATGACTGTAGAGGAAAGAACTGACATTTCTGACCATCAATAACAGCACTGCCCCCACACACGCAGAGCTGCCTCAAAGCACCTGATGGGACTCTCACCCCTCACCATTTACTCAAAGGCCCCAGCTGATACTGCAACTATAACCTCTTTGGTAGCATATATGTTGTCTCATGGAAGCAAATCCATTGCTTATTCCAGCATCTGATCCAATGTGCCAGCCAGTGAAAGCCTGCCTAAGGAACTGCATGATACAAGCCCAGAGAAAACTAATTCCCAGGGGGAAAGGCATGGACTGCAACAGTTCACTCCACCCTCATTTAGGAACATCTCTGTGAGGCTGCAACAGTGGTTAAAGCAAAATTCAGTTTAGGAAGGCATTATGCATTCACAGCCTAAGAGATTATATAGTATTTACTAAAAGGACAGTCAGTGAGAGTCCCTATGGAATGAACAGCTGCAATCATCCAAAAAAAGGAAAGAAAAGACTAGTCAGAGAAGAGAATTCTAAATGGTATATATATACATATACACACACACACACACACACATATATATATATAAACCCACTGTTTGTTTAGAAGCTAAAAGCAAGCTTTGGTGATATACAGTCACAAACTAATCACGCTTATGTTAAATGATTCATCGTTTGATCGAATGTTTAATTTTAGCAAACAAAATTGAGAAAAGAGCCCGACTGGCAGGGCAAGGGCCTGCCAATGAGGCATAAGTGACTGGAAAATCCAGACTCAGAACTGAGCTCTGAGCTGGGCCTGCACAGAACGCTTGGGGCACAATGTCTCATCACAGCTCTGATGCATGCAGTGTCAGAGAAATGCAGAACAAATGGTGACATCCTGCAAAACCCCTGCTAGCCATGTCCTCAAACACTGCCATCCTTTTCAGCTGACTACAGTACCTTGGAGTTGCCAGAACAAAGACGAGATGAAACTCATCATACTGTGTTTTCAACCAACTTCCTGCTGGCTGCCACCATTTCGAGGATGGAATTAATTTGTTTTATGTCCATTAACATATTTCCTTCTTTTCTGGTTCTATGGCACTGAAGGCAGTGGTGTGGTATCAGTCTGGACAATAAGAAAGATAAGCAGCAGTTGCTACAGGACAAGTAGAATTGTGAAAGCATTGCCCTCCCTGACACACTCCTTCCATGGTATCTGTTCCCACCAGCCAAGGAGGATTTGCACACACTGCCCCAGCCCTTTGATGAGCCACACACAAGTGAAACCCTCGTGGAATCCTTTAAAAGCCAAAGGGAAGTTGCCAACTTGGAGGTCATTAAAGAATCCTGCTCCATCTCAAATAAGCAGAAAGGCTTAGCTGGAATACAATAAATACAGTCATAGTTTAATGTATTTATAAAATCTTCAACTCCAAGTTAATATAACCACAAAGGCACCACCACAGGTTTGCCACTAGTCTAAGAAAAAAAACATTGCATGCTTCTATGATTCTCAGGAAAATAAGAATGAATTTTGTGCAGATCATAAGAATGAGGATTTAAGGACAGCACAAACTGCAGATGAAGTAACCTAAAATAAAAACTTGCACACTGTGCCCTTTCCAATCTTTATACACTGAGACTATTCCAATATAAAGTGATACAAAAATAGGAAGAAAGGGGAGCAAAATATTTCCAAACATTATGTTGTGAGAATTTTTCAACATGAATACTGACAAGGATGCCCAACTGAGATTATCTAGGTAACCGAAATCATTTTGTAAAAGATGAAGATCACTTCAGTACCCCATCTGAACTGTACTTGAGCAGAAATTACATACTGGTCAAAACAGAAGAGCAAGTCTACAGATTTAAGGATGGATTCCATGATCTTCAACAAAAGGTAAGCAAATGTTCCCTGTTGACCTCAAGCAGATGTTTCAAAAGTCCTTAACAGACTCCCTCGAGCCTCTTCTTTCAGCTGTTCATTTTTCAGTCTCTCAGATCTTGAAACATCAAGAATTTAGTAGATCCTCAGTCTCTAGAGATTCTTGAAACCTACAGGATCTGAATTTCTAATATAAGCCCACGTCTTTTAGAAGAAGAACCCACTCCAACCTCAATGCACTACTCCACACCAGTCTGCTCCTGGAATCTCTCTGCATGTCACCACCACCAACACGTGTCTCAGGAGCTCCTTCAACCCCATCCACCAGCAGTCCAGCCCTGGCACACAAACCTACAGCTTACTTCAATTTTAATCCTTCTTTTTGTACTTTCCTTAGCGTTTTCTACCTTTGGATAGGAGATCCAAAGAAAGTATGCATCTTAATACAAAAAGGCCTGGCTAAGTGTTACAAAAAAAATCAATCAACCAAAAAAAAGTCATCATCTTTTAGACTTGGTAAAATCTATACCTTATTGTTTAACCCTCCCAGCACAGACTTGTCCTGCTGCCTGCATGGCTTGGGCTCACTCCAGAAGCACCAAGAAAAGATTCTCAACTACTGGACTGAGATGGGGACCAGAAAACATAGAGAAATACTACTCCTCCACCTTAGTTACACATTTAGTGGAAAATACTATATTAAATTACAAGTTTCAGAATGTTCCAAAGCTTTAAATGTCCTGTTGTTCCAAAACATGACTTGACAGACATGAAGATGACAGGAAAGTCACAGATAAGACTCTGTCCCAGGACATGTTGCTGCCAGTAACTCTGGCTGACATCTGCAGCAGAATTTCAACTTCAGATGGACAAAAGCGTTTTTTCTATCGTGACTTACTTTCTTCAAAAAGCTGGGATAGAACTGTAACCTCCTAAAGAACTCCTGACAATGCAACTTCACTCGAAGGGCTTGTCTGCACTGATTTACCACATGATCTGTTCAAGTACCAGCAAGGCCCAGGTAAATAAGGTCGTGCAGACACTTGAGTTTCTTCAGGACTGAGAAGCACAACAACCAGCTCTGGAAACTGACAGCACAGTTTGGGGGTTTGTTTGTTTTTCTAAAGTGGAAAAAGAGATACAAATAGATTTGTCACTGCGTATTGAAATGTCCCTGGCAGACACTTCAAGAGACTGAAAAACAGACTAATTTATTCACTGTATTGGTGGAAAAAGTGAGAGTTTTTTCCACAGTGCTGTATTTCAAAATCATCATTCAACAAACAACGCTGCATGGGTGACATCCTGAAGGGGGGGAAAACGCTGGGAGCAAAAAAATGCCATTTGGATATCTCCTTGAGGGAAACACGTTTAAAAAAATTAAAAAAAAATAAATCAGTTTTAAAGGCAATGAGCTTTCTTGAGAGCCTCCTGTCGCCATTAAGCAGATCCTCGAACACAAAGCACCAGATTTTCTTCTCATTATCACAACGCAACGAATCAGCCAAGAAGTTCAAGCTCAAGGAAGAAGTTTACTTTCAACTTCCCACAGCTCTCCCATCAGTATCATGTTACAGAAGCCAATACACGACTAGAGATAGCAGAGCCTTGCTTTCCACCGCATTACAGAAAACACCAGGCCCAAATATGGGAGCCTAACAAAACAAAAACAAACAAAATCATTTACTGCATATTTGTAATCCATCCTGCAAGATCACTCCCAGCAGGGCCATGACATTTGTTGCAGTTCAGTCTTCTACCATAACTCAAAAATGGGATTTCATTTAAAATCTTGCCACTCCGATAAACCAATGAAATGTACAGTGACATCACTAAATCACTGTTATTGTATCTCTTTTCTCTCAGCCTCCACTTCCCCAGAGTCCCTTAAATTGCACAACATAAATCTCAAGAAGGTACAATCACGGACAAGTGTAAATCTCAGGTGAGCCCTCAAAAGTCTATTTAGTCACATATTCCTCGAATTTTCCATAAATAAGCACATTAGGGACTAATGTTTCTGCGATAGACGCTGAAGACATTTTATGACCCTATCTGCCAGTGTAACACCTGCCATGACATATCTAATTTAAAATAAAAAAAATAAAAATCACCAACCAAAACATCTCCAACAGCCAGGACCCTAGAGGTAGTAGTCTAGAAAGGCACAGGTTTACTCTATTTTTTTTCTTTTTCCACCCATGGCGAACAGGAATGACCCCCTAATTCCTCCTTCCTAGGAGGGGGTCAGACACCAAGGACCTTCTCTACAACGAACCTCTCCGCCTTCCTAAGGTGGAGCGAGAAGGATGCTTTTGTCCTCAGCCTTTTTCCCTCTCCAGCCCCGCTGCCCTGCGCGGATGGCGGGGCCGGGCCGTGCCGGGGCCGCCAGGGGCCCGCATTCCCGGGGACCAGCCCCAGGCGGGCCCGGCACCTCCGGGGCGGCCGCTCCGGGGCCTCCCCCTC